>CM053750.1:7812587-7917129 GCA_028658305.1 Pachyuromys duprasi
CATCTTCAACAAATGGTGCTGGTCCAACTGGATACCTGTATGCAGAAAAATGAAAATAGATCCATATTTATCACCGTGCACAAAGCTAAAGTCCAAGTGGATCAAAGAAATGAGTCTTAAGGAAGACAATATCACCCATGTTGGCCATGAGTATACCAGAGCAAGATAACAGTAAATTTTATATATATATATATATATATATATTCCAGCAGGTTATGGGTAGGACATTTAAGAAACTCTCATATTTAGGGCTTGGTTAAATTACACATTAAATTAACAAGACATTTTTTTCTAGCATTATATTACTCCCCCCTTTCACTGTTGGACAGTTTCACACATCTGTGTAGTGAATTTTAGTCCTTTCTACCACTTTTCTCCATCTTCATGTCCCTCCCTCTCGTGCTGGCAGCCTGCTCTTCAGTAAGTCCCTACGTGGCCTGCTGAGTTTGATTAGAGTCACTTGCTCTAGTGTAGGTAAAGTTAATTCTGTGGCACAAAGACAACTATCAGCAATTACAGTACTGAAGAAAGTGACACTCCTCCCCCAGTAAATTTTGTACTGAGTGTTTTGGGTTTTTGGAAAAAGGCTCAGATTAGAGACCACTGACTGTGGTATCTAAGCATTCTGATAAAAACCTTCCCAGAGGTCTCATCTCCAAGGCTGATGTGAAAACAGTCTGGTCTTTTCTGGAAGGAAAGGCCAACGATTAATAAATGCCAAAAGCAGGTACATAGGGAAACATCAGAAAGAGAGTGAACAGTTATTCTGCTGCACAGACATCCCATAATTACTGCAAGTAAGGCATTGCTGTATAAACACAAAATAATTTGGCAACTTGAAGAGATTAGTTCTATTATAGCAAAGAAAGACAGCATTTGCTTTCATCCATGAGACAATGAGCACGTTTTCTCAGCACCAATGTCCCCACACCAATGTTCTCAACAAGAATGGTCTGACAGAGTTTTTCTAATCCTAGAAATGAAGTTGAAAAGGTGAAGAATGCGACAGAAGTGGCCTGAACTCAGAACAAGAGATGATGGTGCTTGGTGTGAGGCCAATGCGTAATCAACCATTTGGCTTTTGAGCTGTTCCTGAATGAAATTGTCCTAAATGAGCTGTAAATCAGAGAGGAAATGAACTCTGAGTCACCTTGAAGCCGATCCAAGACCCTTCAAGTTAGTGCCACTATTCCAACTGGGAGAGAGCGACAGCCGAGAAATCTCAGAGATCTCACACATCCTGTGCAGAACTTCAGAAGAATCCCCTACAACTGACCCATCCTATATTACTAGTATGCTCTGATTCACTGGCTAGGAAGACAGGGGACTTTTCATCCATGGAGACCTTTTTAAATTGCTATTAGTTCATATTAATGTGTTTTTCAGTCCTAATTGTACACTTTGGTAAATTCTGAAACATATGATTTTACATAACCACTAGCCTGGAAAAGCTGCAGAACATTCTTGTGTTCTTTATACCCCGGGACCTCTCCCCATTGTCCCTCCGACTCACTTCCCACCCACAGAGGTAAGGCAGCAAGGATGTCTATATCCATAGAAAGAGTGAATCTGTGGAACTTCAATGCATACTTTCTGAAGCTAGCTTCTCTCCTCCACTTATGGCTCACACCTTGTTCCCTTTTGTGTGACAGTAGAACTATGCCACCCTTTACACATCCTGCTAGGTTGTTTCTCGCTCTGTGCTAGTAAGAATAAAGCTGCTGCGAATAAACCTTACTAAGTCTTTGTGGGGGACAAGTACGTTCATTTCTCTTGAGTGAGTATTGAAAAGGAATCACGAAAAAGTAGTAAGTTAGATGTTCAACTTAATAACATTATTTAAAATCCAAAATATATTTTTTCCTTTGGAACTTGTAGCATTTAGCCTCTCATTTGATGATATATGAAAAACTGTAGTTGCTGCACATTGTCAGCAAAACTTACTGTAGATCATCATTTTAATTGTGTCCAACCAGGAGATACTCTAGTTTCTCATTGTGGGTTTACTTTATGATTTGCTAGTAACTAATCGAATTAATGAGTTTTCATATGTATACAGGCTACTCTATTAGTTTCCTTTGTAAAGTATCTATTAACATCGTTCACTCAGTTTTAAACTGTCTTTTGTTATTGATTCATATGAATTTTTATTGTTTATTCCCTGTTCTAAATATAAGACCTCTGTCAGTTAGACATTTTGGAAATGCCACCTGCCAGCCCTTGGTTATTCTATTTAGTTTTTAGTGAATCTTCTGTTTATGAAATGAGAGACGAGCTTTATTTAGTATTTTTCCATACAATGTCCCATTTTCTCATACTATATGTTGAAAATATTTTATTTCTTTATTGAATTACTTGAAATATTTGTCACATATCAATTACAGAACTCTGAGACAGTTGCTGAACTTATTTTGCTACATCAATCATTTGTCTAACCGTAATCCTTCCTGCTCTGTCTCCTTTATCACTATGGTGGAGCCTGAAGCTAGATAAGCTCAATTTTCTAATTTTATTCTGTTCTGGATACTTTTACAGATTTTATGTAAATGTTAGAATTAAGTTAATTTTATATCACCAATCCTGATTTTTAATCAATATTATATTGGATTATTGGAGAGAGAGACATATGACATACTACCATCACATGAGACAATATTCCTAAATAAGTCCTATCTAATTTAGCTATCAAAAGCAGAGAAGAAAGAAAAGATAAAGATAGATAGGTAAAAAAAAGAAAGAGATAGAGACAGAGAGAGTCTTATTAGTTCTCTATTTCTGTATAATTCTGACCAACAGCTACATAAATGCCCCTCAGTGTCCATAAGGAATTGATTCCAAATCTCACTAGGATACTAAACATCTTTCTACATAACTGGCATAATACTGTGAATAACCTATGTACAATATGTAATTTCCTTTAAATCTTCTCTAGATCATTTGTTATTCCAAATGCAAATTTGTGTCTTATAGACAGTTATGCTGTGTTATTGAACAGATAATAATAAGAACAAAGGCTGAACATGCTCAGCACAGAACGAATTTCTTTCTCAAATGTTTTTGATCCATGTTGTTTGTATCCATGGATAATAAAGATACATGGGCATAGAACACCAAACATACTCACATGTATCTCTTACATACCTAATCTGTTTTTAAAATGATATTAAAAATAAACAAATTTAACTCTAATTCTTGGTCTACCTGCATCTCACAACTTTATTGTTGTTTATTTATTTGCTCATTGTTTGTATGTCTAGGAAATTATTTTAAAACATTTTTTCTGAGTTCTTATTTGATCCATTGACAAGTATGTTGTTTAATTCCCCAACACTTTTGGCTTCTAAATATCTCTCACTCACTGATTTCTTTTTCCTTAATAATTTTGCATTTTTAATTCAAATATAATTATAGCATTTCCCACCTTTCTTCCTTTTACCTCCTGCTAATAACCCCTTCAGTCCTTCTCAAATTCATGGTCTCTTTTTCCTTTATTATTTTTGTTTCACTTATATATGTGTGTATATGCACATACATAAATATATAAGTATATCCTTCCAAGATCATTTAGTATTACTTGTATGTAAAATATTTCAGGGCTGACCACTTGGCATTGTGTAATCAATTAGTACACTCATCCCTGGGGAAGACTAATTCTCCCTCTCTCAGGATTCATCAGTTGCCTACAGTTCTTTGTCCAGAGGTGCAGCCCCTTGAGATTTCCCCTTCAACATCTGCGTGTCTACTAGTGTTTTCATTATCTACATCTTATTTAGGCAAACATATGGGTGTAGCTTTCCTGTCATTTATAAGACTCAGTCTCATAGCAGATATCCTGGTGCTCTAGCTCTTACAGTCTTTCTGCCCCATCTTCTAAGATGTTCCCTGAGCCTTAAAAATAGGAGTCATATTGTAGATGTATCCATTGGGGCTGAGCACCCTATGTTCCCTGTGTTTTGGCCAGCTTTGATTTCCTGTGATGGTCTCCATCAGCTGCAAAGAGAAATTGTCTTGATGAAGGGTGAGAGCTAAACTTATCAGACAAAAGTAGCTCTCAAAACTCATTTATTGATTACTAACACAATTCTGTCATAGTAAGAGTCAAATTGTTTTAAATTTTTATATCCCTTATTCGTTTGTCTTTTTATCTTGCTGAGCCAGTGAGTTTTCATTGGCATTGTTAACGCCAGTATGGGTAAGGGGTTACTCAGAGAAGCCAGGAGGAATTTAAAAACAACCACATCTCTTAGAACGGTCCCAATATGAGTGATGACTCGCTGAAGCTCTCTGCTTCACAGCCAGATCAACAGTATGAGACTCTCTTTTCACTGCAGTCTTGGCTAGTCAGTCTTCTCTCCCACTGTTTACTCCTTTTTCCTGCTGGGAAAAGGCCTTTGAGAATTGTTCATATATCTGTGCCCTTTTGTTTTTCCCCTGAGTCTCCTACACATCCTCATCATCCTTGGAGGGAAGGATGCCTCAATTAGAAGGAAACTGCCATACAGCAGAAACATATACACAAATGTCACATCTTGTTGGTATTTGGAGGGGCCTTTGGGAGGTAATGAGAATTAGGTAAGTTCATGAAGGTGCAGTGTCCACGATAACATTGACAACTTTATGAAAAGGGAATAGGAAGAAAAATATCAGGACTACATCATTTATTTTATAGCTCAGCATATTATTGTTGCTAAACATTTTGTGAAATATTGAAAAGAATGTTTATCAACATATACTTTATAAATGTGGATTCATGATAGTTTTGTCCAAATCATATAGGTAGATGTTTTGGTTGAGTTGTTTGTGCAACCATCATCATATACCAGCATATATGTTGTAATTTTAGAATTCATTAATATTTTACTTCATTATTTGTCTTTTAAATATATTAAGAGAATGGTGGGATCTAGGAAAGATCATCCTGAGTGAGGTATCCCAGAAGCAGAAAGACACACATGGTATATACTCACTTATAAGTGGATATTAAACATATAAAATAGGATAATCACACTAAAATCTATACACCTAAAGAAGCTAATCAAGAAGGAGGACTCTGGCTAAGATGCTCAATTCCGATTCAGAAAGGCAGAGAGGATGGACATTGGAGGAGGGAGAAAACAGGAAACAGGACAGGAGCCTACCACAGAGGGCCTCTGAAAGACTCTACCCAGCAGGGTATCAAAACATATGCTGAAACTCATAGCCAAACTTTGGGCAGAGTGCAGGGAATCTTATGAAAGAAGGGGGAGATAGGAAGACCTGGAGTGGACAGGGACTCCACAAGGAGAGCAACAGAACCAAAAACTCTGGGGACAGGGGTGTTTTGTGAGACTAATACTCCAACCAAGGACCGTGCATGGAGATAACCTTGAACCCCTGCACAGATGTAGTTCATGGCAGCTCAGTGTCGAAGAAAGTTCCCTAGTAATGAGAACAGGGACTGTCTCTGACATGAACTCAGGGGCTGGCTCTTTTATCACTTCATCCTGAGGGGGGGGGGGGTACAACCTTACCAGTCCATAGAGGAAGACAATGAATCCAGTCCTGATGAGACCTGATAGACTAGGGTAAGATGGAAGGGGAGAAAGACCTCCCCTGTCACTGGACTGGGGAAGAGGCATAGCAGAAGAAGGAGGGAGGGTGGGATTAGGAGGGATTGGGAAGGGACTACAGCTGGGATACAAAGTGAATAAACTGTAATTAATAAAAATAAAATAAAATTTAAAAAATAAAAGAAAAAAGTAAGAGAAATAGAATTTTTTCTTTATATTTATCTAAATATTTTTTCTGGTTATTGTCTACATACAACTTCATGCAGACCTGAATTTCCAGGTGATATCATTCAATAGCAGTTAGATGTTATTATCTCGTGTAGGCGATATAAACACACACTATTCACTTTAATCAGTCCTGTAACACAAAGAACCAAAGCTTTGCAGTGTCTGAAGTTTGAGGTGTTACTTGATTCCCATCATGATTAACACTCACTGCACCCCATAAAACAGGCAAACATTTCTTTCTAGCTACACTTCTGGTGCTTTAGCAGACCATTTCATTTGCATTCAGGGACTATTGTGCATATGCCTTGATCTTGAATCATAAGAACGGAGGCAGAAAGGAAGAAAAGAGGATGAGAAAGGGACTTTTGTCTGATAGGCATCCTAGGCCATTCCATCCTTTCCTCGAATACTGAAGACAGGGCTTCCAGACCCTGCTTAGGCCAAACACACGATTTGTTACATTGCAATGACTCATTAAGGGCTCTTGTGTGATAGATCAAAGTAATATACTAAAGGTGGTGCAGTTGGTTGTAATTAGTATGAAAACTAATAGCTCAAGAAGACAAGGAAAAGAAGTTCACTTGAGGACTAAAGCAATAGTTTTATAAAGGAGACAGTTTATGCTAGACTTTATGCATATCCTGCATGAAAAACGTTTTCAACTTGGAGCACCTTGGTTCCCTTCTCTTGGTCCCCTGATTCTACTTAACAGTTGTTCCAGAACAGTTTATAGCCATTCAGCAGCTCTCATTGATTTTCCTGCCTGAGCCGAGAAAATATGATCACACAATGTTCTCTTGTTTGGAGTTTCAAGGAGAAAGTGTAATTATGTTCTTGAAATGTTTCAATTTTATTTGTTTTAGAGCCATGGCCAGCTAAGAAACATATTTTTTAGGAGAAAGAAATTTCTCTATCATTTCTTCCTAATCAGATACAAAGCAAATAGTGTTTGTTAAATGAGTGATTAAGTAAATAATGATGTATAATTTCTCACAGTGGCTTGCCTGATGGATGTCATTTTTATATAAATTGGCAGATGATGGTTGATAGCTGTGATGGATGATGTTTGGACCAAGTGAGTAGCGCTTAGAGACACAGTACTGTCTTAGTTAGGGTTTCTATTACTGTGGTAAAACACCACTAGCAAAAGAAAGTTGGGGCAGAAAGGTTTTATCTGAGCTTACAATTCTCAAGTCACCAAAGGAAAGCAGGAACTCAAGGCAGGAACCTGGAGCCAGGAACTGAAACAGAGACCATGAAGGAATACTGCTTACTGCCGTGCTAACTTGCTTGCTTATCACTTGCTCAACCTGCTCTCTCATAGAATATAGGACCATTTGCTTATGATTGTACCGCCCATAGTAGGTTGGACCTTCCAACATCAATCATTAATCAAGAAAATTCTTGATGGACTTGCCTATAGACCTGCCATCTTGAGGTATTTCCTCAATTGATATTCCTCTTCCTGAATAACATTACCTTGCGTGAAGCTGACAAAACACTAACTAATGCAAGCACAAATACATGACAACATAAGAACAGCAGCCTTGCAGCCAGGGAGTTCTGCTGTAAACACCTGCTTCCACATAGATACAGCAGAGTGGCATGTTCCTAAACTGCAGGTGTATAAGTGCTACTCCTAATATCAATTACTATAGCATTACTAAATAGCTTGTGAAGATTCTGTATTTATTTATTTTTTTCCGAGACAGGGTTTCTCTGTGTAGCCTTGGCTGTCCTGGACTCACTTTGTAGACCAGGCTAGCCTTGAACTCATAGAGATCCTCCTGCCTCTGCCTCCTGAAGTGCTGGGATTAAAGGTATTCATCATTCCACCAGGAATGTATTTAAATTTTTAGCTTTGGGCAAGTGAAAAGAGCAATAAGCCAACCTTAGGTTTTTAATTCTGATATGAGAAAACTTTTTTCTTAACCTAAGTCAGATACAGAAGGGGGGGGGGGGAAGAACTTCTCAGAAGCAGGAGATTAAAGATTGCAGATAATGCCTTTTAGCTCCTTCTAATACATTTTTATCATTGAGACTTGGTGTCAACTAAGGATAATTCCATGCTTTGGATTGCCTCAACCTGGTATCATTGCTGACTCCTGCGTTTTGTAGCTAATCTATCTCAGTAAATCATATTGCTTCAAGCACATGTAGGCTCTGGCCCATTCTTAGAAGTGTCACTGGTATCACTAGGCAGGTACCATCTTCTCAGCAGATTCTCTACAGCCAAGGCTCAGTCCAACCTCCGGAGCAAGCATTTTAAAACCAATGTAGATCTGCTCAAAAGTCTGCAATGTTTTTGTTTGTTTGTTTCCTGTTCCTTTTTATTGAGGGGGAGGCGGTTTATGGTCTCACCACCTTGGTCTTTTTTTGTTCCTTTTATTATTTTTATTATTTACATTTTTTTCACTTTGTATCTTGGGCGTAGCCCCCTCTCTCATCTCCTCCCAGACCCACCCTCCCACCTCTTCTTCCCCTGTCCCTCTCCCCTCCTCCACTGATAGGGGTGGTCCTCCTCCCCTCCTGTATGACCCTAGCCTATCAGGTCCCATCAGGACTGTCTAGATCCTCTTCCTCTGTGAGGTGGCTAGGTTGTCCCACCTGTTCTTAGAGATGAAGGAACCAAAGATAAACCTCTGGTCTTAGAAGCAGACTTTACATCAGCTGACAGCTGACAGCCAGTGTCATCCCAGTTGCAGAGACCAAGCTAGCTTACACACAGGACGGAATAGGGTACATCCTACATTTCGAGGGTGACGGGGCTTTATGAGGCCAAAACGTCTTCCTCTCTCCCATGGGACTGCCTCCTTCTCACTGACGGATAGTAAAACAGTTCAAGCAAGACCAAGTAACTTTAATCTCTGTTGAATAACAAAAACATATATTACTGGAAATTTTTATATTTGAAAGTATGTGAACTCTTCTTCTTGCCAATAAACTTGTGCACATAACTAGCAGTAAAGAGAGAGGAAAATACAATAAAAATCTTATACAATAAGGACTACAAACGTTAGCTGAAACATACTTTTATGAAAGTCCCAAACTAAAAATGATTCATATTAAAACTTTAATGGCCATATAAAAATTCAATATGAAAATAATAGTGTATGTTTATTGCAGCAATTCAAGGAACACAAATACATAAATAAATATAGTTTACCATTTATTTTCAAATTCTTATAATAAAATCATTTTTTTAAAGAAACCATTGTCTTCTCTTCCCCAAATCCGTGATTTTATAGCTTGGTGTGCACTATGTTCTTCTGCTAAACCATAGTTAAATTTAAAACAGACTCCAGTGGAAAAATGATTTAAATTTAGACTTGATTCCATTCTTTATTTAAGTTAAGGCTGTTTGTCAAAAACTAATTGTAGACTTCTATAGAATATTTGAATATGAATATCTTATTTCAAAGAAACAATATAAAAACATGTAATCTCTGATTATGTCTCTAAGTCTGACAACCTAGCTTACTAAGCAGAGTTTTGCCCAGTTGCTTCCATTTGAGATTGCTGTCCAAGTTTGTGCATTCTTCCACAGAAAGAAATAAAATGCTATTTCCCTAGTATGAATTTGCATAAGCATTTTGCTAGGTTTTCTTTCATTTTTACATTGAAACTATGGGGGGGAGGGGCAGGGAATGACTGTGAAGTTCTGAGATTGTCACAGTCCTTGGCGATGACAGACACTCTGCTCAGTGTACACAGGTCGTGAATTATCTTCTGAAAGGGCTCCAGACAAGCAAACTGGTTCATAGGTAAGAGAGCTGAAGGTGGAAAAGGTGGACTCTCACCCCTGGGCCACTACAGGGCATGAGAGGAAGCAGATTGGTACAAGGAACAGTGCCTGGTGGTATTTAGAAGCTTGGAAATCTGCAGCCAGCCTCACCCTCATTTTAAACAATACTAAATAGTGTCTCTAGACTTACAGTAAGATCTAGAAGGATTAGAAGGAATTTCCAACACTCGGGTAATCTGTCCAAACAAATTCTTCCCTGCTTTAAAGAAGTGTCTATGTAACACTTTCAGGTTCTACTCTATTTTTAATCGTTTTTATACTTTCAGTGACTATGGAAGAGTTTTACCTGGCTGCACAGGCCCGTAAGTGGGAGGCAAATCAGGCGGCTTCTAAGGTCAGGGTCTGACTAAACTACACAGACAGTTAGCTAGCAGACCTTGTCCTAAACAAAAAGTAGAAAGATGGAGGAGAGATTAGTGCTTGTCTAACACAGGCATAGCCCTAGGTCTAAGCCAAGTTCTATTAAGACAGGAATAATGAGTTAAGTTATATGTGTTACATATTAAATATAAAGCATATAAAGTTATATTATTATAAACATATGTGTATATACACACACATTTTTTAGTTGAAAATTGTATTTATTTTAATGAAAAAAGGTCTCCTGGTGTATCCCAAGTTGGCCCCAGCCACAGCCTCCTAAATGTTAGGTTTCTAGGCATGTGCTACCATGACATGTTAAAAAACAAAACAAAACAAACCTGTCTTTTTCTAAAATAAATGAAAGTTTACTATTGCCCTTTTCCCCCTCCCTCCCTCCATACTTCCTTCCTTCCTTATATTACCTCTTTTTATTTTTTTCTTCCATTTTAGAACGTGAAAGAAAACCTGCAGCAAGAAATCTGCCCAAGGAATCACAGCAGAGCATGACACTCTACACTTACCTCTTAGACCACATTCTTAGACCACATTCTGGTCTCCAGAGGCCATTTTGGAACACGGAGGATGAGGCAAAGATCAAGCGTTTTCCTAGAATTAGGACCAAAGCAGAAGTTAGAAGGCTGGGAGAGTATGAAAACTGAGAAGTTCCAGACTGGACAGTATAGAAACAAGCCCAACAGGCATAGCTGGACACGCATAGAAGTGAGGGGGAAATCATCTTTATTTATTAAACAGCTTGTAACCTAGGAAGGAAGACACGTTTAATCATCCATGTAGACTCTATCAGGTTCACATAATCTGCCTGGAGGTCCTGTTCTCTATGAGCTCAGTCACAGAGTGTCGTGAAGACTCGTATATCTCACATGGACATAAAGTAGGAAGAGGAAGCATATACCATGCACTTCCTGGCTACTGGCTGCAGGAAAAGACAAATAGCTACTGAGCCCTTGCTGTGTATCACAGGCTTTGCACACATTTTCTTATTGAATACCCATGAATCCATTGAAGAACAGATCAGAAGCCTTTCTCTGAGCGAGTATCCGGTTGCCACTTACTGAAAGAGGAAAGGGTGTCATAACAGAAACACTCTTGGGTGTGATACATAGTCGGGATTCTAAACTTTCTTTCTTTGAGACGTGCTGTAAAAGATGCTTTCCCTTTGCAAAATTATTATAGAATGTGAAAAAAGACTTCACTCAAATGCTCTCAGCGCTCCTCCTGGACTGAGAGGTCATTTTAGAACAGCAGAGAAAAAAGGCACATTCACCCAGAAGGACGGAACTCATCGTCAGTTCTGTTGGCATCTGGACCTACATCTTGACTTAGTCATGCTTTCTTTTCGGTCCTGTGTTTCCACCCCAGACAGCTGAACCCACAAAGGCTGTGATTGGTCCAAGTCCAAAATCTACTTAATAAAAAAGTCAAGAAGGCTTTACTATATTAAGCCCAACAACAGCTAATGCTGCTAGGAAACAAAGAATAAGTCTTTCCTTAGTTTCTCTTTCTTCCCCCAACCCAATTCATGAGAAATATGTCTGGACTTGCTTGCTTCCTGCTACCTGAAAGAGTCAGAAACACAAAGACAGGCATCCATTCAGTCAGTGTTCACATACCAAGCACTGACAAGGAAAGGGGGTTATTTAAAGTTGAGTCTACAAGCATGAATCTGTTCTACATTTCTGAATAATGATAGTGTTTAAGTTAAATGTATGGCACTAAAGGATCCAAAAATTCATCTAGGGACAGTAAGGGCGGCATGTTACTTCTTGTGGGACCATGGACACTGTCAGAGTAATCTCTCTGCATCAAAAAAAGCATGTGAGATGACCTTCAAAAGGAAATCATGATTGGAGACAGGGGGACGTGAACAGGAAATATTGCAGGAAAGTTGAACCCACTGTGAAACTCAAGATTGTGAATTGTCAAACCATGTTTCTTGTTTGGTGTGGTTGAATCCTAACACACACCTTTAATCCAAGAACTTTCTGTTTATTGTAAACAGGTGATTATGGTGTGGTCTGGCCAGCCCTAACCTACACCTCTTATACAAGAGCTCTCTGTACTCAGGTTTAATAAAGGTAACCCTAGGTCAAGAGTCAGAGCAAGAAACCAGCTGACAGAGATTAAGGAAGAGGAGGGACTTTGAGTTGTTGAGTATTTAAGACAGCATGGAGAAGTAGGAGGAGCTTTAGCTCTTGAGCTCTCGAGCTCTTTGGCTTTAGCTTTAGCTCTCTAACTCTTGGGCTTTTTGAGCTTTGGGCTAGAAAGCCTTTCACCTTGGGTTTTCTTGACCTTTTCCTCCTGGGCTGTCAGCTGAACTAGTGAGTTTTGGGGGCTTTTTCCTCTGAGACAGGAGCTGAGTAGGAAGGTCATCTGGGTGCTTTCTCTGCCTCTCCGAGTTACCGCAGTATCTAGCTCCTGAGTCTTCTTTATTGCTAAAATTTATAACAACAGAAGGAGGCAATGCAAGATGGCCCACCATAAGCAAAGCCCAGAGGTTGGAAACTGCATACTGTAAGAAAGGAGTAGGGGTTGTTTAGGAAGTGCTAACAGGTCCCAGAAGGGAGTAGTGATAGACAAAGGAATTAGGAGCTTTATTTTTAACATTTAATGCTTTTTAATAGGAAATAAAAATTCAGCCAGTTTCCAGATTAGATATTAGTGGGATGTCAGATCAATTGGGAAAAAAAAAAATGTTGGGGATAAGGTGGAGATTAGAACCGCTTCCAAGATCCACCAAGAACTAACAAGAACCCAAACTAGTACTATTGCAGTCACAATGACAAAATTGGGGCACTTGTAAGAAATGGTAAAAAGCATAATATCCACTATGCTGAGAAGATGTGACTGACTCACTTAATCTCAACAATAACCCAAGAAGGCATGCTTTATGACTTTGCTTTTGCATATAGAGAAACCAAGGCAAAGGAAGGTTTTTAAAGACTACCTACGTTTCCTCATGTAGAAACCAAGCAAGCCTATGTTGCCAGAGCTGCCTTGCTTATCCATTCTGGAGCACTACTTCTCTGCATAAATGAGACTGATATCACAGGGCCGCTGACTGATAAGCCTCTCGAAGAAGCACAGCTTGTATCAGAATTAGTAAAATTATAAATGGATATGATTGTCCAGCTTAATTGTCATCCTGAGCAGATTGAGAGTTGCCTGGGAGATTAGCAAACCTGATGTCTAGTGTTACCGGGAGCGTATTTCAGGAAATAAACAATCATGAGGGCTGTGATATAATGTATTGACTAATCCATTGAAAGATTCACAGTATGATGGCATTTTTTGACAGATAATGAAAGATGAGAAGGTGGGACCTCTTGGAGGAGAAAGTTACTGGGGACGCATGCTGGTGGGCTTCTATCTTTCCCTGGACTCTTCCTGTGCTCCCCTTTTCCTGCTTCCTGGCTGCTGTCAGGGAAAGAAGCTCCTCTTACATGATCCCACCACAATGCACAGCCTCAGAAACACAGAGCCAACAACAGATCCCCCTATCACCACGAGCTAAAATGAACCCTTCTTCCCTTCGGTTGTTTCAGGTATCCGGTCATAGCAAAGATAAAACTGACTAATACTGTAGGTACACAGGACACACAATGGATAAAAACAAACAGCCCGAGCTAGCCCAGGGCCTGTGCTCACATTTTTAGCTATTTGGTAAATGATGAGGTCCATCCTTTACCAATCAGAGAGCAATTGCCCACCCACAGCTGCATGAAAGAAGAGTTCCTGTGGGAATTATGTAAGGGGAAAGAGTTTCCACCCCATCCCTGTTGTGTGATGGCTAATTTTATCTTATGTCTGGGAAGGTATATGATTTTCTTACCTTTATACCAGGCAAACCAATGACATCCATAGAAAAGCCTCCCAAATTTCTCTCAGCCTGTCAACCTGGTTCATGCATATTCCTCTCCACCGTTGTAGCATAAGGCCCAACTTAAGCAGAACCAGTGACAGGGAATACTGCGTCCCTACAGAAGGACATGCCTCAGGATCCTGTTTCCGTGGGATGTGGGCTGGTCTTCCACTCGAAATCCCCCTACTTCTAAGGCTGACAATTGAAGAAATAAGCAATTCCACTGTCAACAACCCCTTAGTCATCTACATTTACACACTCACTGCACAATATTCTTTCTCATTTATTCTATTGCATTTGCTGTTACCTAGGGATACAATGACATACGCAACAGGAAACGATGGAACAAAGGAGAAAGGTGCTGAGTGATTAAAAATCAATGGTATTCATCTCTAGAAGTTGAAATAAGTGCCAGCTACATGATTTTCAGAATTTGCAAGCCATTGCCCTAGCTGCAGCCTGCCTTCACTTATGTGTCCTGTTCTCTAGCTCTCTCGCATCTATATTCCAGCCAGGGGAATTCAGTGCAGCAAAGAGCATCGTTGTCCTTTGATGGGGCAGTTTCAATTCCCAGTAGTGAAAATTAGCTCTCTTCACAATACTGCTCTTCATGTAACTATATTGTATGTTTAATTCTAAATATCTACTAATTTGCTTTAAATCGGACTAGTAATTACTGTTGCTTAAAATTATGCAACAATACGCAACATTTTTACATTCTGAAAAGCTAATCTTGACAGCAGGTAATTTTTTTTTCTGCCACTATAATTTTTCCTAGAAAGATCATTATCAGTTCATTGTGAATGGCAGCTGTTTGGAATACATGTTCATTCATGACAATGGCTTGATTGATTACTGAAGCTCCTATGTCAGTATGTTGAGGAGTCACCTCCACGGGAATTTGAAAATACACACCGTCAAAATATTTAGTGTCAACTCACATTAGCTCATTCTGCGGAACCGGCTATACAGCAACATTTTTTAGGTTAGAAAATACAAAACTATGAACAACACAATTTTGTAAGTCTTTAAATAAAATTTCTCCACTTCTGGCTCAAAACCAGATATTCTTTGAAGACAAAGTATTCATTTGAAGAATAGTACTATGTTTTTTAAAAGAAGAGGAGATGAAGAAGAGAAGGAAGAAGAGGAGGAAGAGGAGAAGGGGGAGAAAGAATTCTCTAGAGTTAAAAGAACAAAATCTAAGATGTTGCATCCCAGAATTATCACATCTTGGGAAGCAATGGACCCGTCTTAGGAGTCCAGACCACATGACAAATGTGAAGGGCCCGGAGGTAAATGGCTAGACTTCAACCTCACCTAGTGAGTAGGTCACAAGATGGAGATGCCTGCAGATGGGTGCCTGTTTGCCTCAGAGATAGGGATGCTGAGCACAGTGATCTCAGAGACATTTTGTCCTCTTTGGGAGCCCAGTACCAACAAAGGATGAGCATCTGACATTGGCTCTGCTCCAGCCTTACTCCTTTCTTAATTTCTTGAGGGGATTCAGCTACATGACCTTTAACAAGCCCCCATGTTTCCACTCTCTCAACCCTGCCACATTCATGAAATTATGCTGACAGTATAACCTAATCTTGTGAAAACCAAATGACAGAACCTACTTCAAGGTTTTAGAAGAGGTATTCTCATGTATTAGGCATTCAAACAGTACAGGCCTAGATGTCCCTCAACCAAGAATGGATACAGAAATTGTGGTACATTTATACAATGGAATACTACTCAGCTATTAAAAATAAGGAAATCATGAAATTTTCAGGCAAACGGATGAAGCTAGAAATGATCATCCTGAGTGAGGTATCCCAGAAGCAGAAAGACACACATGGTATATGCTCACTTATAAGTGGATATTAGATATATAATATAGGCTAAACATACTAAAATCTATAATTCTAAAGAAGCTAAACAACCAGGAAAACCCTAAGGAAGATGCTTGATTCTCATTCAGAAGGGCACACAGGATAGACCTTGGAAGTAGGATAAGATGGGGAACAGGACAGGAGCCTTCCACATAGGCCCTTTGAAAGATTCTACCCAGCAGAGTATCAAAGTACATGCTGAGACTCATAGCCAAACTTTGGGCAGAGTACAGGGAATCTTATGGAAGAAGGGGGAGATAGAAAGACCTGGAGGGAATAGGAGCTCCATAAGATGAGCAACAGAGCCAAAAGATCTGGGCTCAGCCTGCAGAGGCTGATGAATCAACAAAGGACCATGCATGGGGAGGACCTAGACTCCCTGCTCAGATGTAGCTCATGGGCATCTCAGTCTCCATGAGGGTTCCCTAGTCCGGGGAGCAGAAGCAGTCACTGGCATGAACTTAGTTGCCTGCTCTTTGATCACCTCTCCCTGGTGAGGTGACCTTACTAGGCCACAGAGAAAAAAATCCAGACAATCCTGATGAGATCTGATAGGCAAGGGTCAGATAGCAGGGAAGGAGGACCTCCCCTACTAGTGAACTAGGGGAGGGACATATGGGGGAAAGACAGAGGGAGGGTGGAACCAGGAGGAGGTGAGGGAGGGGAGCTACAGCCAGGATACAAAAATGAATAAATTGTAATAAATAATAATAATGAAAAATTAAAAAAATACAGTACAGACTGGTAGTTATCAACCTGTGGGTCATGGCCCCTCTGCAGAGGAGTCAAATGATGTGTTTACAGGAGTCACCTAAGATCATTGGAAAACACAGATATGGACATTACAATTCATAACACTAGCAGAATTACACCTATGAAGTAGAAACAGAAATAGTCTTATGGTTGGGGTCACCACAACATTACAGCATTAGGAAGGTTGAAGACCACTGATACAGACCATCTTAGAATCAGTATCCATGGACATTACATGTCCTTACTAAGAATCTCTTCAGGACCAAATACTCTGCTACGTTAAGATAAAATACCAGATCTACCCTCTAAAGCTGAGGTTCGCACACTGTTTTTGCTGCATGTTTTGCTTGGGCCCTGTCTTAGGGTTTCTATTGCTGAAATGAAACATCCTGACCAAAACTCAACTTGTGGAGGAAAGGTTTATTTGTCTTACACTTTTACATCACAGTCCATCACAAAAGAATGTCAAGACAGGAACTCAAGCAGGGCAGGAGCTTGGAGGCAGGAACTGATGCAAAGGCAACAGGGAAGTGTTGCTTATTGGTTTGCACCTCATGATTTGCTCAGCCTGCTTTATTTATTTATTACTGTTTATTCACTTTGTATCCCCCTGTAGCTCCCTCCCTCCTCCCCTCCAAATTCTACCCTCCCTCTTCTCCACCCATGCCCCTCCCCCAGTCCACTGATAGGGGAGGTCCTCCTCCCCTTCCCTCTGATCCTAGTCTATCAGGTCTCATCAGTGGTTGCATTGTCTTCCTCTGTGGCCTGGTAAGCCTGCTCCCCTCTCAGGGGGAGGTGATCAAAGAGCAGGCCAATCAGTTCCTGTCAGAGACAGTCCCTGTCCCCATTACTATGGAACCCACTTAGACACTGAACTGCCATCTCTGTGCAGGTATCCAAAAGACACTCAAGTATACAACAAGGACATTTTCTCAGCCATGTTCATAGCAGCTTTATTCATAATAGCCAGAAGCTGCAAACAGCCCAGATGCCCCTCAGTTAAGGAAGGGGTACAGAAATTGTAGTACATCTACACAATGGAATATTACTCAGCAATAAAAAAAAAAAACAAGGAAATCATGAAATTTGCAGGCAAATGGTAGGAACTGGAAAAGATCATCCTGAGTGAAGTATCCCAGAAGCAAAGAGACACACAGGGTATATACTTACTCATAAATGGATATTAGACATAATATAGGATAAACATACTAAAATCTGTACATCTAAGGAAACTAATCAAGAAGGAGGACTCTGGCTAAGATGCTCAATCCCCATTCAGAAAGGCAAAGAGGATGGACATCGGAGGAGGGAGAAAACAGGGAACAGGACAGGAGCCTACTACAGAGGGCCTCTGAAGGGTTCTACCCTGCAGGGTATCAAGGCAGATGCTGAGACTCATGGCCAAACTTTGGGCAGAGTGCAGAGAATCTTATGAAAGAAGTGGGAGATAGTAGGACCTGGAGAGGATGGGAACTCCACAAGGAGAGCAACAGATCCAAAAAGTCTGGGCACAGGGGTCTTTTCTGAGACTGATACCTCAGTCTGCTTTCTTATAGAAGCCAGAATCACAAGCCCAGGGATGGCCCCACCACAATGGGCTGGACCCTACCCCATCAATCACTAATTATGAAAGTGCCTTACAGGTCTACCTACAATGTGATCTTACGGAGGTATTTTTTAAAATGAGGTTCCCTCCCTTCAGATGACTTTAGTTTGTTTAAAGTTGATGGAAAAACACTATCCAACGTAGGTTTCGAATTAATAATAACCTATATTTTTGAAGAATTGTAAATAAAAACAAAAAATATATATAACACCTTGGGCAAAGGTGTGAAAAATCTTACTGCACTTACTAGATGATATTTCAAGAATAAAGTCCATATATCCTAGCTCTATAGAGAAAGAAATGGCTGGGTAAGAAAGAAGTTTCCAGGCCAGTGTAAGGAGCTCAACATGTGAGGTTATGTTTGAGCAAAGATTTATTGGGTTAGGTCCCAAAGGACGAAGTGGAATAAACAAAGGAAACAGAGCCTCTGCTCAAGCAGGAGGGTCTTAGACCACAGGGTTTGCTGTCAACCAGCTAATTGACTAGAAAAGGTTCTGTGGAGGGAAGGTGGGATAAGACCGGGTGGGGGATGGGAGGGAATAGCGAATATTGTAAAGAGCCTTACAGTTTGACTAAAGACCAAAACTTCAACTTGAGAGTAAAAGTTTATCACCAAAGATTTTTAAAAGAAAAGATTGAAGAGCTATAGCCAATAATTAGGACAATGGTATTAACAATAAATCATAAAGAAACTTTAGATTTTATCTCAGATGGAGTAATCAGAACCAGAGCTAACTTTCAGTCTGAAACAACTTTAGAAAACAGTCTAGACAAAATACATAAAACACATTTTTCAGAGATGGACAACTGCCTGTTGTCCAAAAGTCTATCTGGGGGAGAGTTATATGTTCCAGGACAATAGGATAAAGATGTAATCTGCAATGAGGAGTAAAATGAATCAATACCAACAGACTCAGAAAAAACAATGATGGAATTTGTGAATTTAAATTAAATTCCAGGTATCCAAATACTGAAGGAGTAGAGGTATACATGTACATACTTATCATTCTGATGACATTTATAAAGTAAAAGCTAAATCTTTAAAGACAAACGACAAGGTTGAGAGTGAAAACAATGCTGTATAGGAATCACAACAACCAGACCCTATTGAACATAGTCTCAGACTAAGCTGATTGAGCGTACCTCTATCAAATATATGTTCTGCAGAGGGAAGCATCTGGCAATTCCCCAAGTTCTTATAGTGAGTCACATCCCTGAATAGAGCTGTCTGTTAATTTGGATACACAAATCTTTCCAGGGAGGGATAAGAAGAAAAGATAACAAGGCTTCAGATAACTGAAAGTGGAAAACAATGGTACTTTCAGTGCACAATTCTGTGACGTAAGGCCCACTCCTATGCACCTGCTGTTCGGCCACAAGAAAATAAACTCTTGATTTTCTAGGAGTCTTTCCTCACCATCTCTGGGATTACAACAGCTTTTTAGTGTAGTTTTATATCTCACAGGGGAAAAGATGACATGATAATATTTTCATTCTCATAAAAGAATGTATTGTTTGCTTGGCAAGTGATACAAGCAGAGACTAACATCATCTACTTTAGTCCTAGTCATTGGGGATAGACTAACACCGAGAAAACAATTTAACTGGATAGCTCAGGGATGGAGGTAGAATAAAAGAACAGAAGGAAAATGATAGGCGTATGTCCCCCAGAGGACAAAAGTGATGAGTGAGAGATCAGGGTAATTGAAGATTAGCTAGCAACTTAAAATAGTGTGCTTCTAACACCCTTAAATGAAACAGGCTTCCTTAAGTTTTGAATGTTGAAAGCTCTGCTGGTTTTTATTTTTATTGTCTCTAGTGTTGAGCTTCTTTCTTATGTATTCTCTTGCCTTCCTTCAAGCTTTCATCTACTTCCAAAGCATTCCCAGTACTTGGGCCTCCTACACAATGCTCCTCAAAGGGACTCTGCACTCAGTTTAAAATGCAAGGAGACAGAGAAGTTTCAGTCTGGAATAACTGCTATTTTAAGAATCACAATGGGAAGAATGAAATGACTCAAAAGAGGCAACCCCTGAGGAAGTGAAACAATAACGCAGAAAAAGTAATTAAACCATTCCTAGTATACTCCAAAGAGGTCACAAGAATTTAATTACAAACTTCATAGTTACATCATGAAAATTTACACCACTACCAGAGGCAAGAAGTCACCAAGCCAGGAAGGACTTAGTCACAGTGTTTCTTGATGTCTCTCACAATGAGTTACTACATGCCTCCTGCAGAAAGCATTTTTTCAGCACTTCTGAGTAGCTTTCACAGTAACCTCTTGAAAGGCCTTGCTGTGAGGAAAGGTTAGAGCAATACCTGAAAGCTCATCAGCATTATCATAGCATCAGCCTGGGGATATGCTGACCAAAACACATTTAAGTGATTAAATGAGCAAGATAGGCATGTTTTCCCCCCTGCCCAAGATGCATTTATATATTATTGCATGTGTGTAGATGTTTTGCCTGTATTATGTATGTGCACCACATGCATTCCTGGTGCCTGCAGAGGTCAGAAGAAGGCAGCATTGACTCAGGAACTGGAGTTATAGGTGATTGTGTGGCCAACCTGACTCTATTCCCTGAGGTTGGAAGTGATTCAGCCTTTCCCGAAACATGTACCCAGGAGAAAAGGTTAATGGTTATAGCAAATTATGACTTCATGGGATGGGAAAAGGGCGGGTGAAGCTAGCTGACTGAGAGGTGAAAAAAGGAACACTGAAAGAATTGATCCTCTTCCTTTGTTTTCACAGGGGAAACACTAGCTAATGAGAGGACCCAAGAGAGGAACGGTGGAGGGACCCATGTACCTCCCCTGAAGCTTTCTGTGCCTCCCCCCTCATTCCAGAATCTCAACTAATGAATGACTTGCCTAGACCTGCTGCATAAATGGAAGTCACGGTTCCCTTTAGGGAGTGTCGAGAAAGGGAAGAAAACCAAGCATACAATTGCCCTGGAGAAAAATCCCAGGAAGGCATCTCTGGGCAACCACGCTGTGAGGCATTACCGAAAATCATCATTTCAGATCCAACGATTTAGAAAAACCATTGTTAAGAAAGGGTATAGCTGATATACTTTCCAGCTGACACCTATGGCTTGTAATACAATAATAGATAAAACTATAATGGGGGGAGATTTTTTACCCCCTCAAAGGCAATTTTCATAATTTGAATATGAGAAATTTGTCTGTATATGTTTCCCACATATATCTCCTCCCTGTTTCATGAGAAGACCTAACAAGTGGTCTCAGTGCAGGTAAGTCTGGACAGACTGGAGTGTATTCTTTCAGCTGAAAGACTGTATGGGTCTTGACCCTTTAACAACTTACGTATTTGATACCACTCATTTAGCACTCGGACATACATTGTTGTATCTTATTAAGGGTTTCACTAAATTGTAAGTTCTTTGACAGAGTGTGTGTCCTGTAGGGTAGGTATTTCATTTCCTCTGGATATAACTTGCCCCTAATAGGTGTTCAGTGTAGAGTAAATACAGAGTACTACACTTTCTTTCTTCTTTCCTTCCTTTCTACCTACCTACCTTCTTTCCTTCATTTCTTCCTCTTTTTCTCTCTCTTTCTGCTTCTTCCTCCCTCCCTTACTCTTTCTCTCCATCCCTTCCTTCCCTTTACAATACAGTTTTGAATAGATTTATGTTCCAAAATTTTATCCATAACATTGGACTCAAAAATTAAGCCAATTTTTCCACTTCATATAATGCTTGAGGTAGAAGTTAGGTCTCCAGGGTAGCTCACAAAAAACACTTAACAAAGAAGACAGTCAATGTAAGTTGACTTTTCCATGAATGGCAATAGAAATTCATACTAATAAAAGGTTGCAAGGATCAATTCAGAATCTCATGATTTCAGACCATAGAGTGTCTTTGAGAAAAAGAAAGAAAACTAATAATATTCAATAGTCACTATGGCAAATGTTCTGTAATGTTAAAGCACTAAAAATTAAAATGCCTGCAAACAAAAGGCAGGTACTCTAGCCTAAAGGACCACTCACTTTTGCAATAAGTAACATAAAAATAAAAATCTTTAACAGGCTTTTGGCTGGTCAGCATAAGAAAACTCACACCCGCACACCAGCAGTGTTCAACCAAAATAAACAACAACAGGACCACTACATATAAGATAAATATCTCACTCTGACTTGTCAAGAAAATTTTCTCATAAAGAAAGGGAAAGTTGACATGGAGAAAATGAGCAGAGCAAGGGGAAGAACTGTGTACAGTTTCTCAGTTGGCAAAGCTCATACATTTCGAAGAATCGGTATGTCCATGAGAACAGTCCCAACTATAAACACACGAGCTCACATTTGTTTAAATACTTTTGCTAAAGGCATTCCTCTTAAGCTTAGGATCAGGACCCCTGATTATCGACAGAATTTTTCTCTTTGCCTTCTGTGATTATTCATGTTAGACACTGAAAGAGCCATACTATTCCATCCTTTGCCTGTCTTTCTACTCACGACTAATCCTTAGGGTAGAATTCAAGTTGTCATGCTGAAGAAGGGGAATGCTTGCTCCCTACCACTTGTTTTATAATTGACATAATTAACCAAAGATGATTACGCTTCCCATGAGCATACCCTGAGATGCCTCAGCCATTCTCTTCAGTCAACCCAACTAACTCCTCAGCTGAACTTGAATCAGAGTTGATTTCTAATATCTGAAAAGTTGATTCACAGCTGGTTCTTACCAATGTTTACTCAAAGCACACTGTCTAGCTTATTTTGTCTGTCTGTGTCTAAATTTTGTCTATAAATATTAGTATTGAAATCCTGATGCAGATGAAAATGTGTATAGGATGAATATAGAGTAAAATGAGCCAAAGATCCAAGGCTGAGCCTGTAGTTCCAAAAACTACAAGCTGTGGGAGGACACAGCACAGAAGATTTATAAGAAATAAAGAAAGGATTTTAAACAGATGGGAAAAATGAAATTAAAAAATGTGAATGTTATTATTTTTTTCAGATGAAGGGATTAGATGATAGCTATACCCAAGCTTTATGAATATGTGGCTTAGGCTGAGTCCAGAGTGTTCCTATTTAACTAACCCTAGGCGTGGAAGCTTCTAGCCTCTGTACAATATAATTTTTTGCAAGCTTGGACCTTGAAGGCTTCAGCTTCTACCCTTCATTGTCTAACCTAGGCCTAAAATGTTTTTAGCCTCTAAGACTTACTGCTAAATAAGCTCACCCTTTCTAGTTCTTTCTGAATTCTGGCTGGCAGGTTCAACTTAGCTGTTCTGGCTCAAAACTCATCTCCAAGCTGACTGATTCACACTGGCTTCTCTCTGCTTCTCACTGAATTGCTCTGTCGTAAAACTGTCTCTGAACTCCACAAACCGAACTGCACAAACCCAACTGCACTCAATTGAACTGCACTGAAGTATACTGTACTCTCAAACTCTTCTGTATGGTCTCCATAAACTCCTCCCTATTCTCTCTGTGCTACCCTTAAGCAGCTTCTCTTTTCTATACATTTTCATGATAGCTGGGTCCATCCTATCTCCCACTCAGTCTGTCAAATCTTTCTACAATTCATCACTTTGTCCCTCAAGAGATGCCATTATTTGGGATTAATGGTGTGTACTAGAAGTGTGTCTGTATTCCAGCCATAGATACTAAAGGTATATCTAGATTCCAGCCAGAGGAATTAAAGCTGTACACTAAGGGTTTGTCTACATTCCAGCCAGTTCACACCAACCTAGGTCTTTGGATGTGATCTCTTTCCAGAGAAGCCATGTTGCTGGATTAAAATTTCTCTCTAAAAATATGTTTCTAAGACAAACGAGGATCATCAAATCCGTGGAGAGTGGTATTGGCAACTAAACCATAAATGAATTTGCTTTTGGAACATTATTGATAATGAGTGAAAATTGTTTCTAGGTTGGACTGAGGTTCTATCCAGGCACCAGTGTCTTGCAAAGAAGATGATAACATGTGATTCTTCTGCTTCTGATTATAAATTCAAAGGTTATAGGCCTGGATCCTATAACCTGTTAGCGAACCAACAGGTCATGCATGCTGTCTATAATGACACAGGAATTCACTTTCTTGGAGTGACTGTGATCACAGGAGAATCACACATGTTGGCAATAAAGTGCAATTATAATGCCCATATGGTACAAAAATAAATAATTAATGATCACTGAAAATGCATATTCAATCAGCTTCACACAGCTAGGACCGCAACAAATGATCTGTTCTGGTTAAGATTTGCTGTTGAAAAGAAAAATTGGACTTAACCTGTCCAGCTGCTCTAGAAAGCATATGATCTGAATCAACACGAACAAGGTGAGACATGGGGTTTTTAGTCCCTTGGGTTTGGGCCAGTGCTGCTGCTTTATCATTGGCATTTGCTAGCAGTCTTTACCAATAAATAAAATGTCCTTAAACTAAGTCTATCTGTAACTGGTAAAAGTACAGTGTTCCCATCCAAAGTGTAGGGACCACATGTCTAGCACATGTTTCAAGAGCTGTATGTGCTTTGTCCTTTCATTCTTCTCCCTGAAGGAAAGAGGTTAAATAAAGTATGATTTTTTACCTAGAGTAAATTATTACTGGCCTCCCATCATGACCCAGGTCACTGTGTATACAACTTAGATATTCCTTCTCTGATTTCTCTAAAAGAGATGCTGGTGGACCAAACTCTTTCTTCTTGATTTTTAACATTTGTATATGTAAATACCTCATAGGCTGGAGTTCTCTTTGGACAGTTGGATCAATAGAAAGGTGAAGCAAAAACGTGTCCTTTAAAAGATTTTTTTCAAAGAAAAATACATACCAGCAGATGAACAATGTTCTTTTACACTGTGCTGCACACACAGACCATTCTCTTACTACTGCTATCATGGAAGTTCAGAATTGTGCAAGTTAGAAGTTGAGGAAGAAACTGAATTTCCTCCATCTCAAGTAATAATCACAGAAAAGTAACTGATCTCCACACCATGTTTTCTGAAGTCTGCACTGTTCAGTTTCAAATTTCTAACAGAGACATATGGCAAATGACAGAAATGACCTCTTGTCTTTTTTGAGGAAAACAAGATTTACATCCTATGGAAGTGTCACTCCTGGGAATATGAGAGTTCCAAGGCACAGTGCCATCCTTTATAGTAGCAGATAGGAAATGAGGAAGGAGAGAGAGCAAGGGCAGAGGGAGAAGTCATTCAAGTAATCTTTGCAATAATCTAGGCCTGAGAGGAGTTTAGATAAGGTGTGGTGGTGGGAAGTGACCAATGAAAAGAGGAAAAGATGTGGAATGAAAGAATCAGTGGGATGGGAACTTGAGTGACAGAGATCTTTGTTGAGAATAGAAAAGAAAGATGTCAGAGCATAAAAACCCAAGTTGGGAGTTACAGTGAGATTGAGCACATGTTGAAAACAAGCATGGAAACCTAGAGCAGAACATACTGTTAAGGAGAAAATGACCGAAATCAGTTTTCAGCCTACTGAGTTGGAGGGCAGGACTCAGTTCTCCAGACGAGGGAGAACTAAAACACACCCTCAAGAGAAATCCCATCCAGAAACGGCAGAGCTGGTATCCATATAAAAGTAAAGGCCACAGGAAAGGGAGGTCCCTTGTCAAAGAAGTGTGGGTTTCTTGTTTTCCTGCAGATGAGAGTGTTTGCGATTCTGTAGCCTTGTATTGAAAAGTAGCTGCAAACAGATCCTACCAATGGAATTTCAAACAGGAAGAAGACAAAACAAACATAAACGAGACAAGAAACTACCTACAAAGTGAAATTTAGAAGTTTTTCTAGGGTGATTAAATGTGCCCAAAAATATTCTGAAATGACTGGTAAACGTGCTTTATTTTCAGGTTTCTTGAATGTCTTGTTTGTTTTCTACTTTCCAGAAAACATATTTTTGACTCTGCATATAAAACACTGTCTATGTTTATTGTTTTCTCTTTCTGGAAATACTAGATTTTCCACCTAAGAAAGTATTTCAGAGAGACTACCCCTGATTTTCTGTTTTAAGAACCTGAGTAGAGCGATGTGGCGTGGTGTCAAGGTATGCAATGTTCCCCCTCTCTCTTACGTGTGTGTGCGCGCGCGCGCGTGTCTGTCTCTGTGTGTGTGTATGTCTGTCTCTCCCCCTTTCTCTCTTTCTGTGTATGTGTGCGCTGTAAAAAGCTTCAACCCCTTGAGATGGTATCTCAGTCAACAGGAGGAAAGACTGCTGCTTTGCTGCTGGCCGGTAACTTCCAAGGTCCCTTATGACAGAAGGAAGCCACAAACCTCCCTTCTCAACCCCTTTGTCTGTCCTAAATTAGATCTGCTGAACCCTCTGGACTTTAATCTACAATAGGAGAATTAAACTTGATTTTTTTTTTCCTGGACTGATGAAAGTCGACAGTAGTCAAAATCCCTTCTTCTGATTCCAAAACCTAATCATACTGTATCAAAAGCAGCAGTAAGATGTTCACCAACATAGAGTATTTACAGGTAGAGGGGGTGTGGAATCCCAATGCTCCTGACGACTCTGGACGATTTCTCTCACCAGGTAAGGCACATGTTCATAATGCTAGACGGTTTATAGATTCTTTATCTATCTGCTGCCTTTTTCTTTCACTGTTGTTTACAAATAAATCTGGCTATGTGGCTCAGGTGGGTCCTGAACTCAGGATCTTCTTGCTTTGGGCTTCTGAGAGCTAGGATTAGAGGTAGTATCCATCAAGATCAGCTTCCTATCACAATTAGAACATGCTATCATTTATGGGGTTGGTATGTTATTTTATCATCCCCTATACCACTGCCACAACTCCAAGGAAGTTTCTACTAAAAAAAAAAAAAACAGAACAGGGATGATCCAGGTAAAAACGCCAAGAACCCTATCTCCTACGCAGTCATGTCTGTAAATATGACTCTTGATCATCACATTATAGATAAACACATGACCACAGAGACAGTGAGTGATGAAATGGAGCTTGAAAGTGTGATGGTTTGAATGAGCTACATCACCTATAGTATCAAGGGTTTGCACCTACATTGGTGGTTCTCCTTGAGGAGGTTTAGGTGCTACAAGCCTAGCAGGAGAAAGTACATCAATGGGGCAAACTTACCCCTCTGGTAGACACACACCCAAGCATCCTCTTGTTTAGGTTGCCTTGGTCACAGTGTTTAATTACAACAGAAAACTAACACAGAAGTTGGCAGCAGAGAGCAGTTTGTTCCTGTGATGAACATGACCATGTCGCCTTTTGGAGGAAGGTGGAAGACTTTGGAACTTTGGACTAGCAGCCAATTGAATGCTTTAAGCAGAGCTTACTGAACCATCTCAGTGGGACCTGGGAAGATAGTAGTGCTAACAGCAGCATAGTCTCTGGAGGCCTGGCTCAAGAGGTTTCAGAAGGAGAGAGTGTTAGCAGTTGGCCTGGAGGGCACTACTGTGTTGTTTTGGCAAAGAATCTAGCTGTGCTTGTCCTAAGAACTTGCCTACGGGTAAAGTAAAAAGTAATAGACTAATTTCTTTGGCTGAGGCAATTTCAAAAGCAACAAAATATTGAATATGTGGCATAGTATTAACAACTCTTGTGCAAGTCTACAATGGAAAGGGACAAGTGGGCAGAAAAAAAAATACAGAATGTAGTCTAGAGAGACTAAAAGCACGGGGAAACTTACTATTGCAGCCAATGCGGCTTGTGAAAAAGCTAAGGAGATTAGCACAAGGAGAGGTCACTTAGTCAGCACTGGGATAAAGTGAAGAATGCCTGCAGGGAAAAACCTCACCCAGGTAAGCTTCCAGCTTGTGATAGAGCACCTGCTCTGAAAAAGCAACTGAATAAAAGCTCTGATGCTAAAGTGATCCAAGGTGGTAAGATCCATCTTAAGCTGGCAGCCAGATTTGGCCATGTCATCCACGTAGCACTGGCTCTAGAGGCATGAAGGATGCAGATAAAGGATGATGTAGAGTCTCCCTTCGCAGTTTTAGAGAGCTGCTGAGGCCAGTCATTGTCGAATGTCTGCCAAGGAAAGCTGCAAACAGGGAGTGGAGGCACATTACAGAACAAGTCTGTTGCTAGCAGCAGAGCAGAGGAAGCAGAGCCGTCATCTAACCCTTTAACAGCAGTCATGGACCTGCAGGATTTAGGGTTTGCTCTTCAGGGGTTTGGACTTGCTTTGGGCCAGAATTACCACACGATTCCCCCTTTCCTCCCCTTTGGAATGGTAATGTATATTCTTTACCATTACACGTTGAAAGGATATAATTTACTTTTTGATTTTACATGGGGTTACAATTAAGAGATTGCCTCGCGTCTCAGAAGAGACTTTGGACTTTGAACTTTTAAGCAGTGTTGAGGCCATGAAAGACTATTAGGATTTTTGAAGTCAGACTAAATGCGCTTTGCATTTTTATATAGCCAAGGGCTCCTGGAGGCCAAAGAGGAGAATGCTGAGGTTTGAATGAGAAATGTATTCATGGTCTCGAGCATTTGAACTTTGGGAGACACTTCTCAGTCTCAGTTGGTGATGCTGTTCGGGAATATTTAGGTGGCACAGTCTTGCTGGAGAAAGTGCATTACTGGAGACAGGCTTTGAGGGAAAAGCCAGGCCACTTCCTGTTTGTCCTTTCTTGTGCTCATGATTGAGATATGAGCTCTCAGCTTCTTGCTCCTACCACCATGCATGCCGCTTGCTGCTGGGTTTCCCTCTGGAACTGCAAGCCCAAATAAGTTTTTTTTTTCTTCCACAAGTTGCCTTGGTCATGGTATTTTATCATAGCAATAGAAATGCATCAAGTACAGAAACCAACCCTTTTCATCCTATGAGATTCTCCCCACTTTTCTGGACAATTCTGCTCCCGGTTGGGCCTTCTGCTTCTATCCAGAGTCTCTTCCCTCAAGTTCCTAACCCTTGTACCTTTGAAATACTAGGGATATCAGTAAAGACAGCCAATCCAATTCTTTATGCAAGGAAAACACAAGCAACTTCAAACTCCATGCTCTTGTAAGATTGGAATTAATTTGAAAAAGCTAACATACTGAGTTACACACTGTCAAGATCACAGAAATGAATGGATCATTAAACGTAATTAGCACAATTATATCTGGTCTATTGGGAAAGAAAGAAAACACATCTTTCTGTGTGGACAAGTAGCTGTTTTAACTTCAAGTTGGGAAGCAAGCAGCCACTACCCAATTCCATATGCACAATTCAGGAAAGATGAGTTAAATCTGAATTCTGTCAGAGTTCTATTTTTCTCATTATATCTCACACAAATTTTCTTATGTCTCCCCCTGGAAAAGATTGAGGTCTCTAAATAAAATGGTGCAGTATACAAATGAAATACACACAAATCAAATGAGAATAATAATATCTTTTTAAGGCAAAACATTTGAATGACAATAGATAAAATATTGGGAATGAGTCATCCAGCAAATAAATTAAGAATACAGCATGCCATAAGCCATGCTTGCAATGTGGCATCAGAAGATACAGGCTGTCTGGCAGGCTCCTGCCTAATCTGCTTTGAGGGCAGCAGGGATTCAGGCTCCACAGTGTTTCTGTGACTCTCTGTTTCCCTTGTGGGATCCTCAAGCACAAAGATATAGTAAGTAATTCATTTATTTATACAATTCCTACCAAATCTTTTCCTCACTAATCTACTCTAATGAACAACTCTTTAGAGAAAAGCAAGCAGACCATCTGGCGGACACAACCCAAGCACAGGTTTCAGTCAGAGTAATCGAATAGGGGGATGAGATGGGGAGAATGAGATTGTGCTAACCAGAGTTGATGCAAGTCAGCAATTCTTGGCTAATCAGCAGCTAATCCCTGAGCTCTCTCAAGAACCCAGGAGTCACCTTCCAGAAACAATGACTTTATCTGAAGCTCTGAAGTGGTGCACTGTACTCCATCCATCCTGCTGGGCCTGTAGGGCAATCTAAGGTCTGCCAACCTCCTGGACAATTCAGACTTGTGTGCCCTTTGCACTCACACACCTCATGTTGACTTCTAGCTATCCTAGCTCCAACCTTCCAATAAGCAACACCATTTCCTAGTCGTCAAGAATGAATTTTAAGTCTCACTTTGGTAGTAAGAGAAAAAATATTCTTGAGGGAAAACAGTCTGCGTCTAATTTCTGTTCAACAAATGCCCGTATGTCACATGCATGCTTGACTTGTTTAAGCATAGTTGTTTATGTGCATAATTCCTCTACTGCAGTGTTATTGAAATCAACCGCCCGTTGAGCCATTTTATATTCTCACTTAAAGAGGTGTCTTAAATTTATTCTAAATTTGAGAATCTGCTAAAATCTGTAAATAATTTTAAATCAAAATATAATCACATTACTTTTCTCTTTCTATTCCTCCCTCCAACCTCTCTCAAGCACCCCCAGCATCAGATCCTCTTTTTTTTTCAGACATATACAGACACATACAAATAGGCACACACGTGTACTACAACATGCTCAGTCCCTTCAGTGTTATGTGTATGTACACGATTTTAAGAAATATAAATCTGAATAGGTTGACAGTGTGATTACTTCCCGAACTAAATAGTGACTTTAAGAGAGCCCAGGCTATCTAATGAGACTACGTCTTTGGATTAAAAGTAAAAAAAAAAAAAAAAGAGGGTTAGGAGTACAGTTCAGTGGTGGAACATTTGTCTAGCTTATATGAGATTCTAGAGTCAAACCCTATTAACAAAAAGTAATGTGCAATAGTAGCTTACCCACACACACACACACACCTCTTTTGCTGGCAATAAAGTGTGAGGCCATTAGCCCAGTCCTTGTGCCTGATAATCTGTGAATATCATTCAAGAGCTGAATAACTCAATATCAACTTTCCTTTCTTTCTTACTGCCTTCTCATAAAAATATGCTTGTGCATGGTAGAACTCCTTCAGAAGAGAAGACGGGGCAAAGCATGGCATCTGAGAGCTTTGAAACACCAAACAAACAAACAAAACTTTAAAAAGCTGTTATTCCAACATACGAGAAATGGGTTGTTTTGCTAACGGCTTAAATAAACAAAGATTTGGAAATGGAAATCTGTGCCATTGAATTTGAGTCAGTGAGAGACCACCGGACAAGCTACGTATTTACCTGGACTCCATCTGGTAGTCACTACAACCACTCAGTGTGTGCCAAATTACCTCCCTATGGACTAGTTTACAGAAGGAATGGCTTCTGGACAGAGGAGAGCATTTCAGCCTAGAAAGTCAGTATGACTCAAGGGCATGGTGAGAAAGAGGGCCCAATATTGATTATTATGAGCTGTATTCTCATGAGACAAGTTACAAATAAGGCCACTTACAGATTTGATGCAAGCAACAAAACTGATGATAGCATCATAGACAAAGCACATTCTGAAAGGAGCCCAGCTGTCCTACCTCAGCCCAAGAAGCAGTGACTGTTGTACTCAAACTCTGGTTGCCTGCCCTGGAGAATACAAACCTGGTATTGCTGGGTCTTTCAGTAACTTGTATTAATAAAAAGAAAATCAAATTTTTCCAGTTTTACAATTTAGCAACTAATTCCCCTTTAAAATCAATGTACCTCAAAAATAACACATGTGTGACCTAGAACCTCCAACTGTACCTCCATTTTGTGACTGCTGTGAGAAGGGGAATTTCTCTGTGTCCCATGATGCCTTTCTTCACATCAAAATGAACCGATATTTTTAAAGTAGGAAAAAAATGGACACAATCAATTCTCTCTGTATTATAGAAAAGGAAACAGCACCTCAAAAACACTAGTGACTCCTAAGGGCCATGCAGCTGCTACAGTAGCAGATATGCCTTCTCATCACTGGTGTTCCCGCCTGCAGAGGTGTGGACTTTGACAAGTTTCTATGGATTGTCTGGAATATGCAAAGGTGATAGGTATAAAGCACTAGATACAGGAATAGAGCACAGGAGGCCAAAGCTGGCTCTGAAACCTTCCTCGGGCAAATGACTTTTTATCTATTGTCTTTGAAACTCCAAGTCTTCATTTTAATACTTTAAGAATTCAACTTTGCTATTGTCTCCAGTGATAAGATCTTCATTTCTAGGCACTGAGAATTGAAAGGATACAAAACACACACACACACATACACACATACATACATACATACATACATACATACATACATACATACCACACTAAACACACATACATACCACATCACACACACACACACACACACTCACATACACACATAACACACCACACACATACACACACAGGGATTTTTTTTTCTGAGACAGTAATTCACTACATAGCTCACACTGGTACTGAGAGTCCTCCTATGCCTACCTCCCAAGTTCTGGAATTACAAAGGTGCATTAACACTCTCCAAGTTCTTGACAGAATTTTTAACATTTGTTTCAATTGTTTTTTAAAATAAATTATAATCATATCACTATATTTTTTCTCATGAAAGGATACGGAGGAAGTGCCCTTATCCTTCAGATACCTAGTAACTGACATAATTTTAATCACTTGTTCCATGCTAGACGAAGGAGGAGCAAGAGCCATCAAGTAATTATCCTGTTGGAAGAGAGATGACGTCATCCACAGACAGACTGAAAAATGGGGTTATAGAAAACATCTGTGTTGATTTATCTTTTCCCATAACGCACAGCTCGAAACATAAATTGATAAAGATTTACATCCTAACAGTAATCCAATTAATTTAAACAGAATAGGAAAGTAATACGTGGATCTTGATTCAGAGGCATTACTAGTTTTTATCTGGTGGTGTAAATTTAGCCTACTATTCATGAAACAGAACAAATCTTATTTAGCAAAATGTCTGCTTTTAAGCTGGGAAACGTGCAGAGCTCTCAAAAATCTCATCAGCACAAAAGCCAGAAAGGTTAATCCTGATTTAGCCGCCTAGACTTTTAAAGCTGATCAGCTGTTTCTGTGCCTTTGTTCCAATCCACCTGCACAGATGCTCAGGGGCTCCGTCAGCTCGGCTTTAATGTGCTGGGTCTCGGGAGGGGCCCGGGCTGGTGACACACAGGGACTGAGATTGTCCCGTCGCCATCTCTGCTGTGCAGACATTGGCACAGCCCAAGGTCAGGTACAACCTTCAGAAACTCGTGGAAGACCATCACCCAGCTGCCACAGCTTTGCAGTGAGCGCAGCGCAGACTTTTGGTAAGAGACAAAGAGTAGAAAAGAAAAAGCAAGCATGTTCTTGCATGATTAGGGCTTAGCGGTTGGGGCTGGGACACCTGCAAACTGAAACTGTCCAGGAGCCAAGGTGCTTCCGATGTTAAAACAAAACAAGGCAAGGGCAGAAAAGGCAAGTGACTGACTGCTGTGGAGCCTTCTGCAGCCCAGTGGACTATCAACAGACAAGCAAGCCTATACAGGGATAGAAAACCGTTTCATCCAACACACTCAGTTTTGCTGAATACAAATAAAATGGAGGGCTTGGGGGAATGACTCCCAATCACTTGGTAAAGTGATTGTCTTGTAAGCATGAGTTCAAGTCCAAGAACACTGTTTGTTTGTTTGTTTGTTTGTTTGTTTGTTTGTTTGTTTGTTTGTTTGTTTGTTTGTTTGTTTTTAAACCAGCTATGATAGCATGTGTTTGTAATCTGGGTCCATGAGACACAGTGTCCAGTCAGTCTTGCCTAGCCAATCAGGGACAAGGTCAACATGAAACTTTGTCTCAAAAGATTCCAGGGAGACAATCAAAAGATTGTCTCAAAAGAAACAATACTTAAGGTTGACCTTTGGCCTACACACACACATACACACACTCGCACCTGTACACACAATACACACATACTCTCTCACAGGAAAACACACACAAAAATAAAATAGAATTGAATTACTTAAAGTAGATTCAGATGCAGAACTGGGGTTGCGTGGTGGGGAGATGGAAGATCTCCAGTGTCCTTGCTAGAAAAGAAACACTTTCTTTAGCTCAGCCTTCTTCTCTAACCATCCTTTTTCTTTTCCTCACCTTCCCTTGGTTCCAATCTAGTTTCCCATTTGCTGTATGTGCATGGGCCAGTCACAGAAGTTCTCTGCCTCAGTTTTCATCACTTGTAAAAGGGAACGGCAATGCTGCATACCTCTGGAAACTATTGTCAATATTAATTCAAAGCGTGTACTGTTCAGTGAACGAGGGTCACTAGAGACCATGACCAGTTGGGTCAGTCTTTAGGACAGGATGCTCCTCATTAAGAATCACAAAACAGTCAAAATTCTAGAGGAGTCTTCCAAGAAAAACAAGGCTAATGGTAATTTATGCACTGGTGAGGATAGATTTGAACTCAAAGGTTTGGACACGTGACGTATGAAACAAGGAGAAATGAAAGGAAGAAGTGGGAAAAATTGAAAAAGAGGAAACTCTGAAAATCCTGACAAAAGACTTGAGGGATGAGAAGTTAAACAAGAAGACAGAAGCCACGTTTCTAAGAATCCAATACGAATGGGATGCGCAGTATGCTGACAAAGGGAGAAGGGAGAGAAGCAGAGACGCAGAGGCCGTGCGTAAGCTGGGGAGAGGGGCTAGGCAGCAGGGTTCAGCCGCTGTGGTGCAGGTCTGAGCCAGGGAAAGGAGGGAGAAGGGAAAGCAGATTGGGCAGAGGGGGTCCCAGACTGCAGTGTAGGTCCAAGAATGACATGGTCATGTCAAGAAGTTATCAAAGCAAAGTCACTATCAGAGGAGTCCTTCATTGTGTGGGTCTTGTAAGGAAGGGCTTTGTTTGTCCTCGGCTCTGTTCAATTGGGAAGCCTAAAAAGCTGTCTATGACAAAGATGGTCTCAAGACGGAACATGGGATAGATCCAGAAGGATAGCAGATGAGGCCATCATTGAGAGCATTCAGATGACCCAACATCTGCAAATTCATTTTTATCACTTGTTCACTTAGCCTCAGGGCCACAACTCGTTCTCCTCCCCTGCCTCGGCTATCCATCCTAAATTCCATTACCGCCTGTTGCCACCTCAGCAGGCTGTGGTGTCTCACCTGCTGTGTTATCCCACCTTTCATTCTTGAAGAGTCTGAGACTTTAAGATTCTGGTACTTTCCTGCTTAGAAAACATTTCCATTCACATCACAGGTGAAAGATCGGCAGTAGCCAACCACAGGGCCCCACATGCATGTCTTCCTACCCCATCTCAGAAGCAACAGTCCCATTCCCCATGTTGCTCAGGACCAGTTACACTGCCAGTGTGCTTATTCCCCTTGCCTGCAAGTTGTCAGCAAAGTTGTCTGATGTACATTGGCAGGAGAGGGAGTCTGGACCTCAACAGCTCCTATGTCCACCAGCAGAAGGTTATGCTTTTTGGAATCTGGTCTTCCAATTCTAAGAAGCCAAAGTTTTGAATGTAGGAAGCACAAAAATCTCCTTCATGATGGTAGGCGGAGCTATTTTTATTTGCACACCATAGTTCCCAGGCCTACATAATCTGTTGTTTGAGGATGTGGTGTCCTAGATAGAGTTTCAACTTAGTACTTATCTTACACCCTGAAGGACAGCACCCTTTTCTTTAAAAATTGCCTCTGAGATTGTGCTTCAACATTGTCCTCAGATGGCCACTTCAAGACTCCTTGAGGCCAGCTGTCTTAAAGTGTGAACCGTGCAGTGTGTGCTAATATCAACAGGTCCCAGGGTCACCATCTCATGTCCATTCCTTTGCTAAGAAAAAAAAAGATAGGTTTTATGGATGAGACAGGAGAGTGGGGCTTCGGGCACAGTGTGAGACCCTAGATAGGAGTGGAGATGAGATTTTTCAAGCAGGAGAAGCAAACACATAATTGGGATTGGCTCCATCCACCAAGGTAAAAACAACCAGCCTTTCCGGGATGACTGAGGAAGATACCCTGCCACTAAGCGGCCATCCAGAATCCTCTGAGAATATGCTACTGAGGCTTGGACATGGTTCTGGGATAGATGGTAGGTCTTTCAGAGTGCACCCTTCACCCATTTGCTCTACCAATGCACAGTATGTAACCAATGACAAATCACATGACATTTCTTACACCATGGCTTCCTTTTCTGAATAATGAAGTGGATTAGACTAAATACCCCCTAAAATTTCTTCCATTACCAGCAGCATACAATACCATAACACAAAACCCCAAGATGTTATTGGATAGGAATGTGATTTCCTGGAACTCTGGGCGCATGCTCACTAAGCCCTCACCTTAACAGCTTGAATTACTGCTGTGTTGTGGGTCGGCAGAAATTCACAGCAGTACTAATCATGAAATATCTGAAATGAATTTTTCTTACTTTCAAGAATAAACCTATTACTCATGTTAGTCTGACAGCTGACTGCCGAGTAAAGAGTCTATTTAGTCAAGGGGAAAAAAATAAGTTTTAAACAAATGGATTGTTTAAAAAACAAGAAAATCAAACCATTTCTAGACATCTCTACCTTGTCCTGCCTCAAGTTGCAAATTCATTCTTGAATCAGGTTTGGTTTTTTGTTGTTGTTTTGTTTTTTTAATGTTAAAATATTTTATTTTTTAATAATTTTTATTTTTTATATTAATCACAGTTTATGTACTTTGTATCCCAGCTGTATCCCCCTCCCTCATTCACTCCCAATCCCAACCTCCTTCCCTCATCTGTCCCCTGTCCCTTTCCAAGTCCATTGATATGGGAGGTCCTCCTCCCCTTCCATCTGACCCTAGCTTATCAGGTCTCATCAGGGCTGGCTGCCATGTCCTCCTCTGTGGCCTAGCAAGGCTACTCCTCCCTCCAGGGGGCGGGGGGATGGTCAAAGAGCCAGCCATTGAGTTCATATCAGAAATAGTCCCTGTTCCCCTTACTAGAGCACCCACTTGGATACTGAGCTACCACGTGCTACATCCGAGCAGGGGTTCTAGGTTATATCCATACATGGTCCTTGGTTGGAGAAACAGTCTCATAAAAGACCCCTGTGCCCTGATATATTTGATCCTTGTGGAGCTCCTGTCCTCTCCAGGTCATACTAACTACCCCTTCTTTCATATGATTCCCTTCACTCTGCTGAAGGTTTGGTTATGAGTCTCAGCATCTGCTTTGATACACTGCTAGGTTGAGTCTTTCAGAGGCCCTCTGCAGTAGGCTCAGGTTTGTAATCACCACCCCAGCATGGCCTTCATGTTAATTATTTAGTACCAGAAATTATCAAGGACAGAACGTGACTGCCCAATGCAGCAAGAATCCAGTTGTTTGCAGAGCATCCGTGGTGTTGTAGGGTGTCAGCCAACCTTCTCTCTTGTGACCACACATTTATGTGTTTCTGCTCTTCCTGAGACAACCCAGTTATTTTCATTTGCCCTTGCATACGCCCAGTGCTTTCTCTGTGGCTTCTGTTTCTTTACCTATAAAATGGAGACAATTGTGCCTGCCTCACAATGCAGCTGGGAAGAGTAAATGAGATGGTGGACAAACAGTGGTCAGCTAGCCTAGTATCCAGGGTGACCACTCTATGGTCACTTCATCTGTTTATTTGTTAGTCATTTCATTGTCTTTCTCTGCTTCCTCCAGCCCAGTGGACACCCAGTATCATTTGCTTAGGCTTTGGATCTCCTATGTATCTCCATTTTGAACAGTTAGCTGTTCACCGTTGCCCTGTTCTAGAAGGAGGCATTTCATCCATGTCTCTGCTTTCACCATCTTCCATTTTGGGATCCTGTATCATCTGTCCAACTTCGAAATCAAGATACGTGAAAGGCTTTGATGTCAAATAGGCTCAATATTCTTCCCTCCTTCCTGCATACAGACACACATGCCCCTTTCACAAGATAAATGCCATACACTATGAAGAGACTTTGCTCGATAAAGATAAGATGAATCTTGAATTTTGCTCAAATTACTGAAGTCCAACTGGGGGAGGGGCCAATGTACAACGTGTGCTCAAAGCATGTTATATGATGAAAAATTTCACTGAACTAAACTTGTTGCACAATCTCTCCATGCCAAATTAAAAGCAGTCTCAGGGCTTTGTGCATAAGTCAGTGGCAGAATGTGTGTTTAACATTCATGGGCCTCGGATTCCATCCCCAGCACCAAATTAAAAGATAATAATAATAAAGAATAGCAGTGTCTCATTGCATCACAGCAGACAGTAGTTTTGAGATTCCTTGCGACCATGCTGGCACATGATACTAGGCCTGTCACAGTCATTACCAAGACACTGTATGATGGTCACGTTATTGTGACAACAGACAAATTCATTAGTTAAAACTTCAAGGGGAACATGTGCACAGTCTGAGTGGACAAAGGAGCTGGCCTGAGGCAAGGATGTCTCCGCACCCGTCCCTTGGAGGCTCCTTAGGGTAGGAAGTATAGACTCAGAAGTTGAGCAAATCTTGGTTCTGAATTGCAGCCCTGTGTTCTGCCACATCTATGACTGTGCGCGGCCGCTTAAGTTCTCTAAGCTTTAATTCCCTGGCTTCTAGATATGTAATAAGAAGAATTTCTCATAAAGTGATTGTTAGAGTGAAATAAATAACGCATTTCTAAAAAGAAAATTCTCCATTCCCATTTTCTTTTACAGCAGTCTTCCTTTATCCCTAGAGAGAATGTTCTAAGATGTCCGGAGGCCCCTTGACATCTCACAGAATACCAACTCCGTTCACACTCTGCTTTCCAGTTATCCCCATAACGAAATCTAAGTTACACATTAAACATAATAAGATAGTAACAATAACGACAAAGCAGACCAATCATAACAGTGTATGATAATGTGTTTAAAACATAAAAAAGTTTTATGTCTGCAACTTTTCACACAATGTCTGAAAAGCATGATTGACTGCAGGGTTCCAAGACCACCGCTTACAAAACTGTGGATAAGGAATAAACTGCTGGCCGTGTGCAGCTGGTCAGGTTTATACTTCTCAAAGTGACAGGTAAGGGAGCAGGATCAGAGCAGGCAGTCTGGCAGCAATCAGAGAAACGACAGAAAGATTCTAAACTCCTTATTTAAATTAGATTGAGGGCAGCAAATGCTTTCTGGAAAATGAACAGTAGTAAATGTGTCTGTTCCTGCTTGTTCTTTATTATAAACCTTTAATGATTTAAAAATAATTCTTGGCGCTCAGGCCACTCCACAGACAAGGGGCTAGATGACTGAGACACAAGCCATAATATGCCAACTTCTGCATTCAGCAATTCTACTGACATTCTGCTTGCCTTTTATGTTCACCCTGTCCCATGGCCACACAGAATTCAAGATGCCTTCAGGTTTCATAACTAGATTTTCTTTGTCTTTGCAGTGTATTCTGTTGGGTTTGTTGCTGTTGTTGTTGTTTTATAGGAACTTCAGGACCCTCGGATTCTTTTTTTTCATAGTTAATTCTTTTCCCAACAGTTTTCAAAATAAACTTAAAGTCATAGTCTGTGAACAAGCAGATCTTGCCAAAATGGTGAAAGTTTTATTATTATTTTGTGGGGGAAAACTCTAGCAGTCTAACATTTTAACTGAAAAAAAATGTCTTATGTAGCTTTAATAACTAAGGGTTTTTCATGGTATTCTTATTTCCTAAATTTTCTGTATAGAAGTTGAGAAGAAAATGGGCTCTCTGAGCTTCTTTTTAAAAGAACTTTAGTTCTTGCCATCATGTTGAATATAACCAGAAAGTCTGAAAAATTAATCAGTGCACTGGGGGAAAGGGGAAGGGGGACTGAAAGTGAAAAAAATGAGTTTTGCTGTCAATATTCACTTGTCCAGCCATCAAGTCTTCATGGCCTTTTTAGGGGTTAAAGAACATTTTCTATGTCAATGCTGCAAAAGCAAACAGGAAATCAATACCATGCTCATAAGCCTGGTGTGGGCCTGGGTAGACGTAAGTCATTCTTTATATGTGATTGGCCTCAATCTATTGTGAGAATTGTTGTTCTTATGTCCTGGAGTTATAGGAACTGTGGGTTTTCAGTGAGCCAGATGCTGATACGACCTTCTTCATAATGGATTCCATGTGCTAATTGCTTTTGCAAACCCATTCCTTTTTCTTACCAGGTGGGTCAAAAACTCTCTTTAGTATAATGTTGATGAAAAACATAACCCATATGTTATACATTACACACTTGGCATGTACACAATAGAGCCAGGGTCCTCCCTCTCCTCCCCCACCTTCCTGTGGGGAATGAAGGGTTGTCTACAGGCAGCAGCTGGATGCTCTGTGATCCTCATCAATTCCCACAGGTTCATTCCTAAGCTCAGCTCCAGATACTCTCACTCTGTGTTCTATACAACCACCTGTTTCTTGGGGGGTGGGCTTCATTACCATTCTCGTTTGAATATTTATACATTTTTATATTTTTTCCACTATTCTCTTTTCAATAAAAGAGGATACCTTAGGCAATCTCAAATATTCCAAATTTGAATCTGTCATATAACCCCAGCCAGTAACAACCCACTATATCCTATATGTGAAAGAAAATATTTAAATCATATAGAATTTATTGCCTAAGTACCTATTCTCTCCCTTGTTGCATCTTCCCTCACTACTTTAGTCTTAATTACAATAGTATTTTCCCTATAATTTCACTGTCCATACAAAATCAGAAACACATACTGAAAGAGACACTATGGATTTCCAACTGACAGGATCCATAATCACCTATGAGACCAGCCTCTGTACACAACTATGGTGTTACATGGGAAGATATACCTCAAGTATAGATGATACCATTCTGTATCCTGGCGTTCTGGACCAAATAAGAAGGAAAATGGGAGCTAAGCATGACAGTTTATTGCTTTCTACTTCCTGACTGCAGACCCAACCACAGTGTGCCCCACCACCACCAAAAGTTCTTACCACCATTGCATCTCTGACCCAACGGACAATACCCTTGGGTCACTTCTTTAAATTGCTTTCACCAACAACATGTACCATAGAAACTAGAAGCTCTCAAATTCTTGTGACCACAAACCCCAGAAAATGGCATGTTGGAGACACAGCAACTCTCATTCAGGTAGAGCCTGGAAATGCCGATGTTAGCAAGCTTTCTTCTGACTTTGGTGCATCCTTTGGACAAGCACCGAATACAGTGGGCTGAGACTCCTTGGAAAACACTCTGGACATCACAGAGAAAAGGTGAGCTGCATTTTCTTCATGCTACAAGAGAAAAGTAACCTAATTATCATCAATTTGCATAATTATAAGTCTTATAGGCTTTTGTATTAGAGTTCACCAGGGAAACAAAATCAATTAGATGATTGGGAAGAGTATTGAATACAAAATCTGAAGGGCTATACTAGAAGACTGCAGACTTGAACACTATGGAAAGAGGCAGAGTTGAGTACAAGAGCGTTCTGCTATAGAACCAGGCATGGCCAAAGCAGCAAATGAAGTCGGAAGAGCATCCGCTAGACAACACACTATTGATCAGAGGCAATCACCCTTTTATCATTTAAGGCTTCATTTTCTTGGAAGATGTTCATTCACATTGCGAGGAAGCTCTGCTTTATTTATGTCTACTCTTTAAATGTAAACCTCACCAGAAAAACATCCAGAATAAGGTTTGACCAAAGACCCAGATACATTGCTGTTATATGGCAGTTTTCTCCGATATTGAAACATTCCATCATACAGGGAAGCTTCTTAAGACAAGAAGGAAAGAACTCAAAGTAGGAAGTCTCTAAAACTGACTAGATCTGCTAGGCCCCTCCTTCCCAATAGTAGACCGTAAAGACTGCCGAGAGCCACTCTCAGACAAGCCAAACTGCAAAGGACACCAGCTTCCTGAAAGAAACAAACCAACCGAGCTGCCTGGAAGAGGTTTAGAAAGAACACTCTCCAAACTGCTGAGCTGCCTGCAGGGTAGGAAGTGTGCTTCAGTCTCCCAACTTTTATAACATGTCACCCATGCTAGGGTGGGCTTTGTAATTTAGCGGATTGCTCCTCTAAGTAAGCCCTCACCCATATTCTTGTAAGTTCAACTCTTTAGTTCACCAGATTGGGCTTTAGCGGCATCAGTACTTTGGCCTATCGTGGGCTCCCTGTCCATTGTGACTAGAAATGTGTTGTTGCATCTCCCCCCTATCAGTGAACTTGGACAGGGGCATGGGAGGAGATGAGGGAGGGAGGGTGGGATTGGGAGGAAATGAGGGAGGGAGCTACAGCTGGGATACAAAGTAAATAAACTGTAATTAATATAAAAATAAAAACTAATATCCACTTACGAGTATATACCCTGTGTGTCTTTCTGCTTCTGGGATACTTCACTCAGGATGATCTTTTCCAGTTCCCACCATTTACCTGTAAATTTCATGATTTCCTTGTTTTTTTTCCATTGTGTAGATGTACCACAATTTCTGTATCTGTTCCTCAACTGAGGGGCATCTGGGTTGTTGCCAGCTTCTGGCTATTACAAATAAAGCTGCTACAAACATGGTTGAGCAGATGTCCTTGTTGTATATTTGAGCATCTTTTGGATATATGCCTAGGAGTGGTAGAGCTGGATCTTGAGGTAACACTATTCCTAATTGTCTGAGAAAACACCAGATTGATTTCCAGAGTGGTTGTACAAGTTTACATTCCCACCAGCAATGGAGTAGGGTTCCCCTTCCTCCACATCCTCTCCAGCATGTGTTGTCGCTTGAGTTATTCATCTTAGCCATTCTGATGGGTGTAAGGTGAAATCTCAGGGTCATTTTGATATAAGATAAGTATATTAAAATCTGTACACGTAAGGAAGCTAATCAGGAAGGAGGACTCTGGCTAAGATGCTCAATCCCCATTCAGAAAGGCAAAGAGGATGGACATCGGAGGAGGGAGAAAACAGGGCGACAGGACAGGAGCCTATCACAGAGAGCCTCTGAAAGGCTCTACCCTGCAGGGTATTGAGACAGATACTGAGACTCATAGCCAAACTGTGGGCAGAGTGCAGGGAATTTTATGAAAAAAGTGGGAGATAGTAAGACCTGGAGAGGACAGGAGCTTCACAAGAACAGCAACAGACCCAAAAAGTCTGGGCACAGGGGTCTTTTCTGAAACAGATACTCCAGCCAAGGACCACTAATGGAGATGGCCTGAAACCCCTGCACAGAGGTAGCCTTTGGCAGTTCAGTATCCAAGTGGCCTCCACAGTAATGGGGACAGGGACTATCTCTGACATGAACTGACTAGCCTGCTCTTTGATCACCTCCCCCCCAAAAGGGGGAGCAGCCTTACAAGGCCACAGAAGACAATGCAGCCACTCCTGATGAGACCTGATAGACTAGAATCAGAGGGAAGGGGAGGAGGACCTCCCTTATCAGTGGACTGGGAGAGGGACACGGGTGGGGAAGTGGGAGGAGAGGTGGGAGGGAGGAACAGGAGGGATACAAAGTGAATAAACTGTAATTTTAAAAAAACTCCCTTTAAAAAATAAATAAAATAAAAATTTTAAAAATAAGTGTAAAATCCAAGAAAAAAAGAAGAAATAGAAAAGTCTTATGACACAGCAGTTGCTCACTACAATTACCTATAACAGACAAGTTACCTAATAAAGTGATCTGAGATTCAGGAGTCGTAAGTTATAATGCTATAACCCTCTCTGAATCTAATCCATCCATTTGCTAGGTTTACTGCCATCTATGGGATGTAATGTCTTTTTTAGTGGGAAAAATATTCGTGATTGTTGATTATTTATGAATAACTGGTCTCCCTGCTCTGCTTTATACCCTCTAAGCATCTCTTCTTCTCTCCTTCCATCGCCAGAAGAGCTGTAACTAACACTTCCAGTAATTGCGTGGTTAATTTCAGAGATGTGGTGCTATAGATGCTTTCATTTAGAAAGCAAAGGCCCCAAGTTCTTTAGCATCAAAGTTTGATGGATGGAATTACCTGATTATTAGAAAAGAGAGACAGACAGACAGAGATTTGTTTTAGAACTGCATCTGAGGCCTTCTTTCATACTACTTTAAAAGCTGAAGACTAGAAAACTAAATCAGCTTTAGTTTCTTGTGAAAGTCATTCATTTGTCCATTCACTTATCCTGGTTAAGCTACTGTCCTGTTCTTAGCCTTGGCATCTGAACATATTAGTTAAGATAGAGTTTTGAGTTGAAATAAGTTTAAAAAAAAGAAAAAGAAAAAATGTTATTATAAACATTAAAATTAATCTATTTCCTAAATATTTATTATGTGAGCCATACTGTATGTTATTATTTCTCTAAACCTTGTAGAAATGAAGTTTAAAATGACTATCCATATACATTTCAAAAACTTACTTCTCTTTAAACTTTCAGTTGTTTTTTTTAAAGATAAGATGCCTTATTGATTTACTGAAAACTGAAAATGTCCACAGTTCTACAGGACTCAGTTCTAGGAGCACATTTTGTTCATTGCTTTATTTGTAAATATAAAGCTCTACCAAATTTGGCTCCTAGGGAGACTATGAATCTTCATATTCCCTTTTTAAAATGTCTTCATGAGTTAAAACATAATCATGTAAGACACCAGGAACTCATGAAGAATTCGGTTTTGCCTTTAAAAGGAACCTATATGCTTTCTAACCTTAAGGGTCATTGCTTTCTTGAAGCACTATCAATGTATTTAAGGAACCAATGCCTCTTCTTATTGGAAGTTGAAAGAACAACAATAAAATGGAAAATACCATGCCTTGCACAACAGTTGCCAATGTCCATGGTATTTGCATGTATATTTTAATGGTGTCATTTCTGCACAATTCATACTAGAGGAAACTATTCAAATGGCATAATAAAGTATCATTAGAGCCTATAGCTTCAGGCAATACTGTCAACTAGAGCGGATACTCACAGCAGACCTAATGCATCAGAAAACATTTGTGAAAATTGCATTACAAATCCAAAACTATGGTAACAAGCTTTTCTTTTTTTTTTTGTCTGAGCATATATATAGTCGATACAACACTGGGCTTCAAAACAACATTTTCACAGAAATAGTGCACTTCAGTCCCTTTCCCTTCCTGCATAACCCGTGTTCTCCTTCTCTCCCTTATCCTGTTAGTTTACTTTGTTCCCCTAAACAAATGATTCTCAATCTGAGGCTTGCGACCCCTTCTAGGGAATTGTAACCTCTTCACAGGGGTTACATACCCTTCATCATATTAGATATTATCATTCATAACAGTAGAAAAATACAATTATGAAATAGCAACAAAATAATTTTATAGTTGTGGATCACAGAATTAGGAAACATTGAGAACTACTGCCTTAAAGAGTTTCACTACTATTCTCATACTGTATGAATTGATGTAGCTATACAACATCTGGGAACCATAAACGAAAGAAAATACAAAATCTATGTGTCTTTCTCAGATTCCTAATTAATGATTTTCTCAAGTTGCAGCTATTCTTCTGAAATTGACATAACCTTTCTTCTTCACGGTTGGAAACTAATTCCATTGTTTATGTAAATCACATTTTCTTCGTCTATTCCTCTGTTGATGGATACCTAGGATGACACCATAACTTAGCTCTTATAAAAAAAAGTGCTGCAAAAAACAGTGATGGACAAATGCACGTGTGATTATTCACTTAGAGACTTCTGCATAAATGCTCAGGAAAAGTTTGTTGGCTCATATGGTAGATCTAAATTTAGTTTGGGGGGAACATTAAGAGTGATTTCCATTGTGACCAGAATAGTTGACAGTTGAACCAGCAGTATGATGGTTAATCTTAGTTGTCAACCTGCTCTTCTCTGTAATCAGTTAATGTACATGCCTCTGGGCAGCTTCTCAAGGGCTATTTTCTGGAAAGGAAGAGGCTTTTCTGGTAATGGCTCAGCTATAAAGAGGTCCTAAAGAAAAGATATTGCTTTGCCTTTCCTGCTTCACTAACTGCTTGTCAGTGCATCTACTTTGTTGCTGCCATTGCAGACATCCTTTAATCTGTGTTAATCAGCACTCCATGTCAGCCTTCCACTATGCACTGAAGTTCTGTGTTCTTCAAACATTCTACAGGCTGGTCATCACCAGCTTGGGACTGCTGAAGCATCACTCTTGTGGGCTGAGCAGATATGTTCTTAATCTCTACAGCACATTGATAATTGCTCCTGAACTACCCAACTATATCCATTTAAGCCAATCTGATATGTTGCTTCTGTAATATAGATTCATTGAGTTAGTTTGGTTCCTGTAGAAAACTGTGACAAATGCAAGAAATGTGTAAGAGTTCCTTTTGTCTACGCTCTCACAAATATTTGGTATTTGTTTCTTAGTGACTGCCATTCTGACTGGGGTGAGATACTGTGTCACTGATGTCCTAAATAGCATTTCTGAGGACTGGGGATATGGAGAATTTTTTTCATATGTTTATTAACCATTTGTACTTCATTTTACGGCAACAATTTTAAAGACATCCCTAAGACCTAAGTACTGCCATTGCTTAGAAGCATTGTTCTACCAACCATTATTCCACATAATTTTGCCATTAGCTGAGGCTTAGAGATGTACTCATCTTTTCAGCATCACAGTATTTGATATTAGCAAGTGGGTGGTAATATGTGTGTCCTCAAAAATAAACACAGAACATCAAGACACTTGTGTGTGTAGATTACAGAAAACAGAGGCTTGATGTTCTTTTTTTTAATTCTTTCTTTTCTCCTTCCTTCTATCCTTTCTTCCTTTCCCCCCTCATTTCTTTGCTTCACCTCTTCTTCCTCCTACTCATTCTTCCTCTTCCTCTCCTCTTCCTCCTTCTTTTGATACAGGGTCTCTGTATATGTTCCCAGCTATCCTGAAACACATTATGTAGACAAGGCTGGCTTTGAATTCATAGATATCTATTTTCCTTCCAAGATCTGGGTCAAGGGCATGAACCACTAAGCCAGCTAGAGTTCTATTTGAGCATGCAAAATGAATCAGGGGGAGGGTATTTTCTCCATCAGATTTCTTTTATAATATGATGAGGGGCATAAGAATTTAGGAGCTTTATTTACCTCAGAACTTAGCACTATCTTATTTGGATCTATGCATCTTTTTCTTCAGTCTCAACTGAAGCCTTTCCTGTTTGTGTGTGTGTGTGTGTGTGTGTGTGTGTGTGATTTTGTTCTGTGTGTCTTAATTTTTCTTTCCCCAAATGCTGAGAGGTACAAATTGGTGTCTTAAAAGCCTGCATAAATTCTTGGATTAAGATAGTCAAATCAATTGCCAGTTAGAAATGTTGGCTGACTTGCCAGAACAAACAATTTTGTCCTTGTGAAAAGTGCCTTGGGGTTACTAGTCAAATCTTCTTTGGGTATTAACTTTTTTCCTGAAAGCTGCTTGAGAAAGGCCCTGCTTCTTAGAGGAAAATCTCCTTCAGAATCATCTATTTCTGAAAACGTTAAGAACTGTTTATATTCTTAAAATGGGTCATTAGTTTACCTGTTATAAACCAGTTGTGCTAGGGGAAATATATATTTCATCCAAATCCCCCGAGTATCTGTGCTCAGCGGCGTAGGATGCAGATAAAATGGTGTGTCTTCTCACCTCTCAGTGTTAAAATCTACTGGAAGCAACAGACATATAAACAGATAATTATAGCACCACGTAAGAAGTGCTATTCAGACATGTGAGCACAAGGATGTGGAAACTCCAAGGGGAGGAATTTTCTGGGCTTGTGGGTGTTGTTATTCTTCCTGTAACTGCCATCTCTGTCAAGATGCTTTGTGACAAGTAGGCACAACAGAGATGTCTCAGCGTTTGAAGTTAGCGCAGAGAGTGAGGACTCCTGTATCTTCAAACTGGATAAGCCAGTGATTGCGTAAGAATCATTACCTGCTTACACTGAGCTTTGACTGTTTCTAGAACATTGCTGAGGACAGAGCCTTCTCAGGGGCGGTGCCAAAGAAACTGTTGGGAGTTGCCAGTCATCTGAGAGAAATGCCATGGAGCACTGAATGCCAGATGGCCACTAATGAAAGTGATGAAGGTTTGCACTTAGAAGTGAAGTCCAATTCCATATTTGGGCCTTTCCCTCATTCCTCTTTGAATGCAGAAAAGAGCAGACCCTAACATTTCTTTTATTCTTGCCTTACAAAATCCCCAGTATCTTCTCTTCTCTTAATGAGGTGCTAGAGGTGGGATCAAATTAAGTCTGCTTTATTCCCAAAGTTTCAAAGGTCCAATGGGCCATCTCCTGCTGAATTGGGCCTTTTCTTTATTACCTTTTCTGTCCCCTGACTACCAGGAATGACAGTCAATGGAAGACATTCAGGGTCTGCCTCCAGGGACTAAAGCCTCTGTGATATTATTGCAACTCATGGAAGAAGTAAAATAAATGTTCTTCTAGAAACAAGAGCCTGCTTTGCAGAATTTCACCCTGTCTCTTTCGAGGAGGACATCCTCCCTAAACACAACTCTTTCGCCAACTTTTTAGGAATAAATGTTTCTAACTGTCCTATTAGAGAGTCAATCCCACAGGATGGGCTAAGAGCCCTGATGTTTCTTTACTTCAGGAATGAATTTGTTGATGAGCCCAGAAGATTGTTTCTTTTGTATCAGGGCCTTTGTCAGTCAACTTCCTGATGTTATTACAAAATAACTGAGATCCACAACTTAAACAATGCTTATTTTTCAGTTTCTGAGGTTTAAGTCCATGGTCATGTGGCCCTGTTACTTTGGATCAGTGTGATCACAGCACCTCATGGTGGTGGCATGTGGTAGAGCATGTTCATCTCATGAGAGTCCACAAGCAAACGGAGAAAGGGAAAAACTGGAGCCGGTATTCCTCCAAGGCACATTCTCCAATGACCTCATTTCTTTCCGCTAGGCTTCGCCTCTTTTGTTAATATAATTTTTATTTATTACAATTGCTCTGTAATGACGAATCCCCCCCCCAATGTCATGCACCCTTGGAAGTGCCCCATTTTGCTACCTCATCAAAGAGTTTTGCATTGTCTCCTATTATTGTCTTATTTCATTGTCACCACCCACAAATGCAGCCCTGTTACTCTACAGAGACAGTTTGCATCAACTCACCTCATTGGTGCTAAGCTAATGATTTTTTTTTTGTATTTTTGATTTTACTTCATTGCTTTGTATCTTTGGAAACTTTGATACTCTATCTTTTAATTAAGTTAAAACACAAAGCAGTCATACCCACTCTGAAATATATTCATTGATACCACGTGTGTATTGAATAGTACTTTGTAGTCTTCTCTCCATAGACCTCTCCAGTCTTACCTTCTCTAGGACCTCTTCTTGATAGTTTGTGGTGTATTTTCTTGCAGAAAGAGTCTTTTTAACTGGGCAAGGTAGAACATGCCTCAGCATTTGGAAGGTTGAGGCTGGATCATCTAAAGTTTGAGGCTAGCCTTTATTTAAACAATAAAAAAACCAAGACAAAATTAAAAAAAAAAACAGAACTGCATTTGGCAGAGTTAGAGAGTTCACATTCAGCTAAAATGATTCCGGAGCTCCAGTTTGCTCTTCTCTCACAGGGCACCTTTGGACACCTGTGCATAGCCACAGCCACAGAGTCAGCCTCAGACCACTGCAGCACATTCTGAGTCCTTCCTCCTGGGAAGATTCTGCATTCCCGACCACAGCATTTTTCTTAGCCCTAACTCTCACTTTCTCTGAGACCATCTCTGGGACTGTGACCATCTCCTCTGTGTGGTCAGCCACCACATTATTGTGTTATTGGCTCTCCCCTTTATTTCCTTTCTAGCTCTCCTCTTTATACTTAATAGACTAATGTGCATTCCTTCTAAATTCTTAAAAGTACTAGGAGATTCCCAGTTACTCCTGATTTCACTCTACCTGATACAAATATTACTTTGAAATAATTGCTTGTCAATGTTTTCTACTACTGGTAATTTAGGCAATGGTCTCCCAGTCAGTGCTCTTAAACCCTTGTATATTTTCTATTTACCTATATTTTCTATTTACGGACTTGCTCCCAAGTAATACGGAAAATAAACACTCAGGCTCATCTCCTGAGAAAGGGGTTCACAATTGGAGTAAAGACCATGGAAGGTTGGTCAAGGTCAGCAATATCTGCTTTCCAAATCACTTTAAAATATTTCATGTAGTCTTTTTATTTTTTCATTTTGACCAGAGCTCTTTTGATCAGTCTTTGAATAAATAACAAAGACAAAATAGGTTTTTTTTGGCCCAAGCAATCTCAAGTACATTTTCCTTCCAGGTTGAAGAGGCTCTGGGAAGAGGGGCTGGCATGGGACAGGTACCACAGAGTTCTCTGAAGGTTGGATGGTCCTTTGAGAGACTCAGATCCAACTTCATTTTAAGGTCATTGGAGAAACAGGACTGTTGGATGTGAGTGCTGCTTCCGTGCCTCTCACACACACAGTGTTAAATAGGTGTAATGGTTTCCATTTTACCCAGAAGGGAACTAATGATCAGAAAGATAACCCTGACCAAGGCCACGCTCTGCAGCTTACAAACATTCATGATTCACACATGTCCCCACTGCGGGGAGATTTCTTAAGAAAAAGATGAGGCATACACTTGACTTGGGGAACACAGTGCTTTTATCAGAGTGTTATTTTTGTTGTCGTGCCAATAACCACAATTTTTTTCCAGTGGGTTACTGCTGTTTTGTCTTTTTTTTTCTCACTTGTGGAATGAGTCACAGATTTTTAAAAGCTTAAGGAGGCAATTGAATAAACTGTTCTTATTAAAGCACTCTGGGCTGAAGGAGGTTTAGCTGTTCCAGGTTATGTTAAAGATAGAGTTTTATTTTAAAGATAATTACATGTTCTTTTTAATATAGCAAAAATTCTAAAAACAAACACACACACAACACAACAAAACAAAACAAAACAAAACAAAACCCAAAAACCAACAGGCAAAGTTTCAGACCACTCAGTCAAGCCAGTTGGCAACTGAATAGCTTGGGGTAATGACTTTTCTATTCTGTGAGAGAAGAGAGATGGGGATGTCTTACTGGGTGATGAGAGAATAGAGTATCTCAGCAGGTTACCCCTTCATATGAAGCTCAGCACTGTCTTTGGAAACCTGTACTTTAATTTAGAAGGTCAGGAGTGCATACAGTACACCCGGAGCTGAACAATTGAAAAAGGACATACAAGAGGCAGGAAGAAGACCAACAAGATGGTGGGTAAAAGCCATGGACACCAATCTGGAAGACATGAGCTCATCTCTCCTTCCAAGAATATTAAAAAAATCATATAAGTAAATGTAATAAAAAATTTAAAGGGGGCAGTAGAAAACAATGCACTTGAAGCACAGCAATTTTGTAAGGCATCATTTCCTCTTTGAGTGCGTCCGACATGCATAATGAACTCGTAGCCGTTGACTACTTTCCTTTCAGAGTTCTTGGAAGTTTTTCATTTTCAGTTCTATGAGAATTTCATATAATGTATTTTGATAATTTCACCCCACTCCTTCCAGATCTTCTGTACCTATTGAACCTTGTTCATTTTAAAACCCAGCAATTACAGTTGGTGCTGCCCATATGTTCTTGGATGAAAGACCTTTTAGTGAGTGCTTTGGTTTCTTTGGGAACTCTGGGAACTCTAGAGAGGTTATAAATAGACCAGAGCCCCAAGAGAGGGGCATGAGGGAAGTAGTCTAAAAAGATCGCAACACCCCCTTTCCCTTTCCCCACTAACCTTCTGTCTCTCTTACCTGGTGATGGGAGGTTGGAAGGGATTAGGGTGTGATAAGGGTTGGAAGGAAGGTAGCAGTATAAGAACCCAAATAAAATAGATAAAACAAATATGCCAACAAGACCTTCCACTGGAGTGTGGTCAACACCCTGGAGAACACACCCTAGTAGCTTCAGGTCGGGTTAGCACTTCATGCCTACATTCCTTCTCAGTGCTGGGATTCTGTCTGAGCTTCCATAGGTCTTGTGCATGCTGCCTCAACTTCTGTGAATGCATATGGGCAGCTGCTCTGATGTGTCTGCAAAATGCTATTTTCTTGTAGTCACCTACTGCCTCTTTCTTTTTACAATCTTTTCACATCATCTTCTGCAATGAGCCTTGGGAAGAGGTGGTATAAAATGAATGTCCCATGTAGGGCTGAGTATTCTGAAATCTCTTAGTCTCTGTACCTTGATCAGCATTGGGTCTCTGGATCGATTGCGATTTACTAAAAGAGACTTCTCTGATGAGGGTTGAGAGATGGACTAATTTATAGATATAATGATAAGTCATTAGGAGTTGGTTTAATTCCATGTCTATTTAATTGCATAATTGTAGTAGGTTCTTCCCTAGGGCCTGTAGTGTCTAGCCACAGATTCTTGGCTCTGATATCAGTGTTAAATATAAGTTTCAACTTGTGGAGCGGACCCTAAGTAGAGTCAGACAGTGGTTGGTTACTCCAAGAACATTCATGCTATTATCACGCCAGTGGGTATGCCTTGCCAGGTTAGTCATTGTTTTAGTTTATTTTGCTGACTTTTCTGTCTTCTTGTTGTCTACACTTTCTGGGGCTGGAACCTCTTTCTCTCCACCTTTGTCCACTTACTCTGCTGTCTTATCCCTATCAAGCAAGTGCCAGTTGGACATGAGTGACTAATGAAATCTCCAGCCAAGACTCTTTCCCCAAATCCCAAGCTCATATCAAGTGGCCTCTGTGAGATTCATATTTACTATTTTGGTCAATTTCACAACGTTCCAAGTAGTATGATTGTCTAATCACTAACCAGTCACCTTTTAGCCCATTTCTCCTATTAGAGCTTAATAAAATATGTATTTTTATATTAGTAGTGGAATGAAATTTTCATTCATCTCTGATTCTCCACAGGTAAACTATGAACAGAGCATATGAAGAGTCTTTGAATTGTACTTTGACTCCATTTACTTTTTCAGGTATATTCCATCATGGTAGCCCAAGCCACTTTTTTTTGTCGTATACTCCACTTTCTCTTTTATTATTATTATTTACAATTTATTCATTTTGTATCCTGGCTGTGGCCCTTTCCTCATCTCCTCCCAATCCTACCTTCCCCTCCTCTTCTCCCCCTATGCCTCTTCCCTAATCCACTGATAGGGGAGCTCCTCCTCACCAACTATCTGACCCTAGCCTATCAGGTCTCATCAGGGCTGGCTGCACCATCTTCCTCTGTGGCCTGGCAAGGCTGCACCCCTCAGGGAGAGGTGATCAAAGAGCCAACCACTAAGTTCATGTCAGGGACAGTTCCTGTTCCCCGTACTAGGGAACCCACTTAGAGACTGAGCTGCCATGGGCTACATCTGTGCAGGGGTTCTAGGTCTTCTCCATGCATGGTCCTTGGTTGGAGTGTCAGTCTCTGCAGCCCTTCCATCCCCAGACCCAGAGTTTTTGTTTGTGTTGTTCTCCTTGTGGAGCTCCTGTCCCCTCCAGGTCTTTCTATCTCCCTCTTCTTTCATAAGATTCCCTGCACTCTGCCCAAAGTTTGGCCTCTACCTGTCTACTCGAAACACACCAATCTGATCTTTGCACATGGATTTAAGTGGCATTGCATTCCTCTTATCCCCTCAACTACAAGTCACAATCCCTGCATTCCTTTACAGTGGTCCCTGCAACTTGTTTCCTACACCCACCCCATCAGCTCTGATCTTATCCTTTACATACTTGCTCTACCTCCCTTTACTTTAGACATTAATCTCCTTGCTAGTCATTGAACAGGCTAACCATATTCTCTTTTAAGAGGGTTCATTAAAATACAGACTTTTGGGTGCTGTTCTTGGAGGTTCTGATCTACGAGGCCCTGAGTATCATTGGTTAATTTGCATCTCTGAAAGGCTGAAAGGGCTGCTCTTGCTATTTTAGGGATCACACTAAGAACAGCTTGGTGTGCTGATAAATACACTTGCACTGTGGCCTATCACATACTATAACATCAGCTGCTTCACAAACTCTTGAAAGTCTAATAATTGTAAATGCCAGTCTAGAATGTGGGTTGGAGCAAAGGAATGGAGAAAGCATTTATTTCACACGTACTATATGCTAGTAGTTCTAATGTGTGAAGTAAAAGGTTCCCTTTGGTCTTAATATTAAATAAATGAGATTATGCTACACATTAGTAAAAGTACTTCTCTGAGTCACACGGTGGAGACTTGAATCTAGGCCTGTGTTGACCTTGAAGTTCTCCCTCTCAAAAAAACAAAACTAACAAAGAAAATAAGAAAAAGTGCCTAGTCCTCTTTGGGTTGCATCACTTGTTATGAGGGGCCATCACTGCAGGATTGGGAGATGATCAACATGAGCCACTGAGGGTGACTTGATGGCATAGAGACGGTCCGACATTAGAGGCAGTTAGCTTCCATCCTGTGGCGTTTGAAAGGGGAGTCCTGATGAGCAGAGCTGTAATGCAGAGTAGGCTAGCCATGTGGGGATGAAGCCTCAGAGCCCATCACAGCTTGTGGGCCGAGTGCAGCCAGAGAGCGCGTTCTTTTCCTTGTTACTGCCTGATAATCCAGGAACCAGTAAGCACAGATCAAAGGAGACGGAAAAGCTCATATACTGAGATTTCTGGTGCCAGGTGCTGAAAAAACTTTCCTTTGAGGGCAAGTAAATTCCCTCAATTGATGGAACAGAAGTGGCTCCAGGCAATGGGCCCACTTGCCCCCTCATTTAATTGCCTTACTACCCTCCTTCTGGATGAAGCTACAGTCACTGTACTTTCTAAGCTTGGAAGCTCTGGGACAGGTTTCTACTGGCAAGCTTCATGAACTACAGCGGTGATTATCCAGGCATCCAAATTGCTTTCCTCAGGTCTTTTCAAAGCCAAGCTCAGGTTCTGCTCCTCTGAATTGCCTGGAATGCCGCCCTCTGTCTCACCATCCTCTGCTGGTTCAGACAGCTGAGCCACCTGGCCTATGAGAAAACACTGGAAGCCCTTAGAGCTCCAGACCTTTCCGTGGTTTTCAGCCTTCCCAATGCTGGGACCCAACCTTTCACACAGTTTCTCATGTTGTGGTGACCCCCAACCATGAAATTATTTTCGTTGCTACCTGTTCTGAATCGTGCTGTGAATATCTGATATGTGAGATATCTAATATGCAGTCCCAAAGGGGTGGCCGCCCAAAGGAGAACTGCTTCCTGTACTGACCCTAAAATCTACAGCAATGTAAAGAAATTCCCAGAACAATGAACATCAAGTTGCATGTTCTGAGATGTTTTACTTTTCACATTTTGACTGCGATCTTCAGTGGAGACTTCTGGACACATGTTGCCCTTGAAGCACTTAGAGGGGCTAAAAGTGGCAGAGGGAAAGTAAAGCTGAGTCAGCGTCACTTTCTTTCTGGAGGTGACCACGCAGTTTCTCCATCACTATTGCAGTCACGACTGTAATTCCGTTAAAGTGAGTACTGCAGAGACATTGCTCTGAGGTTGGGGTGGGGAACTGCTTCCTCTTTCTCTTTCTTCCATCCCTCTGTCTCCCTTCCCTCAGCTCCATCCCCTCCTTCTTCTCCTTCCCATGTGAGACTGTGTCTCCCCATGTAGCCCTGCCTGTCCTGGAATTTACTCTGTAAACCGGGCTGGCCTTGAACTCACGGAGATCTGCCTGCCTCTGCCTCCCAAGCGCTGGGATTAAAGACTTGCACCACCACACCCAGCAGGGGGAAGCTTCTTGGGAATTCTAGGAGGGTTTCGGTCCTATAGTCATGAGGATGTGTTTGGTGAGAAGTCAGAGACTCAAGGGACATAATATTCAGAATTCCCAGGTGCCATGATTTTGTGTTTCATTCCTTCCTTAGAGGTAAAATTAAAAAAAAAAGAGTTCTAGATCTTACTATTAATTATTCCATATATCAAGTCCTTATTATTTCATTTCTTGGTTTTGTGGTGCTGGGGATGGAACCCGGAATTTCATGCACTCTAAGCAGGCACTCTGCACTGAGGTTATATCTGTGGTTCTTCAAGCCCTCTTATGATACTCAGGACAGATTGAAAAGTATTTATCTCCTTGTTCTTAGTGAGGTCTTCTACACTTCAGAGTCCAAAACAGAAAGGGACATGGTGTGTGTGTGTGTGCGTGCATGTGCAGGTGCCTGAAGAATCAAGAAGGTAGTGTCAGACCACGCCTTCTGGAGACAGAGTCCATTGGCAGCTGTGAGCCACCCAGCAATGATTCTGGGAACTGAACTCTGGTCCTTTACAGAGCAGCAAGCACTCTTAAGGGCTGAGCCCCCCAAATAGTGTTTTCTTATGGCTGTGAATATTCTTGGAGGGCAGTCTATACCTTAGCACTCATATGACCAGAGGTCTTGGAGAGTACCAAAAATAGAGGAAGGAAATGCCGCATTTTCTGTGGCTCTTGGTTTTGGATGGTAGTTATGCAAATACAAACCAGGTGACCAGATGGTGCCAGGTGCAATGTAAATGCTCACCACATACATGAGGAGTGGCGGTGCTGTGGCTCCCGCCGTGGTTTGGATAAGGTTCCAAACATGTGAGAGATTTGATCATTTGATCATTGTGAGGTGGCAGACCCTTCTGAAACTCCATTCATGGAGATAACCTGGACCTCTGCACACAGGTAGCCTGTGGCACCTCAGTCTCCAAATGGGCGCCCCAATAAGGGGAACGGGCTGTCTCTTACATGAACTCAGTGGCTGGTTCTTTAATCTCTTCTGCCTGAGGGGGAGCAGCCTGACTGGCCACAGAGGAAGACTATGAAAGACAGTCCTGATGAGACCTGATAGGCTAGGGTCAGATGGAAGGGGAAGAGGTCCTCCACTATCAGTGGACTGGGGGAGGGGCAGGAGATGAGGGAGGGAGGCACAACATTCCCATCTGGATGAACCTCAGCCCATCAAGAAGACAGCCTTTGGAGAATGGGCAAGAAAAGCAAGGACTTGCAACAGCCATCTTGGAGAATCTGGAAAGAATGCAGTAAGGAGGAAATGGGAATTAACCCTTAGCAGGGGAAAAAAAATTACTTCTCAGCTTACAGAAGAATGTGAAAAACTAAAGGTGATGAAGGCATTCCATAACCATAGAAAGTAACCTAGATTTCTGAATTTTCTTGTGGGCAAACAAATTTTCAGTCACATTCTATGTTGCAGGTCTGGAGAAAACCAGAATTTAGAAATTGATCCTTGTGATTTACAATAAAAGCATATTCTTTCATTAATATATTTCTCTTGCAAAGAAAATATGTATGGCTATAAAGATCTCGTATACAATTAGTGCTTTTAAAGGAGGTATGTTTCCAATCTGGAAAAGTTGTGTGAATTTTAATCGCTCTCTCTCTCCTTTTAACGTGATACCTTTAGTTGGGAAAACAAGTGTCTATATATGCATTTATACACACATTTATATACGATATATGTATCCAGTCAACTCAGTGTCCACAGGTGAATGGTTTCAGAGTCCTTGATGACTCCAAATTTTGTGTTTACTCTAGTTCCTTGCATAACATGGTATAGCAACTGCATACAACCTACCCTTATTCGCTCATATACTTTAAATATCTCTAGATTACCTTCAACATATAATAAATATACATGCTATGTAAATAATTGTTCTGCTGTATTTTTTAAGTGACAGGAAAAATGTGTACCTGTTCAGTTCAAAATATTTTTAATCTGGAGTTGGGTAAATATATTTATAATATAATCTAACATATAAATATGTGTATATGCATAAGTAATATGTGTGTATAAAATACATGTACATAATATAGTATGTGAATATAATACAATATATGTATATAAGTAGAACCCATTGATACAAAAATCTAACTGTAGACACAAAATAAAAACAATATATATCAAGGTATCTTTGAACTAGATATCTCCATTAAATTCCTTGTATTTGTGTTTTTTTAATTTTTTTTTTACAATTTATTCACTTTGTATGCCAGCTGTAGCCTTTTTTTTTAATGTGGCTCCTCCAGGATATGAGAGCTGTCATTTTTCCGTATCTTTGCCAGTGTGTGTGTGTTGTGTGTGTGTGTGTGTGTGTGTGTGTGTGTAATGCATACAATGTTCTGTCTACATGTACACCTGCATGCCAGAAGAGGGCACCAGATTTCATTATAGATGTTTGGGAGCCACCATGTGGTTGCTGGAAATTGAACTCAGAACCACTGGAAGAGCAGCCAGTGCTCTTAACCTCTGAGCCATCTCTCCAGCCCCCAATTTCTCTCTTTTTATACCCAAGAAGCCATGCAAAATGGTAACTTCAATTAATTTTACTGGCAATGTTACGAGTTTCCTAGGTTTCTGTCTCGTTTTGATTTACAAGGAAGAAAGGAATAGTCCATCGAAGCTCTTGACAATGAAGAACCATCCAAGTATATTTATGTTCAGACTACACACCTTAACATTGGGCAGACTTTAAAATAATTGCACTCCTCAGTGAATTTTGACACTACAAAAGAAAGTTACACTCTACATGCCAGTGCGCTGTGTCCAGTCATAAGAGAGAAACCTCCTGGATCAACTAGTTGCTAAAAAGCACTCTTCAGAATGGCTGCAGGGTCTCACCAATGCTCTCACTCCTAAGAGCTGCCTGGCTCAGCACTGTGAACTCTGTCTAGCTTCGTGCATCTGTAGTCTTAATCTTCCTTAGCTGCAATTATAATTCACTTTTACCCAAGGGCTATTTGTCAGTCTATGGAAAAGGAGTTAAATATTGAGCTAACAAAGTGGAAACATGCACCTTGATGTGTTCCCCCACTCCACTTAGAACAGGAACCTAGAAAGAGAGCTGAGAATTTCCAAGCTTAATTGCAACTCTAGGTGTAGCCAGCTCAGGCACTGTTAGGGCAGACTATTAGGAGCTCCGTGACTTCACTCAGTAGGAAGATTTCCAGAAGCATCGAATGTACTTGTAAGAGGAAACTGGTAGGCGGGCTTCCACTCTGAACACTCCCAGCACAAATTATAGATGCTGTCTGATGCGAACATTGAGACTGGCGTTTCTTCACTAAGGCCTCCCTCCTGGAATCCTGAGTGTTCCTTCCCATATTCTTTCCCAGCACAGAAATAAGTACTTTGACAAGCTAACCTCTAGCAAGGTTCTTCAACTGAAATATCTGAGAGGCAAAAGAAAAACAAACAAAAAGAATGAGGTGATGCTGCAGGTTAGAGGGTAAACATAATGCCATGGAGGTCTCCATGTCAGGGAGTGACATCTTTTCTTCTGGGAAATTTAAGGGAGAATTGTAATGTATTTTGGTCATATTTAATGAGCTCCTTCTCACAACTCCCATATCCATCCATCTACACAGTTACCTCAATGCCTGCCAAATTTAAGTTTCTTCCTCTCTCCCCAATAGAGTCTACTTTTTATTGCCCAACTACTTTTGGAAGCAGAGCATGCCTTGGAGCATAGTCAAACTATGAGGGGTCACATCCTTAAAGAATACTAACTCTCCTACCAGCTGTTAAATGCTAACAGTTGCTCATCTGCTGATAGGACCCTGTCCTCTCTTTATCCTACCCACGGTGGAATTTCGTCTTCCATGAGCTTGTACAGGTTTCACGCATGCTGTCACAATTGCTGAGTTCATGTGTGTAACCGCCCTGTTGGATCCAGAAATTGCTGTTTCCTTGAAGTGGTCCATTATTTCTAGTTCTTATAATCTTTTCATGCCCTCTTCTGAGCAGATCTTTGGGAGGATCTCTAAGCCTCGGAGAGAAAGTGAACTGACTTGCCTTTTATACTCACAGATCCCAAAAAAGTCCCTTGCTTCCTGCTCCACAAGGAGTCCACACCTCCTCATTACACAAAAGTGCCAACCTTACCCCAACAGTATCCCATTGTGAGCATTATAGCAGTTTTCACATCTCCCTTGATAGATTTTCTCTACTAAGATTTCAAAGCAACCTCTGCTCTGTGGAAAGTCGCTCCCGCCAACACTTCTTGACCTCTCACTTTCAATAAGCACCTTAGGACTCTTTCCATTGCTCTGAAGCAGGTGTCATTATCATCTCCCAATTAAAAAATATGGAAACCTGAGTTCAAGGAAGTTAAATCACATGCCGAAGTCAAGCTGCTGGTTTGGAAGGACAGCAATCAAATTGTTCTGGTTCCCATCTAAGTTTGGCAGTGGAGCAGATGGAGTTCAAATCCTTCTCCTGCCCAGATAACTTGCTCAGGATGGGACATCATAGGCCATATCTGCTGCTCAGATAATCTGCTGGGAACTGGGCATCAGGCAACCAACACAGTTGTACTTAAGGAAATGGCTATACTTTTTCATTCTTGTGTCCCATTAGCAATTTAGTAGTCTGGCTCTCCTCGGCCCTAATCCTCTGCTATTTCCAAAAGATAGTTTAATAACTTAAGTAGTATGTCAGAGGTTGAGATTTAAGCCATCATGTAGTCAATCTTTACACCCTCCATGTAAAACTGAGACCCCTGAACTGGCATAGAAACAGACTGATTTGTCAATGGAATCAAATCGAAGACACAGAAATAAATCCACACACTTATAAACACTTGATTTTTTGACAAAGGAAACAAAAACACACCATGGGAGGAAAAAACCATCTTCAACAAATGGTGCTGGTCCAACTGGATGTCTACATGTAGAAAAATTCAATAGATCCATATTTGGCACCCTGTACAAAACCCAAGTCCAAGTGGATCAAAGACTTCAACATAAAACCGAACACACTAAATCTGTTAGAAGAAAATGTGGGAAAGAACCTTGAACTCATTAGCACAGAAGACAACTTCCTGAACAGAACACCAACAGCTTTGCCTCTAAGATCAACAATTAGTAAATGGGAACTCTTAAACTCCAGTCCATGAATGGTCCTTCCTTGGGGCTTTCGACTCCACAAGCCCCTCTGGGTCCTGGTTGGTTGGCTCTGTTGGTTTTTGTGTGGAGCTCCTGTCACTATCATATCCTTCTATCCTTCTCTGAATCTCTACCTGGACCCCTGGTCCCTCTCATTAGCTACCATCACATGTGTTCACATTAGAAGAAAATATTTCTTTATCTAATTTGAACTAGTCTTACTTGTTCTATGAGCTGCCAAGCCCTAACTCTAACGCATACAAAAAGAGCAAAGGGAATTTAGGAACAGAATGAAGTCAAGAAATTGGGGAAACCACCAACTAGCCAGGAGAGAGAGGGTAGGAGTCAGATTTTGTATGTTTAATTGTTTTAAAGTTTTTGGAAACACAAAGGAAGAGGAAGAAATCAACACCAGGGAAGAAAGGAAACATACAACGATTCTCTTTTATCCGGCCTCTAGGAAGGCCGTGGCAGCAAAACAGAAGGGGAGAGGAATCCCCAGCCGTTATCAGAGACCATAAAAAGTTCAAGCTCAGCCCTCTGCTGAGAGCCAAAGATATCATTCACTCAAAGCAGAAGGCTCTTGGAATTAACCATCGGAACTCAAGGGGCTTTTGCACTTGCACAAACCTCTGTCAAGCCTAGATCCAAACCAAACCTCTGCCCTTGAAGAGGTTGGGGCCTTCACTGGCTACTCACTACATTTCTAGCCTTCCACTTTCCTCACAAAGATAACAAACCATACATCGCCAACAAGTGGCAGTTTCCAGTGTCTTCTGAGAGGATACATCCTTTGAAGCACACACTCCCAGAGTCCTCGGAACAGGACATTGCCTGTTAATTACATGAAAACAAATAGAGCTACTCGGAATTAAGAAACCCATATGCTAATTACTGTTCCATGCAATACCTTACCACAGCCAGCTCTTCTGTAAGTAAACACCACTGCCTGCCTTCCAGGGCTTGGCAGGGTCCCCAGTCCCACAGGAGTCCCACACACAGCGCTCTCAAGCTGGCTGTCAGACCTCCACAGCTAAACCGCACCTTACTGGTGCAGTGATTGTTGACGTGGCAGTTTCGAAGTGACATGCAGATCAATGGGGGAGTAAATTAGCCATGGTCACTGAATAATGGAAAGCGAGGGGAAAAGGAGACAGCAGACCGTTTGAGTCAGAGAATACCCAAAGTTAAAAGCCATCAACTTAGAAGGAATACATTCAAATGTGTGATCCAAATTTCCCATCACTTCAGTTGTCATTAGGTATTTTGTGTAGTCCAGGCTGGCCTCAAACTCCTTATGGAGCAAGTGATGACTCTGAACTTCAGATCACTCTACTTCCACCTCCCAAGGGCAGGGATTACCTGGAAGCACCACCACTCCGTGTTTATACAGGGATCCACAGACTGTCGGCAAACACATCAGCTTCTCAGCCACAACCCCATGGAAGCCATTCTCATGAGTAGCATTAGTCAGAGGACTCATTCTGCAGAACTTCAAAAACACCTCAACTGAGGTTTTCATGAATTTTTCCCTTCTAGATAATTCTGGGTTACTCTCAAGATACGTACACATCCATTCCGCCTGTTCTCTGCCACCTTATTCAGCCATCTTTCTCATTCTTAGCAACTGCTCCTCTCCAGCAGTTACTTCTGGCCAGTTACCTAGGGGTGGCAATGTTGTCTTCTTCCCTGCTGCATGCTCATTCTCAAGAACAGACACAAGTTTACAAGGACTACTGATGGTCTGGTTAAAGGAATAAAACCAGTGCTTCGCAACCTGTGGGTCAGGATTCCATTGGGGGTTGAACGACCTTTTCATAGGGGTCACCTAAGACCATCAGCAAACACAGATATTTACATGACAATCCGTAACTGTAGCAAAATTACAGTTATGAAGTAGTGATGAAAATAATTTTTTGGTTGGGGTCACCACAACAGAAGAACATTATTAAAGGGTTACAGCATTAGAAAGGTTGAGAACCACCTGAACAGGCAGAAAGAAAACCAACAGGCTCCTACTCATTAGCCATCAAAGAGGCCAGAGACCAGGCCCCTCTTCAAATGATAGGAGAAGCTTATGTGTTATACCACCAGGCCTCCGAGTTACTGTAGATCAAAGAAAGGAGGTCTTATTTTACTCTAAGTGGACTTTAGAGAGCTCAGGCCCCTGAGCGTCTCCATTAGAATACAACTTCCTCTTTGTCATTGATCATTGGTTGGAAATCCTGGTCAGGATCACTTAGACATGCAACTTTGGCCTCAAGAAGGGTCATGTCCACATTGTCGGGCAAAGACGTTTAGTGCCTCATTGTCCTAGACCTGATTTGGCTTTATTTTGTGCAAAGTAATAAATGAAATCAGTAATCAAAACCGCAAGTTAAACAGAAGCTGCATGCTGTTTAGGGAGAGCAACTATCTCCCTTGACCCCTTTCCTTTTTATTCTGCTAAGGTTTCAGAAGCATTGGGAAGGAGTAGAGCCTGTAAGAAAATCACTGGAAATCCCTGAAAATCTAACGGTGCCTTCACCTCACATAGCATTCAAAACTGAAACAATTTCAACATGCAGTATAAATGCAACAAGAAGGGTCTCAGCTAAATTATCATTTTTTCCTCAGTGAGGATTTAGGTTCTTTTTCTTAACAAAGTTTCGATTCAAATACTTTGATAAAATGCTTACATTCTCAGGCTGCCCTTCTCTATTCTGTTTCCAAGTGTATTCAGCTTACAGAGAAACTCCATAATCTGTCTAGGGTCAGAATACTTGATGCCTCGTGGGTGTCTAAGTCCAAAAGCCTTGCAAACTTTATGTATGCCTCTGCTTAGAGATCTTCCAATGTTCCCACATCCACAGACAGTGTCTGTACCCTACTGAGGGCAATGGATTCTTTTTCTATTTTTTCACTCACCAAATAAAGTTTTGCTCCATGTGGATTACTTTAGAACAAATTCCAGCTCTTTCTTCATATCTTCTTTTCTTCCTCCAGTCATTAAAACTGGAGACAAGGACATCTCACCTGACTCACTTATCCAACAGCACTGAGCATCTATAGTGGTTTCAACAGTGTATCCCTAAAATTCAAGCCTCACTGGGAACCTCGGAATGTGACCTTATTTAGAACTATGATCTCTGCAGATGTAATTAGCTAAAATGAGGCCATTTTAACTGAAGTTTGATGGTTACGAAATCCAATAACTGGTGCCATTATATATAAAAGAGGAGAAGATGAAGGATGTGTTGCCAGTGGAGACAATGTTTGGAGTGACACAGCTATAAGCCAAAGAATTCATGCCCTTCTTCTCAGAGATAGCCAATGCATAGAGAAAAGATATGGGGCAGAGTGGGCCCAAGCCTACAGAAGGAAGCAAGCCTTGCGACAGCCTGGTGTTTGGGTTTCTGGCCACCTGAACAGTTAAGAGTAACGATTCTGCTGATTGAAGCCACCCAGTTTGGGCTGACTCATCTTGGTGGCCATTGGAAGCTAACATGCTTCAAATGTAAGAGCACAAACGAGCAAGAGCTCTCGTTCTGGTAGCTGGCTGTTCTCATGGAGAAGACGGGGTGGCCTAACAAAATAAACGTCTTCTGGATTCCATCAATACCGTGAGCAGGGGAGGACACCCGGAATTCTGTGAAAATGCACATTGTAGGTGGAGCCGATCACCTCACATGCGCAGTCTCAAACTGCCTTTAACTCTCCCTTAAATCAAGCCCTATTGTTGTTGGAGACCCTGTCAATTCTCAAACCAGCTCACCCCCCACCCCCTTCCTTCCTCCTTCCTGGATACCATGGGCCCTTGAAGCTCAGCCTGTCATAATCCACAAAAGTGTCTTTTCCTTCACGTGTTCCCCAGCTTGAACATGCACAAACTGAAGAATGCTTTTATCCCCCACCCCGCCCCCACCCAGTTTGGACATGATGGATGGTGGTGCATTTCCTCACCGTACTAGAGAGCAGATTCAATCTGACTTAATTACAGCTGGAGCTCTGTAAACAGCCGCTCGTTACCGCCGAGCCCTGCGGTTTTCCAAGAGAACACCACAAATGACAGGAAGCTGCGAGGGGAAAATAGTCCCGGCTGCCTGTGGCATGTTCCTTGTGAATACAGATACTTCCATTCATCAATGAGGACTTTTATGAAATCTGGGCTGCCGGGGGGTGGGGGGTGGGGGGGGAGGATGTTCTAGGAAAGCACAGCAGAGGTCTCCTGTGGCTTCAGTGATGCTGAGGTGGTCTCTGAGAACGAATCCGAGAATCTCTGAGGAAAGGCCGGACACTGAGAGGATTTTAGGGCCACCCTTGCCTCTACCACTCATCCCGACATGCAGGTGTCAGTGGTTTTTACCACATGGAGTCACCTTCTAAAGCAAAAAAATAAAAATAAAAAAATTTAAAAATCCATCCAACACCAGAAGATGGAAATCTTCCACAATTTGAGGGATGCCCTCCCACCGTCTGACAAACCAAACCAGAAACTGTGCAGGATTGCAGGATGCATAGCAGACTCCTTCTTGTCCTCAGTGGAAGTAGGTACACCATACTGGGGGAAGCAGAAGAGCCAAGAAACACCTGCTTTCACACCTAATCTTCCTGGTGGAAGTAGTTCCTTTGTCAAAACGCAGATTGTTTCATTAGATCTAAACAGGAGCCAGAATTCCATATCACAAAGGGGCTCTTAGAGAGACCAGTATCATAGGCTCTAGAAGATGGAAAGAGGAGGATCAGTGGGGGGGGGGCCCTTTGGGGAGAGTCCTGCCCGGGACTACTCAGTGCCCAGGAGTCTATGTAACAGTGCTACACATGAGCCCTCTGCTTCCGTGGAAAAACAGCCAGAGACGAACTAGGTTATGTATTAGATGCTTTTTGTCATCAAAAAGGGTAAACTATTCCTACTTAAATCAAAACCACAGAACCCCAGAATTCTATACCCACTGCCTTTGTTTAGTACCTGAGATCACTAGACACAATCATTTCACATACTTGGCACTCTGAATCCTTTGTCGAATGGATTTTAATTTTTTCTACCCCATTCACCACAGCCATTTCCATTCTCAATGACTGAATATTTTACATTTTGTTTCCTGATTCCCTACATAAGTAAAAGTTTATGTCCTCTCTCAGTGTCTGGCGTCTTGGACTCATTGATTTGGGTCTATCACATTGTAGTTAGATGGCAAGATCTCTTGCTATTTCAGGAGGAATCATATGCTAGTATATGACTGTATACTCACACATATATCACCTTTCCTTTTCTCATCAAAATATTTTCTTTTCAATTTCTTTTTATTGTTTGAGATTTTATACATGTATGTATTTTGGTCAAACCCATGCCCATTCTCTCCCTTCTAATTCCTCTCCTACTCTATTTCTCTTCCCTCCTCACACAATTCATAGAATTCACTTAGTGTGCCTGTGTTGTGTGGTCATGGATTTAGGAAAACACACTGGAGCGTGAGCAGCCTCTGTGGGAAAACATCCCTGAATAAAACTGATTCTTGATTCTCCGGGCATCAATTGCCAATAGCACCTCACCTCATGAATCATGGGGATTCATGAGCTCTTTCTCCTTCCACGGTGGACTCTTGGCTGGTTTGAGCTCACATTGGTCCTGAGCAGGGGTCACAGCCACTGTGAACTCATAAAAGCGTCATTCCTCTGTTGTCTGGGAGATACTGTCTCTACCCACTCTCGATTTTTCAATCTCTCCATCCCCTCTTCAGCAATGGCTACTAAGCTCTCTCTCTCTGTCTCACTCTCTCTCTCAGTGGTGTGTGTGTGTGTGTGTGTGTGTGTGTGTTAGGATAAGATAGATCTCTCCTTTAGAGATGAGTATTCCATAGTCTCTTATTCTTTGCACATTGGCCTTTCAGGAACCTCAGTGCCAGTCACCAGCTATTGCAAAAATAAGTTTTTCTGATGAGTGTTGGACTATGACCTAATTAATGAGCATAAGAATAAGGCCTTGGGAACAGTTTTTTCTACATCAATTTTCTTTATTCATTTGTTAACAGACACTCAAGTTGTTTCTATAACTTGGCTGTTGTAATATATATAACTAAGAGTTGAAGTATAGCTAATGGTTGATAATTTAACCCTCTTTGGTGTACTCGATGAGAGCAATTTCTGGGTCATTTCTTTTTTAATTTCATTTGAAAGTGCCATACAGTTTTCAAAAAAAAAAGTGACTGCACCAGTTTACATCCCCCCCCCCAGGATGCTCCAACGTTGCTTTTCCTTTTTCCTCCCAACACAGTCAGTGTCCATTTTGTCTACATACAAGAAAAAGACATTCCATCTCACTGTGCATGCACCATTGATCTATGTTGCTCAAGAACTTTCACATACTCGCCATTCTAATGTCTGTCCGTGTTGGAGAAATGTCTGTCCAGATGTTTTGCACAGATTTTGATCAGGTTATTTGGGGTATTGGGGCCACTGATTGTGAGTCCTGTATTCATGTAGGCTGCTAGCTGCATGAACTGCGAGAGGTTTTCCCAGGGTGAACATTCTCTTTTCATTTTATTGGTTTGTCATGAAGAATATGTTTAGTTTTGTGAACTTTTTTTTCCTTCTCTTTTGTAATATTAGCTATTGGTGCAATAAAAAAATCATTTCTGAAGCTAATGTGGAGATTTTATCAAATATTCTCTTCTAGGAATTTTATGTTTTCAAGACTTATGTTTGAGCCTTTTCCCCGTTTTTAGTTGACTTGTTGCATGTTGTGTAATAAGAACTAATTTGCATGTTGGGAAGCCAGTCTTCCCAGCACTATTTATTGTCCTATATCCACTCCCCATTGTCTCCTTGGCCTTGTTGAATAAGCTGTGTACATTTGGATTTATTACTTGTCTGTCTATTTGTTCCATTGGTCTGCCTTTATATTAGTACCATGTTGTGTCCATCATCATTGCCAGGAAGGCATCACAGAAAGAGTGAAGCCTCCAGCTTGTCTTGGCTTCCTTGGTATTGCTTCAGCTACTTGGATTTGTGACTGTTGTTTTTAATGTGTGTTTCATACGAATTTTCAGACTACTTTTCTATTTCTATTTAGGATGTTACTGGAATTTTTATAGAGAGTATGTTATATCTGTACATTGCTTTAGTGGTTTTTAACCTTCCTAATGCTGCTACCCTAATGTTCCTCAGGTTGTGGTGACCTCAAAACCATAAAATTATTTTGTCTTGACTTCATAACTGTAATTTTGCTACAGTTATGACTCCTAGTGTAAATATCTGATATGCAGGATATCTGACATGTGAAGCTGTGAAAAGATCATTCGTCCCTGAAAAGGTCACACCCCACAGGCTGAATCACTGCTTTAAGTAAGCTGAACATTTTATTAATATTAATTCTTACCCATGAGCATGTGATACCTTTCTGCCTACTTGTGCCTTCACTTTCTTTCAATACTATTACATAGTTTTCAGCTTACAAAAGGTTCATGTTCGTGTTTATTCCTAAGTATTTTGTTTCTTTATTGTTATTGTGAAATTCTAAAAATTTTTCTGACAAGTTTTCATTTGTACATAGGAATGCTACTGATTTGCATGATGGTTTTATATTTGCAACATTACTGAATGTGTGTATTAATGCGAAAATATTTTAAATGCATTTGTGTATGTGTGTACGCGCATATGTGCATATGCACAGGCTTATGTGTACCACATACATGCAGGAACCCTAGAAGGCCTGAAGAAGGCATTGGATTTCTTGGAATTAGTAGTGAAAACATCATGAGTGCCAGGAACTTAACCTGGATCATCTGCAAGAGCTGTGTCTTAGTTAAGGTTTCTGTCCCTGTGATAAACCACCATCAACAAATCAGCTTGAGGAGGAGAGCGTTTATTCCCTCTTATAACTGTCAAGCCAGATTCCAGCACTGAGAGAAATCAGAACAGGAACTCAAGGCAGAAACCTAGAGGCAGGAACTGAAGCAATAGCCATGGAAGAAAGCTGCTTACTGGCTTGCTCCTGTGACTTGCTCAGCCTTCTTTTTTAGGACCAACCACTCACAATGGGCCACGCCCTCCCACATCAATAATTAACAACAGCAACAACAAAATGCCCAGCAGACCTGCTTACAGGCCAGTCATATGAAACCTTTTCTCAAGTCCAGAATACTTTGTCACAGATGACTCGAGTATGTGCCAAGTTGATATAAAAACAGACCACCACAAGTAATAAATAGTGTACTTAATAATAATAGTCCACCGAGCCATCTCTCCAGCCCCTCACCCCCAAATAAGGTTCTGTGTGAGTGTGTGCAGTAAAGGTAATTTCATTTCTTCCTTTCTGATTTGGATGTCTTTCCTCTATCCCCCTCCCCTGGTTGCTGTGACCAGTACTTCCAATGCTGTGAGAAACAAATTAGTAAGGATCGGAGTGTCTGTCTGGTGTCAGATATTGAACCCAGAAAAGGGGAGACAGAGTGATGGGGACAGTAGGGAACAGAGTCCTGCCTGGGGGGATATTGCAAGTGCCCTAGAGCCTGCAGTTTAAGCCTCACGGCGTCCTGAATAATATATGAAGATTCGCAATGTTAAACTGTGTTTTATATAAGACGGTATTTACCAAGAAACAACGCCAAAACCTATCTACTTAACAAAACCTACAGTATCATATGATTCTGTAACCTGTTGTTTTCATGACCCCCATAGATGCCTACACTCGCGTATTAGAGATCTGTCTCTTTGTATCCTTTGACATACAAATCCTCATTTCTTCTACCACTGTGCATCTGTAGCCAATGCTGAATTCTTTACTCTATATATTTTACTGTTTTTTCCAGATCTCATGTGTAAAAGCCTATTTCACTTGACATGAAGTTTTCCAGTTATGCCATGGTGTGGTCAAATGGGAAGTTCTCTTTCTTTGTAGGCTAAATAATGTTCCATTGTATCTGTGTCTGTAGCTTTTCTTTATTCGTTTCTTTGTTAAAGATGCCCTTGGTTAGATTCATATGGCTAGTGTGGAAAAAAATGCTGGAACCTTTTAGTTATTCCTGAGCATGATGTTAACTGTGGGATTTTTATCAATAGACCTTATTATGTTCCTTATACACCTAATTTGTTAAAAACTGTTAGTAAAAAAATATTTTGAACTTGGTCATTTTTTTCTCTGTATTATCTGAGGTGATTATCTGAGTTTTAGTTTTTATCCTGCTAATGTAATACAATCAATTAATTGATTCTCATGAGTTAAAACCAGTGTTTTATGCCAAAGAGCATTCTCTCTGGTCATGATATATTGTTGAACTTGGCTTGCTACTGTTTTGGTAAAGATTTTGACATCAGTGCTTATTCAAGATATTGATCTATACTTTCCTTGTGATGTCATTGTCTGGCTTGTGTACCACAGCAACACGTGCTTGTATGATGCATTTGGAAGTATTTCCTCTAGCTTTACTTTATCAAAATTTTTTTAAGTATTGGTAATTCTTTAAAATATTTGGTAGCAGTCAGCCATGATGCCAGCTGGTCCTGGGCTTTTCTTTGTTGGAAGATATTTAGTTACTTTTTTAAACTCTTTATTGTTTTGCTCAAGTTTTTCTCTTTCTTCCTGATTCAACCTAGGTAGGTTATGATTTTCTGGGACTCCATCTGTTTCCTCTAACTTATCCAATTTGTTGGCATATAATTATTTGTAATATTTCTTATAATTCCTTTTAGTTTGAAGCATCTGTTATAATACCTTTACTTTCATTTCTGATTTTCCTCTGTGTTTTTTCTTCTTAGTTTGCCTGCTTTTTGCTAACTTTGGACCTAACGTATTTTCGTTTTCTATGCTCTTCTGGTTAAACGATAGGCTGTGTATTCGGCCCCTTTATTATTTTAAAGATGGGTGTTTATTACTGTAGAGTCACAGCGGAATGCTTTTACTGCATTTCATAAACTTTGATATCTTTTATTTCTATTGCTACTTGTCTCAAAATAACTTTTTTATTTCTCTTTTGATTTTTCTTTGGAACCTTTGTACTTTGGGAGCATATTTTATACTTTAATTTTAAATTTCTATTTTTTCTTCACAATTTTTTCATTATATGTCCCAATTGAAGCCCCCTCCCTCAACTCCCCCCAGTTTCACCCTCCCTCCCTCTTACCCTCATCTCCTTCCCCTGGTCCATGGAAAAGGGGAGTTCTCCACTGTTGCCATTTGCCCGTAGCTTCTTAAGTCTCATCAGGACTGCTTGGATCCTCTTCCTCCATGGCCTGGCAAGGTTACATCATCAGGGGCAAGTAATCAGAGAGCAGTCAACCAGAGTTCATGACAGAGGGAGCCCCTGATCCCCTCACTCAGAGATCCTCATGGAGACTGAGCTGCCAATCAGCCACATCTGAGCAAGTGGTCTAGGTCCTCTCCATGCATGGTCCTCTGTTGGTATGTCAGTCTCTGCAGGACCCTCTGGGCTCTGATCTTTTAGTTTTGTTGTTCTTTTTGTGGGGTTCCTATCTCCTCCATGTCTCTCTATTCCCACCCCCCTCTTTTTCCATAAGACTCCCCATGCTCTGCCCAAAGTTTGGCCCTGAGTGTTGCATCTGCTTCAATTCCCTGTTCAGTCCTTTCAGGGGGCCCTTTATAGTAGATTCCCATCCTGTAAATATGTGTGAGTTTTCCAAGATTCTCTTCTGCTATTGAGTCTCTGTTCTGTACCATGTGGCTATGACAAGAACCTTTCCTTCCAGGGCTGGAGACTGAACACTTTTCCCATCACAGGCAAAGAACTCTATCACTCAGGTACCTCCCTACTCACAGCAGCATCCCAGCCGTGGCTAGAAAGAACAATGCATATGATTTTTCAGCTTCTTCAACTTGTGAATCACACCTTGCTATTCAACATGTGGTCTATCTTAGAGAAGGTCTTATGAGGAAAGTACATTCTGCTGCTGTCACAGGGAAAGTTCTGCAGATGCCTGTTAAGGACCATCTAGTCGAAGTGCAGTACAAGTCTAGTATTTTTGATCCATCCATCAGTAAGTTGAAAATAATTATATCCTCTTTTATTATTGTATTGCTATCTATTTTGCCTCAGGCCCATTACTATATGTTTTACATTTTGGTATGTGGTTTTGGGTACATACACACTGACACATCCTTTTGATCATTTTATCATTAAACAATGAAGTCCTTTTATCTCTTCTACCCAGTTTTCACTCAAAGTCTGCATTACCAAATGCAAATACAGGTATCCCTACTGTTTTCTGTGAAGTGCTTGAAATATCTTCACCAGTGCACTAACGTTCAGCCTAAATGCATCCCTGAGAGCCAAAATGACTCTCTTGCATGGAGTTGGATTTTGCTTCTCTGTTCATCCATTCCATGTCTTTCAGTTAGAGAACGGGGGAGGCTTGTGTCCTTTTGTACTGCCGGGGTCAAAGGCAGGACTTCTTACCTTCTAGGAAGACATTCCACAGCTAAGCTACCCCTCAGGCCTGATGGGAGAATTTAATAGGTAGATGTTCCATGTTAACTGTTGATAGGCAGACTTATTCCTGGTATGTTGCTACTTGCCATCCGGGATGAAGCCCTTGTTTTTTTCTTCCTTTCTTATGGTTTACATTTGGTGAGGTTTTTGTAGCACCTCAGAAAGCTTTGATTTTTCTTCTCTTGCATGTCTGTATATCTGCTTTTGTCCTTGCTTCATGGTTACCAGGGGCTTACCTGAAACACAGTTATAATGACTAATTTCAGTTTCAACTCTGCCTTAGTCACTTGTAAATATCCTAAGCTTTGCTGTCTCCATGTTTATAACCTGTCATTCTTTACAACTTTTTGTATTATACATTTCTTAGTAACTAGTGGTCACTAAAAATCATTTCCATCGCTTTGAGTTTGGGAGCATATGCTTTTACCCACTGAGCCATATTGCTAACCCTCAATCATGTCTTCTTTAACTCTAAGGTTTGGGCTTGGTTATTTTTATGTACACCTTTGTTGAATATCTCATGCCAATCATGAATTGTTTTCTTAGTCACATTCAATTGTCTATTCCTTTCTTTTTGAATCTACTTGAGTTTCTTTATGATTAGTGTTTAAAATTCCCTTTATGTAATTCTCAAGTTTCCTTGGGCAGGGGCATAGTGCCAAGGGAATTAATGTATGCCACGCTTCCTTCTGTCCTCCATGTGCTTTGTGTCCTTGGACTGATGATATCTGCAGTAGCTGGATTACCCAGGCTTATAATGTCTTTTCTATAGAGTATTTCTGCTTATTGATGGGACATAAGGTGTTATTGGTAAGGTACATTGGTTCTGGCTGTGTATGGGCTCTGAAGTATAGTATCCCTGAAGCTTCTTCAGCCACAATCAATATCTGTGATGAGCACAGGGCCCCAGTGGCCTAGGCTGTGGAGATTCGAGGCAGTACTTGCAGCAAGGTAGGGCTCTGAATGGCAAGGGCTTTCAGGTATTATTATTATTTCCCCACCATGGAAAGTTTGAACTGGGGTCTGAGGTATGAGCACTTCCTGGTGTGAGGTCTGACATGATTAATAAGCAGCCTGTGTTCCAAGGGACAAGTGGTCAAGAGAGGCTTGGGTCCTGGCTTAGTGACGTGCTGAACTACTATGACACTGTTCGTATGGGTTCGGGTTCATTTAGACACAGGTGAAAGTAGCTTTCTCACTAAGCAAGGACTGTGACTCTGAGGAATTCCCTAGTGACCCCATCTGGGCGAAGGAGGAAGGGTCCTCCTGCTTGTTCTATAGACTTTCACCCTGGGGCCTAAGACACACCAGCGACATAGGCTGAGAGAAGATGAAGTACTTCAGGAGACTGAGGCCCAGGCATGAGCAATACAGGTATGATATGGGCCCCAGAATACAGGTATGATATGGGCCCCAGAATACAGGTATGATATGGGCCCCAGAATCGGCAGAGTGACAGCCCAGGTGTCAGGAGAGGGGAGTAGTAGTGTGTCCTTTGGATCCTAGAGTGGTAAAGATGGTAGTGTTGCAGACACTGGGCGATGAGGTGCTATGACAATAAGTTTCATGAAGATATGTATGGCATTTCCTTGTTCCACAAGGGCCGCCACCGCAGTTGCAGCGAAAGGACACCAACAGCTACACCACAGCACCAGGACTTCTGGCATACTGAGAGCAAGACATCACGTAAGCCAGGATACTGAGGTTCTTATTGGCCCCTCCTACCCAGGGCTCTGGTTCCCAGGAGTATGGGCCACCAGGTATATGCTCATGTACGGTAAGTCACAGCTGTTCTGCCTGCACTGACACAAGAGTACTTCCCTGGGCCAGTGTCCCTGGTCCCCAGGATATAGTTTGCTATGTGGGCTAGGGGGTGAGCAGCAGAGTTGCTTCTCAATCTGAGGTTCTACTCCCTAGGAGAAAGGCCACAGGCTCCCTAGGAGCAAGCTCTCACAGGTAGCACCTCCGCTGTGGACCTGAGCTAGAAAGCTCAGTAACGGAAGCAAGCGGGATGCAAATGGAACGCTTCCTAGGAGGTTTGCTGCAATGCTGTCGCTCAGCTGGGAAACGATGTACTACCATGCGTGTAAACAAGACAGCAAAGGCTGAGTAATGAACGGATAGAGTAGCCAGTGGCCTCCATAGCAGGAGGTGGGGCGCCCATCCAAAACGGAACAGTCCGCCAGAAGCCTGGGCCACAGGGGTGCGGCCACAGTGGAGGCTCATCTTCTGGAGCAGTGTCACCTTTTGTGGATTCTGAGCAGCTGTTTAAGTCTGGCCCAGAGCCATGGGGGCCCATGAGATGATCAGTAGCGGTGATGGTGGCAGTGACGGGGGTTTCTTGCTCTGAAGTCCCTCTGGGTTTGAGCTGACCACACTTGGAAGTAGGGTAGCTAAAATGAGGTGTGCCTTTCCTCTCTTTCTGTGCCCCACACAGTTTTTTTCCTCCGTCAGTCATTGCGGTCAAAATATTATCATTCCTGTGTTGCTTGGGTGTTTTTCCATGTGGAAAGTTCCCCACCTTAGACACCTCCTTTTGACCATCACCCGCAAATCCAGAAGGCTCTTCCATCTCCCCTTCTTTCAGGTCCAGTCCCCTCACACTCCTATGGACCCTCTTTTTACCCACTATCCTTCTGAGCAAACATGTTCCATGGTTCAGTGGCATTTGTTGTCACCTGGGAGTTTATTAACAACTCAGAGTCTAACCATACACATGTGAACACACATACATACACACACACAGCACACAGACACACACATACTCACATGCACATCCATACAGACACATACTCAAACATACACGCATACACACACATACTAACACATGCACACAAACCACAAAGACACTTACAAACACACTCACATCTATTGAATAAAGATTCACATTTCAGCAAGATCCTCACATAGTTAGTATGCAAGATGAAGCCCAGAAGCACATGCACTAGAGCCCAAGCCTTCTGGACAAATTACACACTGACCACAGAGACAATCATCAAGCAACTCAGAAAATACAAACTGGAATCGACTGCTGGATGTACTCTGGCCCGACGACCATAGGAGGGGGACCTGAGAACATGTAATTGATTTATGGCATCATCCGGCTCTACCCTGCTGAAAGGCAACTTGTCTTTCTCTGAATTGATACAATTACCAACGTGAGAAAAAGCAGGTCCTTTCTTCAAGTCAAGTAACCTTGTTATTTATCAGCCCGTGCTAGTTCAGCTTCTCAGAATCATTAGCAATTATTCTGGATAGGTGGGTATTGACTGACCCAACATGACTCCTGTTTTTCATTCTGTTCCCACTGACAATGATTATTAGTTCTCAAGATGATGAGAATGTGGATGTTGCTGTACACAGGCGCACTTTATTTGTCCTTTTCTGGTTACTATTTTTCTTACAGACTGAATATTATCCTGCTCTCTATAAGCTGTTTTGATATTCTGTTAATTATCTCCTTTGCTGTGAGGAAAACTTTCAGTTTTTGGAAATATTGTGTTTGGGGGTTAGGGGTAGTGAGAGGGTGAGAGGTGGTGGGTGTGTGTGTGTGTGTGTGTGTGTGTGTGTGTGTGTGTGTGTGAATCTTATTTAAATAACCACTTCTCAGGCAAACACCATGAGGCTTTGTTCTTGTCTCCTTTTAGTGGCTTTGTACATTCAGATCTCACGTTCATCTCTTTAATCTACTCTGAGTCATTCTTCTGTGTGTGGCTCTAAGACTTTCAGTGTTGTATAAACTGAAAAGAGACTAAGAACCTCTCACGTTCCAGAGGCTCAGGAGATGTGAAAAGCAACCATAGTGCACACCCTGGTTATGATGCTTTATTTTCATTTCACAGCAATAAAAACACATCCTACACAAATGCTCTCTTGTCAAAGGTTTGTAAGTATACAATAGGAATGTACTTAGTGCTTACGAGTGTAGTGTATGACATCTCAGTATGACAGAGCAATGAGTTCTAGATAACTGCTGCATACTATATTACCTGTAGGTTACCATATGACATTGGGAACTTCACAGTCTCTTAAGAAGGAAGATCTCATGTTAAGAGGTCTCACAGAGGAACATCTGTTTGTGGGTCTCAACCAAAAGACATATTTGGTAGATGTGTTGCCTTAGTTTTGGTGATAAAAACACAGGTATTTGTGCATCTTCAAGCTCATTACATTGTACACATTGAATATGTGCAACTCTTTATTTAACAATTATGTGACGATAAAGCTACCGTGGAAAAAAAAGAACAGAAATATGTTGGCTTTACAGAAGCAAAGCTGTGGAGATGTTAGTAAATACAATATATGCTTAGTACTCTACTGAATGAATAGACTTTGTTGGGAGAAGCAAGAAAGAGGATGCATGTCCTCCATCCAGAGCACCGTTCTCTGTGGATTCTGGCTCAGTCTCAAAGTGAATAGACAGTTCCCATATTGCCTTTAATAAAACCAGAATGAAGAGAGTTGAAACCTCATGCATAACTGGAAAAGGAAAAGTGGGCCTCCAGAGGCCATGGTCTCTTTGATTAGGATAGGACCATAGGGTTTTGACTCCTCCTCACAGTTCCTCACAGCTTAGAGCTTCATAGTTAGCCCAAGAAGAGCTCTTGAGTCATATAAGTGATTGTAAATGACCCACAGAAACAAATTCTCTAAGTCTGACAGAAAAGCATGTTCTGATTCATAAATCAACAAAGAGTATTCGACAACTTTCTGTACCAATTGGTTAGTTGCCTGATTGGTAATTGATTGAGACAGGACGTTGCATGTAGCCCTACATGGCCTGGAACTTTCACACAGATCAGCTGGCTTGCAATTGCAGCAATATTCCTACTTCTGCCTCCCAAATGCTGGGTTATAGGTGTGTGTCACCATACCCAGCCCCTGTTTACAGTGATATATTCAAGTGTATCTATCTTTCAGTGATGCCCTACCCTACCTCTTATTCAAATGTATTTTGTGGGGCTCAATGACTAAGAGTACTTGTTGCTCTTCCAGAGGAGAAACTCCTAAGCTGAGTTTCCAAAACTACTGTTAAGTAGCTCAGAACAGTCTATATCTCCAGGGAATCTTATTCCTTCTTGTAGCATCCACAGGCATCTATACACACCTGACATGCACACACACATGCGCTCTCTCTCTCTCTCTCTTTCTCTCTCTCTCTCTCTCTCTCTCTCTCATACACACACAGACACACATATGCACACACACAAAATTTTAAAAAATTTAATATATAAGTATTTATAAATCTGTGCCTCCCCCAACTTTAGCACTCAGCTCTATGCCTGGAGCAACCCTGAAGGTCAGAGGCCAGGAGCCACTGTTAACTTATGGCCTCATACAAACAGGAACTGCACTCTGAATCCTTACAATAAAGAGGCTGTCACATGTGAAAAACCACTCCATGACTAACCCTGAGAGACACTTGTGCAGAAAACATGTGTAGCATTAAAAAGAACTTCACAGAAGAAGCAGAATCCCAGATGACAGATGGGAGTGTTGAAAATGCTGTTTCAAGGGTGTAAGCCATGTTCAGCAGTCAAAAGCAAAAACAAGCCTTTTAGAAGACAGCAGGAAAGCCTTCCATCCAGCCCGGAAAGAGTTAAAACAGATATGAGCCAAGACCCCAGAGGACAGTGACAGGTATTGCCTTAAGGGCACTACATTCCAGAGCGCTGCAGGTAGAGACAGACATCTGAGAGCCACTTTACTTTAGGAGGGCGTCAGAAATGGGCCTGATTTAAACATTGTCAGGACCTAAGACAGGAGTGCAAATGGAAACCCACACACCATATGCCTAAATCATAAACCAAACAAGCAAACTAGTCAATAAAATATGTTCTCTTCTCCCATCTTAATAATAGACCATTTCATTATTGGGAATTTGAGCTTTACTAGCTGAAATTTGCCCCAGAGTGTGGCATACAGCACTGAGAAAAACCAGCCCAGGGCTCTGGTTCTGAACTTCCCCCTTTTCTTTCAATGGTCAGTGTTATTTCACACCTCTGTCCTATGTATTTCTTAGTTTTTGCCAACTTGACACAAACCAAGACATATCTGAGAAGAAATCTCAACTCAGAAACTGCCATATCGGTCTGTAGGCAAGTCCATGGATCATTTTCTTGATTAGTGATTGATATGGAAGGGCCCAGCCCCTGTGGTGTGCCATCCCTGGAAGATAGGCCAGGGTTATATAAGAAAGGGGGCTGAGCAAGCCATGGGAGTAAGCCAGTAAGCCAAAGTTATCCATGGCCTCTGCTTCAGTCCCTGCCTCCAGGTTTCTGCCTTAAGTTCCTGCCTTGATTTCCTTCTTGATGGACTGTAAGCTGTAGCAGAAACAACCTCTTTCATCCCTAAGTTGCTTTTGGTTATGGTGCTTTATCACAGCAGTAAGAAACACACAATACACAAATGGTGTTTCTAAACTGCTGCCAAATCTTATGAGGTCTACAACTTCATATAATCAGTTAATCATTTTCGAAACAACTCGTGTATACTAAGAATCCTACTGAGAGTGAAGACAATGGCTGCTGAAAGTGGTGCTCATGATTCTCCTTTATTTTTCCTTTGGAACAGCAATGGTACAGATCCTTTTACGTGATTATCTTTCCTAAAAATAACCAGCCCAATTAATTATAGAGATAGATAGTAGATGATAGATAGATTATAGATAGATCTTAGATAGATACATAGATACATACATACATGATAGATAAAGGATAGATTATAGATAGATAGATGCATACATCTATACATACATATATACATGATAGGTACATAGATGATAGATAGCTATTAGTTAGATCAATTATACTGAATGATATATATTATAAATAACTATGTTAACTAGAACACAAACAATTATTTTTGCTCAGGGAAAAATATAACTACAGAAAACACTTTAAAGCATTTTTTTTCACTATCAAGAGCTCTAAGTTGTGGCTGGTCGTTAGCTCAGTTGGTAGAGTAAATGTAAAAAGTCCTAGAGCTTCAATCCCCAGCACAGTGTAAAACCGGATGTGGTAAGTGTAATCTCAGAATGCCAAAGACAGAGCAAGAAAATCAGAGGATTAAGGTATGTGGCAAGCTTGACAACTCAGTCTACGTGAACTCTGTCAAGAAAGAGAGAGAGAGAGAAAGAGAGAGAGAGAGAGAGAGAGAAGGAAGGAAAGAAGGAAGGAGGGAGGGAGGGAATGGGGGAATAAAGAAAAGCTCTGAGCTCATGTAATAAGACTCTACAAACTTTTTTCTCTTGGATCTTTGTACAAATAAAACCTGGTACATGTTGCCCTCCCATCATAAGCCAAGAGCTCTTGTTAAAGCGACTGATGTGTTGAGTTTAATGTGAACCTTCTGTGCCCCTCTATGAGTGGATTCAGGTGATAATAGAGGTTTATAAATATTTAATTTTGGATTGATGTTGTTGAATGTATACAGCATGCTTGCTGGGGAGGCCATAAAGATGTTCTTCCCTAGAGTGTGACAGCCTCTTTATTCTGTCTAAAAATAACTCTGAAGGTTTTTCCATGAGGTTTGTATATTTCGTATTTTCCTGGGTTTTGCAGTTTCCAGTTGTAAACATACCACAAATAATTTCTCTTTGTCCTCTTCTAAGCCTTGTTTTCTTTGAAATTCATGTGGACACATCTTGATGTTCCGAAGAGCCCTGCCTTTCTGGAATCTGCCTGATTTTAACCACAACAGCTGGCCTCTTGATGGTCTCCTGAGAAAGAATTCCAGTTCACCACTCCGGATCCAAACAATGCCAAGTCATCATATTATCAGGTAGAGCTGGAAGACAGACATGGAATACGATAATTTTAATAAGTTTCTAATTTAGAAAAGTTACGTTTACAGAAAAGTCACAAAGAGCAGACTCTCCATGCACTCCTCACCTAGCTTTTAACCTGTTAACATAGCCATGGCATAACTAAAAAAGTTCACAAACCAGCATGGCTACACGGTACTCCCGCTAAACCCCAGCTTCTACGTGCATGCCAGTTGCCACACTAGTGTCCTTTTTGACTCGAGAACTGACTCCAGGGTGCACACTGTGGTTGGTTTTCACGTCTCCTTAGCTTCTGGAATGTGACAGGTTCTTAGTCTCTTTTCAGTTTATACAACACTGAAAGTCTTAGAGCCACACAGAGACTCAGAATGAGTGGATTAAAGAGTTGAACGTGAGATCTGAGCGTATGAAGTGACTAAAAGGAAACAAGAACAAAGCTTCATGACATTTGTCTGAGAAGTGGTTATTTAAATAAGATTCACACACACACACACACACACACACACAGCACCTCCCCCCCCAACACACACCCAGATACAAGATTTCCTAAAACTGAAAGTGTTCTTCACAGCAAAGGAGATAATTAACAGAGCATCAAAAGCGCTTATAGGGATCAGGATAATACCCCATCACCCCTAAGACACAGAACTCAATATATACAAAGAAATCAAGCTACTCAACAACAGGCAAACAAATAACTATATCTATTTAAAAGTGAGCAAAGCACCTGAATAAACACTTCTCAAAGAGAGATATACAAATGCCCAGCCAGGGTAAGCTGTCACCCACAACATGTTGGACTGGTTATTTAAAAAAATGATGAGAGATAACAAGAGTTGGCAAAGATGTGGGGGAGAATGAACACCTGTACACTGTGGGTGGTGGTGTAAGTGAGCACAGACAGCTTCGAAAACATCACAGAGTTTCCTCCCAAAACGCTTTAAAACAGAGTCACCAAACAACTCAGCAATTCCGATTCTGGGTATCTATCTCTCTCAGCTTTCCATTACTACAACACAATACCTAACACATGCATTCTGAACCCATTTTAAACAAAAGTGGTTTGTTGTGCTTCCAGTTTGAGATGATGGACGCCCCAAAACCGTCAATTCTAACCCTTTAGCCTTCCTGAGGTTCTGTTGGCCCGTGGCATCCTGATGAAGTTCATGGGAGTGGGTGGGGCAGAAATCGCATGGTGTGACAGGAAGCCAGGAATCAAGCTTTCCATTGTGAGAAACAAATCAACCCAAGAGATGAGGCTACCATTCACTCCTTCCAAAGACAGCACCCAATGACCTTACTGACTTTGACTGGGATCCACTTTTTAAAGGTTTCTATCTCCTCAACACTAGCACACCAAGAACCAAGCTTCCAAGACAAAATTCTAGTCCTGATAAAATGCAATGGAATCAGACTCAGTGTGAAGAAGAGACATCTGTCATATTCCTCTGTCATATCCATCTAAACAGCCAAGGCAAGGAAAGCCACTGTAGTACCTATCAATGGATAAATGGATTTTAAACTATTTTACATATACTTGATGAAATACCATTCACCCCTTTGAAGGGAGGAAAAGTCATTTACAATATTAATGAAGCTACCAGACCTAATGTTAATTTAAATGAGTCAGGCATTGTGAAATAAATATACTAAGTAAACCTACTTATCTGTAGTTTCAACAAATCAAATTTACAGAAGCACAGAATAGAATAGTGGTTACCAGAGGCTGGAGGAAGAAAGAACACAGGAGGCCTTGTTGACAGGGTACAGTATTTCAGCTTGGCAGTCTAGGAGTAATAAATTCTCTTCAATGAACATTATGGTGACTATATTTATTCATAATGTACTGTATATTTCAGAGTAGAAGAGAGAAATTTGAGACTCACAAAGAACAGCTAGATGGTTAATAAAATGAATATATTAATTAGCATAATTCTATTATTCCACAATACATGTTTATAAATAAGCACCACATAGTATCCACAAATACATATAATTTCCTTTTTTTCTATTCTTCTTTTTATTGAAAATAGATTCTTTTCTCACATAACATATCCTGATTACAGTTTCCTGTCTCTCTACTCTTCCAAGATCCCCCTCACCTCACCTCACCTGCCATCTGGGACCACTCCTTTTCTGTCTCATTAGAAAAGAACAGACTCATAAGAGACAACATCAAAACAAAACAAAATAAAATATAATAAGATAAAACAACTATCACATCAAAGTTGGACAAAACAAAACAACAGAATAAAAGAGCTCAAGAGAAGACACAAGAATCAGAGACCCACTTGTTCACACACCCCAAAACCCCATAAAACCACTAAACTGAAAACCGTAATATATACAAAGGGAACCTGGTACAGCCCATGCAGGTCCCATGCATGTTGCTTCAGTCTCTGAGTTCATACGATCATGGCTTGTCTTCTGTGGGGTTCCCTAAACTCTGAGAGAGATTTGATGGTGACATCTCATTTATGGCTAAGTGCTCCAAAGCCTCTCTATCTATCTATCCATCTAAGTCTGGCTGGGGTTTTCTGTATTTGTTAGATCTGCTGCACGAGGAAGCTTCTCTGATGATGTCTGAGCAAAACACTGGTGTATAGGCATAGCAGATAACATTTAACAGTCATTTTATCACTACATTTTCTGAGGGAGAGAATACAGGGAGAGACAGCAAAAAGTAAGCGGCATTGAGGGCATTCCATATACATATACATACATACATACATACATACATACATACATACATACACGGAAGTTGAGGAGTAAAGGGTTTGTTTGGCTTACATTTCCATATCACTGTTCATCATTTAAGGAAGTAAGGATAGGAATTCAAGCAGGACAGGAACCTGGAGAGGCAAGAACTAATGCAGAGGCCATGGAGGAGTGCTGCTTATTGGCATCCTCAACATGACTTGCTCAGCCTGCTGACTTTTAGAACCCAGGACCAGTAGTCCAAGGATAGCACTACTCACAGTGGGATTGGCTCTTTCCCATCAATAACTAATTATGTTAGTACCCTATAGCTGGGTATTATGAAGGCTTAATTGAAGTTCTCTCATCTCAGATAACTTTAGCATGTGTCAAGTTAACATAAAACTATCCAGCACAATGATCTAAATGAAGTCAACAAAAAAGAAGGAGATAGAGCCCAAAATGTCCATCTCTCATCACCAAATGAAGCTTCCAGTAGTGGGGATTGGCTTATATCTAATTGAGTTGTTGGCCAAAGGGGTGCATGGGAATCTGCAGACAACTCAGGCTGTTGCTCTCCACATACAGACAGAAAAGCCCCATTGCAGAAGGCAACACCTACACAACTCACTGACATGGAGAAGTAACATTGTTGGCAACATAGAGCCTTCATCCCTATGTCTTTGGTACAGGAAGGTACTCTCCAGGCTTCCTAAAGAGAAACATAAACACAAAGTCAGATACAAACACTTTAATCTACAATGGTGTCCTGCCTGCAAGATATGTTAGGGCAATGGTAACCCAAAGCTTGTGGGTGTAACTAGCCAATAACTGATTTGACATAAGGCCCACTCTACAAGATGGAACCCATACCCAGTGCTATTGGATAACCAAAAATCAGAGACTAGATAGCCAAGAGACCTACGGTAAAAAAAAAAAAAAAAAAAGCTACTGGTCTTAATACATACACACACACGCACACACACACTTGTTTCATTTTCTGCATGAATCTTAAAATAAAAACTAATTAACAAACCTAAAAGAGTCACTGTCCTTTTCCTATTGGATGGGAAAAAGAGGGGCTCCTTAGGGAAAGAAGGTGGAGAAGGGTTAAAGAGGAATAGCAGAATACACACATCTGATCAGGAAAGCATAAAAAGGGGGCTTCTTAAGGAAGAGAGAGGAAGGCAAGTACAGGAGAAGGAGGGATGTGGATTAAATAACAATAAGGATTCTGGAAAAGCCACAAGAAATCAAACTCTTAACAATCTACCTTAAAATCTATAATATGCATAACTCCAAGTATAAATATACATAGATAGTTTTAATCAACCTTTGTCATCTGGGTTGATGATATTCCCTCCAAAAGCCAAAAATGACCTCACAAATACTAGATATGAGAAGCCTTCTTTGGAGTTGTTGACTAGGTGATCTATTTAAGACATTCTCAAAATATACAGCCTATTGAAATTTCTCTTGGTTGCACCGTACACACAGAGAGGTAGAAGGTAAGTCCTTATATCTGCGGACACCATGCACTTCAGAAGCTGGGCCCAGAGACCTCTGATCTGGAACTCACCCAAATGCTCCCTTCCTGAGGACCACTTTCATGGTACAGAAGGTACCATATTGATGGCCATGAGGTAAAGCAACCAACAGTCATATTCAGGTATGAATGATGTCTATGAACCATATCAACAAACAACGTGGTATGAATCTGTAAGGATGCAGTAGTGACATGCATACTTTGGCAGTAACTATCAGCTCTCTAATTAGATTTGAGGCCCACTCAGCAATGGGGAAACCATGCATGGCACTGGAAACCTGCCAACTACTTAGTGCTCATGAAATCATGGTTACTGGAGAAGAATCTATAACCACTACTTTACTGAGCCAGCATCATCCTTAGCAATAATCTATAAACATTTGTCCTTACATCTACAGATAAATGCAGTTGTTACCACTCATCAAGGAAACTTCTCTTTGCAAGAGACAGAGACTACTTCAGAAAACCACAACCGATCAAAATACAAAGTTGTAGAGCCCAGTCCCAATGGATGCATCTACCAAATACTTTCATACCTAAGGCTCAGGGAATATTGCAGAAAAGGAGCGGGAAAGACTGTAAGAGCCAGAGGATCCGAAAGTTTGCTGTAAGTCTACATCTCCTAGTAATATCAGAAGCTATGAACATTCATTTTTACCAATATGGCTATCCAAATGTGAGCTGAACAAGAATATCAGTGAACATATCAGTCCGTACAGAGAAAAGCCCATGAGACCTTAACCGCACACAAACATTTATAGGTAACTGAGGAAAGCTGGGAATTGGAGAAATGATCTTCACCAGGGAAGAACACATCAGTTGGTTGTCCATAACAAGTGGTCAATCCTGAAAAAAAAAACAAATATATATATATATATATATATATATATATATATATATATATATTAACATTATATTGACTGAACAGGTTCTCTTGAGGAATATATAAATACATACACACACACACATTCACACACATACACACTCACACACTCACACATATATGAATGCAGTAGCAATTATTTTTAAAAAGGCCATGAATTCAAACAAGAGTAGGGAGGGGTATACGTGAGGATTTGGAGGGTAGAAGGGGAAGGGAGAAATGTTGTAACTAAATTATAATCTCGAAAAGTAAAAAATAAATATGTTTTTTAAAAAGAGTCACTGCCATTCACACAACTTATAAAATGAAGAAATTAAAATGAGGTAGTAAGATGGTAATATGGCCAGAATACTGTGGGAAAGTTCAGATTTAACACACAGTAAGCACTACTCACATCTTCCATGACCACAACCATCACCCCTCTCTCCAATTCTTGGGTTCTTGAAGGTATTTGAAGGTATTTGCATACTTATAAAACAATGGGAAACAGGAAATAAAACACCATTGTACCTCTTGCCAGGTAGATGTTGTCCACAAAGTAAGGTACTCTGGTAAACTAGGCAAGCATCCTTAAGACAAGTATGAGGCCTCAATCAGTATTGTCTTTCTGTTCCAGCATCAATTTAAATACGATGGGACTTCCAAGATTCCTATTTTTGTGGGGAATGAGAACCCTACCCCCACCCCTGTACCAAGAGGAAACAGGAAACAGATCTAGGCCCACCTTCTTATTCTTTCCATTGTTCAGACAGAGGAAGCAGCAGAGAGAGTCACACCCGTTAGTGAGACTCTCACAAGAATAATGTATCTCCATCAAGAACCTGGAGTCTAAACAAGTCATTTCTATACAATGTCCTCTCAGAAAGGGAAATGTATTGTTATGAGAGATTGCCCCCAGATGGTTAATCTGAAGTGTCAACTTGCTTCTATTTAGAAAGGCTTAGAGGTTAACAAGGTATACTTTTGGCAATGTCCAGGAGGGTAGTTGGTACCTGGAACAGCGACTGATGGATGAAGAGCCAATAAGTACGGGCAACAGCATCTACTTCCCAGATGGAAACACAGTTAAAAGAAGGAAATGGCTTCTAGGATGGCCCTACTCTGCTCTTTCTGTTTCCTGGTTGCCTTGAGATGCACAGCTTTCCTCTATGACAATGCACTTGTCTTGTCCGGGCCTAGAAACACGTGACCAAGTAGTGAGGAAACAAAAACTCTGTAACTGTGGGACTGAATAGTTTCTTATTATTTTAGGTATTTATTACATTGATAAAAACCTGACTAGCCTAGTCTCAAGGACTAGAAAGCTATTTCTCCCTAAAAAGAGTTCTCTAACTTCCTTAGGTGAGAAGAGTGATAGTTTTTATGGTGCTCCTAGGACAGAATAAACATGACCACTGTCCAGGGGGGTTGGCTTTGCATCACCATTCTGGGAAAATATGACCTCAAGCAGTAAGTAAACTGTATTGGATTTTTCCACAGAAAGATAACTAACACACTCCATTTTTATTTATGATACAGATGTTTGTTGGAAATATATCCAAAATAAATCTGGTCTCACACACAAATCACTCAGTGTTTACAGGTTTATGCCAACTACATAGCCCTTAAGAAAGCACCTCTTCTGCTTCTGCCTTAATTTTATCATTTACACACTTGGGTAGTACGGTTGGCTATCTCTAAAATACTTTTTAGTGACATTAAATTGGGAGGGGTGATAGAAAATAGATTACATATATGAAGAGAAAGAGATGATAGATAACCTTCATTGCCAATTTGACTTTGATTGGAAGAGTATATGCAACCAAGAGAATATACCCTGCCTTGCAGGTTGCCAACATCTGGCACATGGATACAAGTAAGTAAATGCTGAAGTGGAAGTTTCTGGTTTGTTTGAAGACTGAGTTTTGTCTGCCGTGTTCCTCCTCATTCCTTTTCCCTCTTTCCTCCCTTACTTCAGCATATCTTTTCCACATGTCTTAGGTGATGAAGATGCCCGTGAGAAGCTCTTTTTTAAACTACTGAATTACCTATTTATCTGCATTTTATTTATAATCATTAGCCACAGTACAATCTCGATATCAACAATAAAGAGTTACATCTGATATGTGCTTTAAAAAAAAATGAAAGGAAAACACTAGTTTCCTCTCCAGATGTCAACCATGATAATAAAACCAAAAGAACCCTTAAAAACTTGCCTTGAAGAACTCAGAGCCATTAATGTCACAGGCAATATATCAGAGTTGATTTCTTGACAGAAGGTTAATTAGTTCTCTCCCATAGGATAGTATTGCCATAATTAAACCTATAACAACAACGAAAAAGCACCATTGGGCAATCTAAGACATCCATACAGTAATAAGAAATGGCAGTGGGTACTGTGTACCAAGGCTATTTTTTACTCACTGTTGTTAAATTGTTTTTGGCATAAGAAAGCAAAACTCCCTGTGCCAGATAACATCTAGGCTCGAGAGCCCATTGGCAATAGAAGGCAGGTCCCGCAGCCTTCTGCTAAATCTTCCTTTATAAGAGCTTCACTAATGAGAGCAGAAGATCCAAATGTGGATTCAGCCTTGCTCCTGCTGTATGCCATAGCTCATTTCCCATGGTAATGATATGATTAATAGCATCTGTTCTATGACCTAATTATAGTCTGATTTTGCATATTCATGTCTAGCCTGTGTGAGGTAGGAGTGAGGCGGAGCCTGTAGACATTAAGAGACAGCCTGCATAGGCAGGTTCCTGTTGAGGGAAGCATGAAACAAGAGTGGTGCAGAGGCTGATGGTCTGAGTACTCTTTGAAAATAGCCAAAGGGCACACTTTTCTAGCATCTGCACATCCATGATGGGACTGCACAGTTCTCCTGGGGACACACTGTTCACACCCTGCAGAGGATTCAGGATGTCATATTCAATAACCTTGACTCATTAGGATACCCTTGGTAAGAGTAAGAGATTTATGAGTCTTAGAAGAGGGCTGGAGAGATGGCCTGCATGCTTGTCTTGCAAGCCTAAAGACATGGGTTTGTATCCCCAACAACCATGTAAAAAGCCAGCATGGTTATGGGTCATTCCAATTGCGGTGTGGGGGGATACAGAGAGAGGAAGCTCCCTGGAGCTGACTGGGCGACCTTGCTCACTGAGTTGATGAGCCCTGATTTCAATGACAGATTCTGTCTCAGAAAATAAAATGGATTTGAGAGGGTTTTTATTTCACAATGCTTTGTCTGGGCTTTTTTTTTAACTTTACAGATCATGTAATGGTTTCTTTCCAATTTCGTTTTTACGAGTTTTCTGCAGGTGTGAATGTGTGTGTGTATCAACATCTACATTTCTTGTGCTCTTCCTATGTCTCCTTTGTTTTCTGTTTGTTCGTTTTGTCCTATTCAGTTTGTTTGTTTCTTATTTTATTATTATTTTCCATATGTCTGTTTGTATTCTCACTAGAGAGAGAAAGAAAGGGTGTGGTTTTGGGTAGATGGGAAAATGAGGAGGGCCTGGGAGGAGTTGAGGGAGGGAAAACCATAATCAGAATATATTGTATGACAAATATTGTTCAGTTATAAAAAAAGAAAACAGAGAAAAAATGAGTAAGACATCCATTATCTATCTTGAGCCTTCTCAAGCACACTCACACATGCACACATGTGTCTTCATAAAACATACACATAGTGAAAGGTGAGGGAAGAGGTGTGCAAGAAGAAAATCAGAGGCATAGACTCAAACATCCATGTAGCACCACTGAGAAGGCATGAAAACAAATACATGATATTTGAATGTAGTACTTAGAAGTGACAGAAAAAATATAACTACCCAATAGATAAACCGAAGTTTGTGTGTGTTGTTGGAAATACAACCCTCTACCTGTTTTATACTCATGACTATACTAAACTGAGTCCATGACCTCATTGTGTGTTTACCTCAATTTGGTGAAAATACCAATGTCAAGGCTCATCTGAATATCCATGGACTAATGGGAACACACATGCACACACACACAACACACACACAAATACACACATACACACACCAGAATAAATCAAAATGGATAGTCTAGAGACGCTTGAACTACACAGAGTTGCTGGTGTAGTTCAAGAGCATGTCTGAATCTAAGCCTAGTTTCTCTTCAAGTCTCTTGAAAGTCCCTGGCATGAGCAATTCCTACAAATCTGATCTTGGAGCAGAACTCCGGATGCTAAATGTACCCCTCAACCTGAAGCTGGTGTCCTAGGAGTTTCCCTCCCAAATTCTGTATTTTCTTGTCAGTTCCCTGCCAGGAAAAGTCATGCTCCCACGAATACTTCCATGAGGAAGGAAAGTTCCATTCCCTCCTTCCCAATGACGGTGGATCTCCCAATGGCTTCCTGTGCTTTGTATAGCAAAGCTAAAGGGTCTGTAGTGAGCCACATGCATGCTAGACTGAGAGTACAATGCTTAGCCCACCTTTACCCCCTTAGCCTTTAGATGCTTCCCTAAGCTATAAGACCCTAGTAACCTCTCAGGATAGACCCATAATTGAAAAGCTAAGGCATCTGCTGCTGCGGCTGCTAGTGCTGTCACAAGTCCCAAAGATCAACAATCCTATTCTACAACAAGGAGAACCCTGTGGCCTACCTAGATAAATCCATGGGAGCTCAGCCATGCTCTTAGAGTGTCACATAAACCAATGTTTATCAAGCAAATGAAGGAATGTGCTTAAAAGACACAAGGATGTAAATGGTCATGATTTTCTCATAGATCTGACAGCTGTTGACATATTCAGTTTGCTCCATGAACAGACATATGAAGGGACAAGTCTTTGGTGTCACTGAGAAGTCATGTAACTGTAATGTTCCCAGTTATATCTTCTATATATATATCTATATATTATCTATATATAAGCTTAGAAAGTTATCTGTATGGAAATAATTTCTCATAACTTTCATTGAATCGTGATACAAGGAAAAGTGTCAGAATGCTGCTATAACACTATGGAGTTCTGAGGTGATTAAAGTATACCCTTAGCTAATGATGAGTAATTTACCAAAATTTTCAGTTCTTGTGCAATAAAGTCATGAATTATTAAATTCAAGATGGGATAGAACAATGAGACATTGACCTATAGCAGATTAAAATCTAGGTTTTAAAAAAATAACTAGCGTAAGACAATACAATGTTTGACACATTATACAGAACCCTAAAGAAATCAGCAACAATGGTGTCTGGGAATAGCAAAGCAAGAAATCAAATTAACCCAGACACCTGCTCTTTCATCCCTAAGTAATACTGAACCCCTTCCACAGGCACAAAAACATTTTTGTGTTCTTCATTGATTAGATCCTAATCAATAAGACTTCAATCAATAATTCATTTTCTGACTTAATTCTAACACCCTGCCAAGTAGCCGCAGCTATGACTTCACCAACATAAATAAACCACTTAAACAGATTATGAATGAGATACTCTGGTGCCATTACAAACCCATAAGACAAACCAAGACCTCAAGACAAAAGGCATTTAACATTGTAAGATTTCAATCTTTCTGACTTGTATTTAGTTGAAAGGGTACATGGGGGAAAATAACAGATGCCCTAAGTGAAAAATTCATTGATTGACTAACCTCAGTGTTGAAAACTGCATAACATGAAGATAAACACACTAGTATGCCTAAAACAAACACCATTTGAAACTCAGTTCCCTATGTAATGAATATTTATCAGTGATTGAGAGACTAAAATTTCCACACATTTAACATGACATTTTATGGCTCACATCTTCCAACAAGCAATTATTACTTACTCCTCCAAGGGTTTGACATGTTAGAGTGTGGATTCTGGTATTCTTGACTATTATACCTGCTGCTAAAAGCTGAGCCCTTGGAGTGCATCTGCCTCAGCCTCACCATGGTATAACATTGTGTCCTCTCATTCAGCAACTATTATAATCACTGTTAAGGAACCTTTAGATGCTAAGTCCTCTTTCCATTATTCCTTCCCCTTCTGGGTTACCACTTTTACTTTGTCAAAAACATGTATTTGGATGAAGAATTTTAACAAGTGCACAGATTATTATAGAGGGAGGTTCCTCTTCACTAAGCTAGGATAGAAAAAATTAGACCATTTCTTTAGCTATCCTAATTGAATAATTCTAAAGTTCCTTGTCAAGAATAAATGGCATTCAGGATCAGGCAGTGGTGGTGCATGCCTTCAATCCCAGCACTCGGAGGGCAGGGGCAGAGGCAGGTGGATCTTTTGACTTAGAGGCCAACTGGTCTACAGAATGAGTTGAAGGACAGCCAAGAAACACAGAGAAAACATCTCAAAAAAAAAAAAAAAAGGAAAGAGGCTATAAGTGACATTCTCTTTGTTAAATCCCAGACCTAATGAGTGTTGATCATGCAGGGACTACAGATATTTCTTAAAAAGAATCATGCAGTTGTTCTGAGCATCTACACTGGAAGAGGCACATTTTCTGCTGTTGTCATCGAAGGTTTTTGTGTTGCTAAAACTCAATGGCTCCAGATGAAGTTGAAAGGCTGAGACTGCTATGGCACACTGTCACCATCACCATAGACCAACAAGCTATAATTCTTCAAGGAAAATCCCACGTCCTAGCTGGGTAGACCAACTGTTTCCCAGGGAAATCAGTTAGATCAAGGGCTGGAGTTGGGGAGTGAGTCACCCTGAGCCTTCAGTTAGCTCATCACTGTGACTGAACACTCAGCTGTGCCTGGGTGGGGCTCTGGTCCTCTCAGTAACAAGTCCCTTTATACTTTTTCTCCCTCCCATTTTTATTCTCCATACTCATGCTTCCCAAGTGCCATGCCCTCTCCATAAAGTGCAAAACACCTGTAAGCTGTGGCCTGGAATACTTTTCCAGTAAGCCTGGGCTACAACTCAAGCTATACTGATGAACAATAAAGAGTTCCAGATTTCCTGAAAGTGGAAATTCTTTATGTTACACTCGGCTATGCTTATTTTGTATCTTTGTGATGTAGATTCAAATACTGCTGCGGTTAGATACCCTGTACCTTCAGCATGTAGACATGCAGGCACACATACACAGTTGCATTGTCCCCAAGAAAACACCATCCCCATCACCAGAATCAGGAGAGCTAGGACAGAGGAACTTCAATCATTAAACATGATTGCTTCAGAATCCACTCCTCTTCCAGCCCCATGACATTGGTGTCCTCTTAGAGTATTGAAGAAAATACCTTCTTCTTCTTCTTCTTCTTCTTCTAGTCTCAACAGTCACAACAGTTCCTGCCCCACAAAGAAATGACATTCCATTCAAGAAAAACTTCTACTTACTATAATTTGGTTATGATAAAATCATCAATGTTCAGAAGTCTATTTCAACTAGTAAACCAACTTCTGCATGGCTCTCTGTTATCAATATCATAAAACAGGTTGCGTTAAGAAGAAACCACTCTGCCTTCATTATTCTTTTCCCAGAACAAGACCTCTAATGATAGATTTCTGTTTTGCTGTCTACACTGTGTAAAAAGAACGCCGAATAAAGGAGCCTCTCCCCAAAACCATCCAGTCCCCTCTTTCCAGATATGTTATTCTTAAGTGCTGGTATTGTATTCCATTATAAAATCTCTAGATAACACATGACCATAACCTGGACTGGGCCATCAGGTGGGAAAGATGAGGACAGAAACAATTACCATATTGTACCTGGTCGCTACATTTGCATAGATTCATTGTCAGAAAGTCTCTTCTTGATGTAATTGGATATGACTCAACTACCGGCAGCTGATGAATGTTCAATACTTGCTCTATACAGGTTATGAACATGCAGGTTATACAGGCCTGGTGATGGGAAGAACAGAGAGAAAAAAAATGCTATGCTGCTACCTGTAGACACATACCAGGACATTATTATGGTTTATTGTTTCCTTTATCATTGTAAATTTTATTACAAAAACTTACAGGTTTTAATATGATCACAAATTTCACTGTGTCCCACCCTGTGCACATCTAAATAGCTTTCATGAAGTTTTTGATATGTACGCAATATCTTCAATATATATTGTATCATATGCAACATCTCTTCCCATTAACTTCAGTGTAACATTTCAATAATTTTATATAGTCATGCTTTTCTTTATCTTTTGGCTTCAGGGTACCTGAAGGATGTGAAATCTTCTCACCTGTGACAAGAGGTTGTCACAGAAGTATTTAACTAAAGCCTTCATTCTGTTCCTAAGCTGAGTCTCCACAGTAGCTACTAGGCCCTATTAATGAGAAGCCGGAAGTTACTTAAATATTACAGGTTATTAGTTGGGTGATTGTCTCACTATTACAAACAGTCTTTAAGCAATGCATTCTTTCTTTTTTCTTTTTTTTTATATTATCAACTATGGTCCTCAGAATAAATATGTAGTTTTAATTCTGCTGTGGTAGATCACTGCCAGAGAGACTAATGCAATTGAAAGTCAACAACCCAGCAATTTCTGGGTGTACGTCCCTGTACCTTCTTAGGGTTGATCTTTTATAGTTCTGTGTGCTAACTCAGTTGTTTTCGCTTTTACTTCCTCAGCTATATTCAAGGATAACTGTTTCTTCCCTGTAACATCTCACATACTGAGTTTCCTTCTGTCTGAACACTGTTCTACTTCTTAATGTTACAAGCAGCTTTTTCTGAAAAATAGGAGAAGCAGCAGCTTAGCATGGTAGAGCATATGGCTTCTGACAGCCAAGCACGCAGGCTCTGGTCTCAGGGCATAGGCTCCAAGAGGAAGTGGGAGGGATCAGGGGAATGTTACACCAGGTCAGGCCTACTTTCTGCACAGAAAACCGCAGACCTCCACACAAGAAAGGGAAATTCCCCGACTTCTGTGCCAGTTTTCAAGCCATAGAAGATGGCCAGCCATTCGACACAAGCTGCATTTTTCAACGGCCTTTTCAAGCATGCCTCACAGCTCTTGAATAAATCAGACCATCCCCGATTTGAAAAGAAAGGGGCTGAGTCACAGAGGCTGGCTGGGGAAAGTCCCTTAGTGGGAGAGCTGAAGGCAGACTGCAAAGTTCCTGAGTCCTTGTCTTTGACAGGGGGAAAGAGGCTACCCTGTCTCTTTATTGTGTCCATCAAGAAACAGAAAACCGTTTGTGACTCCCCAAGTGTCACAAAAGAGCAGTTCGCTGCACTGCCAACAGTAGGGTCTAAATGAACCAAGCCTTGTGCTGAAAGTCTGCTGATCCCAGTGCTCCGATCCAAAGGCAAAGGCACCCTGACAGGACGGCCAGGCCACAAGGACTCAATTGCCTGATTGGTGGGCAGTCCTCTAGTGCATGGCTCACCACTGCAAAGGGGAGTCAGTAGGTCAGCCATTCAGGCAATGTTCTAGAAGAAGATGGAAATGTACCCTGCATAAAGCCTTTTCTTGAGCAAGTTATCCCTCACTTCTGAATCACATATTTGGACTCCCTGAAGACTTTCAACAATGTCAACACATCTGATGACATCATTAGTTTCAAGCCACTTAAAGTGCTTTTGACATAACATCCATGTAGGTTTGGGACTATACTAATGATACCCAAAAGACCATGAATTCCCAGGAATATTCCAAAAAAAAAAAAAAAAGGCAAAAAAGGACACAGTTCTTTTTTAATTTATTTTTTTATTAATTACAATTTATTCACTTTGTATCCTGGCTGTAGCCCCCTCCTTTGTCCCCTCTCAAACCCACCCTCCCTCCTTCATCTCCTCCCATTCCCCTCCCCAAGTCCATTGATAAGGGAGGTCCTCCTTCCCTTCCATCTGACCCTAGCCTATCAGGTCTCATCAGGACTGGCTGCACTGTCTTCCTCTGTGGCCTGGTAAGGCTGCTCCCCCTAGGGGGAGGTGATCAGAGAGCCAGCCACTGATTCACTCACCTGTATTTCATTCTGTATTTCACCTCATGCAAAATAAGGAAAACAAAGACTTGCCTGCTTCCAAATTAATCCTTCTGTAATCAACTGAGGAATAATTTGGATAACATTCAAAGGGCCAATATGTTCTTCCATTAAGACATAGGGCCTACTGAGTCTCATTCACGTTGCCTGTATGCATATAGATACAGAACAGAATGTCACTATCTAGCCCAGGCTATCCTCAAAATCATGCTTCTGCATCTCTCCTTTGAGTGCTGAGATTACAGCATAGCACCATTACCAGATATTATTGGTTTTAGCCACTTTACACTTAAAAGTATTTTAGTTACCATCATCACCATGATTGTCATTGTGCCCTGTCAGTCCTCTCCATCCACCTTTGTGTGAGCTCTGAGGACTGACTTCAGGTTGTAAAGTTTACACAGGAAATGTTTTTACTTGCTGAGACCCACCACTCTGTCAGTATTCTTATATATGATAACTTTAAATAAAATAAATAATGAAAAATACATGGCTGCATTTAAAAAAAGAAGAAGAAAGAAAGAAAGAAAGAAAGAAAGAAAGAAAGAAAGAAAGAAAGAAAGAAAGAAAGAAAGAGATAATGAAAGAGGTAATGAAAATAAGGCCAAGATTTTATGGCTCTACTTTTCAAATGCCTACTTGGAAAGTCACAGCAAAGTGTATTTAGTGCAAGTCTTGGGAATGGAACTCCTTTAAAATCTCTTCATTTGAAGTGTTCAGATCATTCTAAGCACATTAGCAAAGAGCATTCATCCTCACCTCCTCTGCAGCCTGAGAAAGTGTGGAGGGTGCCTTCCTGGGTCTGGGGCAGCTCTCCTTATTGCCCATTGGCTACAGACTGTATCTGCTGCCAGAAAACAACCTAACCTCTACTCCAAGAGGAATATGTTCTAGGATTATGGTGGTTGCAAGAACCACCATGGCGAATGTTGTAGTTACTCTTAGGCTCTCAACAATCAATCTCTTGTATGCCCTTTCCAGAAGGTAGGAACGTGGGTCCTACAGCTTGCTTGCTTGCTGACATTCAGGGATACTTGCATGGCTTTGGCTGTTGCCTTCCTCAGCTCAGCCAGCCCTCCATAGAGGAGGCATTAATTTAACCCATATTAATTGGCTGACTATATGCTACAGGATCAGTTTTAAGTGTTAGGCATGTGGGCCAAGAATGATAAAAGCAATCTCCTTGCTCTGATTCATCTTCTTCCCTAAAGGACACTGGCAATAAACAAAAACATCAATACTCATGGCCACTGAAAGTCCAGTAAAGAGCTTTGTTAAAAATGAAACTCGGTGGGCTGGAGAGATGGCTCGGAGGTTAAGAACATTGGCTGTTCTTCCAAAGGTTCTGAGATCAATTCCCAGCGACCACATGGTGGCTCATAACCATATCTAGTGAGATCTGGTGCCCTCTTCTGGTGCACACATGGAGGCAGAATGCTATATAATAAATAAATAAATCTTCTTTGAAAAATGAAACTAGGTGATGCCAAGAGTGATTGACTTATATTACACTAGGTGCCCAGGGATCTCTTTCCAGGATTTGACAGTTGAGTCCCCTAAAGTAGCATAAAGGTAGAGGAAACAAAACATTGAAAGGCCTCAAAGTTAGAGTGAGCAGAGGGCAAAAACATTTATGGCTATAGACAAAGATCCATTAATTCTACAAAACCCATTTCAGGTTGTTGAGATACAACAGAATAGGTGTCTAGGAAACCAACTTAACTTGGAGACACAGGGTAGAAAGACAACTGTGGCCCTGAAAAGCATTTCATCCAACCACTCATTTCATAGTTAGAGCACAAAAGCTCAGAAATACAGCATGATTTTTCCCTTAGTCGTGTGCCTTGAGGTAACAGTTGCAAGCTCAGTAGGCAGGTGGGGATTATGAGGATCTGTCAATATTCTGGCATAAACTAGCCTTTTTGAAACTTCTAGAGATTCACAACAAAAAGACTGAATTTTCATGGAGGCTAACATAAATTGCCCAGAAATGGCTAAAATTTACTTCAATAACAATATAACAATTCCAAAATTATGGTGACTTCAAACAATTCTTATTTCTTTTGTTTTGTTTTGTTTCATTTTTCAAGACAGGGTTTCTCTGTGTAGCCGTGGCTATCCTGGACTAGATTTGTAGATAAGGCTCAATTCTTGTTTGTTATCATCAGTCAATAGAATGGCCTTGTTCTTAATAGTTAAATCCCCATTTGAAGTCTTCTCCAGTGAAATGAACAGCTCTGCTGGGTCTCTGGAGTAAAATATTACAAAACCCATTGGCCAGATCTGCTTGCATCGTCCTTCTCAAGGCCACACATGTACCTACAAGAGAAACTGAAGTGCTAGTAGCAGGCAGCCAAAGTGCATGATGTGTTCTATAACATACAGGCTATGTCCCAAAGTAGAAAAACCCTCCACAGGCCCAGAGAACAGTCCTAGAAAAGCTCAAGTACATACGGGAGTAAAGCAATCAGAAAATATGACGAGGACTGAGCTACCCAAGAGGGCATTGAGCATTGTTTTGGCAATGACAGGGGGAAGGGAAGATGCCTAAATAAGAGGGAACATACATGAAGAAATCTGGGAGTCCATTGCCAGAGCTTTTGGCCCTATATCTAAGGACCCCTGTCTTAGTAGAAATAGGAATTCTTAAAGGTGCCTTGAGGTGTAGAAAGTGAAAAGTTTTATGTTATTTTGGAAGACAGCTTCAATGTACCAGCTTCAGTGATGGTCTTACCTCTGGGAAATAATCAGCTCACTTCAAACTTTCTAAGTCATTTCCCTGCCAGATCAAGCAGGTGAATTCAGCCCTCCACATCTCCTAAAAACACCTCAGTACGACCTAGCTTACCCCAGGACTTAGCCAACTGTAGACTCCACAGAGAGCTACAACCCTGTGAAGTTCTCATTCTGCTTCTCTTGTCCTTCATGATCCCATGCAACGTGATTGCTATTGAACTGGTGAAGTTTTCAGAGAAGCAATAAAACTCATATGCTTTCAAACCATAGCACCACCTCTGAATCCAAAACTCGGGTGAAGATTGAGGGACAAAATGATTTTCTGTTTTCTCTTTTTTCTAGCATAAACATGCGTGGCAGAGGGACAGTGCTGTTTCCAAAGGCCACAGGGAGATGAGTTTAGAAACTCAGTCCAAGGACACAGCACTTCAGAGAAACCACACAGCAGTCAGTGTTCTGGTCACATGAACCCCAAGAATGTGTTGGCTATTTTTAAATCATCAAAATCTGCCCACTTTTTCCACATGGATCACTCCTTTACAATCTTCTTGACCCAAACTCTCCTGCTTGAAAAAGTATCACAAATGCACATAGACTTAATGGCTATAGAATTCTACACCACTTTTCCATGGAAATTGCAAAACAAAAAGAAAAGAAAGACTTTACAGCAAGATGTCCAAACAGCTACAGCCTGCCAGTCCCTCTGTATGAAACACTGGAAGCCTTAAGCAAGTTCCACCCAGTGACCTTTTCCAGCACATAATTGAAGTGTGAGGTTTTCATACGCCATGTGCTAAGATGTTTCTCCTCTTAACGCATCAGAGATCTGAGGTCTCCTGTGACCTCGTGATTGCGGTGCCACTTCTCAGAGTTCAAAAGTTAAGCAGTCAAAAACCACCTGGCTTTAGAGACACACAGTGCTGATGTGTTTGCCCAGGTGAAATGCTTTCTCACTAGAACTACACACAATCTACAATTCCTGGTCTATGGAAGCTTTTTAGAAAACCCATGAGCATTTTCTCCACCTCCCAAAGGACCCTGTCAGAGTTCCTGAGCCTTCCCTGTCCTACTACCCTTTACCCCCAACTGGTTCCACTTGGTCAAGGTTGTTTTAATCCTGTTAAAGCGTCACATCTGAGTGATAAACTTTTTCACCGAGCCCCATGTGCGGCCTTTAGCAGTACGTTAGTGCTGACTCACAAAATACCTCCTGTTTGAGAGGAAGGTTCAGCCCTGCTCCCGGCTGATGCCCATCTACCAGATCAGCCCTTCTCCCTTTCTATTTTCACTCCACCTCGCCCCTTGGGTTCCTCCCCACTTTCCCCCAGGCTCAGCTGCTAAGAAAATTACCATTCCTTATCTTGTGGTAGCTGACCTCCTCCACTGAGCCATCCAAGAGCATTCATCTTCTTACCTCTGAAGCAATTGCTCAAGAGCCATGCACTACTTCAGGAAGCTGCTCAAAATCCTCTCTGCAATTGCAACCTCAGATGCCTCCCTGTGCAGTGCAACCCTCTTTGCTAACGAGAACATGGGTAGCCCTGGGTTAGTGGTATCACCTGTGCCAACCTTATCACAAAGATTCATTCTTCTAAGACAGTGGAGGCCTCATGTCAAGTGCTACTCTCTTCCTGAACCCAAATGCAGGACGGGATGGCTACTATTCATCCTATTTTAGAGATGAGGACACCAAGGATCATAGAGAAGTAATAACTTGTCTGAGACTGTCAGCCAATTAGAGATGGAGGCAGAGGGGGGGAAAAATCTCACTCTGGCTCCAGGGATATTTCTTAATGGATAACTTCCTAAATGACCCACAGATAAGGATGCTCAGGTGTTTGACTATTGACCTACCTGTTTTCTTTCTTCCTATGGGACAGAAGAATTCTCCCATGAAGTAGAACGGTAGAAACTTAAGTGAGAGAGGAAGTAGATCATCCCCCAGCCAGTACAGAAACTGCTCATCAAGCTTCCAACCAGACTGTTGGGAAGCCAAACACAGTTCTATGTCCTCTGGAACCTGCTGGTGCCTCCAATGAGCATGTCAGTAGACACTTGCCTTGAAGGGAATACCAACCACCATGCCCTGTTATGCCAGTCTGGGGTGTAAAATGCGCTCCATAAAGGATGAAAAGTCCACTAACTATACTAACAGGTCCAAATCATAATATCAGTGTCCATAGTGTCGAACCTTCTCTGGAATTCAATTCTGTGGTGATACAGTCATGGGCATAGAATGCAGCCTCTATCATGCATTCCCTGCATGTTTGGACTCTCTTGAGATTGCAATCTGCCCTCCCTCATGCCTTGCTGCAGTGAGCTGAACTACAAAAATCTCAAAATCCCATAGCACTTCAGCCCCCACGTGGTTAGAATTCCAGACGCTTCTACACAACTCCTGGTTGGCATTGGCTATTTCCTCACCCCTGACCTCCACTTCACCTCACTCTCTCCTGGCACCCACTACTCCATCCCTGATTACTCCTGCCCTTGGCTCAGCCTCACAGCCTCCAGGGCGTGAGGGTGAGGACGGCCTTATGTTGGAGCCCACACGTGTGTCTATGCCAAGACAAAATAACTAAGTAGGTGATATGTCGACATACACCCACCACATGTACCCAGCCTGTCCCACTTCTGGCTTATTCCCCGGACATAGCCCTCAGGCACACTCAGAGACCTTGAGTAACACTTTATGGCTCGTGGAATAACTTGCAAGTTCTCCAAATCCATCCCAGCCCTTTTCATTGGCCAAGTCCAGCCTCTACTCTCAATACACCCTGTACTAAACCCTGACTCTGCCAAGAGGAAGTGTTGCCATTTCCCTTGCAGCCACTGACCTTGGGAAAACCTCTGTGTCTCCTAGGACCTCATACTCCTTTGTCAAGTGCAGCTCTCCAGAGTCTCTTTCTTAAAATATAGTTGAGAAAATTGAGGATTTTTTTGATAGTAACTAACCTAAGCAGCAAAACACTCTTTTTAAGTTTCCTACTTAAAAAGAGAGAGGACATTTATGAATGAGAATTTTCTCACTGCACTAATAGCAGGAAGTGAATCATTCAACCACCCACTAGCCAGAAACTCTCTTCTTCAGATCTGAAGCGTTTCACCCTTTAACAGCTTTCGTATCCAGTGAAGGAAGGAGAAGACGGTTAGTTACTCTTGTAGTGGGTGTCCAAATGAAAAGGCCTCTCACAGGAGATATTGAGACAGAGAAGGAAATGTATGGACAGAGTGTTTCACACACCAGCCTGCTGTGGGAGTCAAACTCAATTTACACATGATGACTTGAGTACTAACACCCACTTCTACACAGAGCCCCAGACCTCTTTTCTGCTCTGTTAGAAACCAAACTTACACTGCTATTCACTACACACAGAGATGGCCTGAAAAAAAGTGAAACACCATGGTAGCTATAAGATGCTGTAAGCCCCCTTTACATATTGATTTCAAGGGTACCCTTGTTTGCTCAAAGGCGGAAAACAGAATAAAGCAAAAAACAAAAAAATAAAATAAAACAAAACAAAAACACCTTTTCTCTTTGCTTTACTCCATTCCTAGCAGAGGAAATCAAAGGGATGTGAACTGCCCAAATAGCATCCCTATGTGTGTGTGTATTCACAGTTGTTTATAAAAGAGCTCACATTTCAGTCAATACCAAAAAGATTCAGAAAGCCAAAGAAAGCTAAGAAATCACCGTTGAATGGATGATCTCCATTCATCTCTCAAAGCAAGGAAACATATCAAACCTGTCGACATATCCATAATTTGATATCCTTATTAGAAGAAGAATGAAGGTAAGGGGTAAGCCCTGCATGGAGGAAGTTGGTCACAGAGGTAACTATCTTGAGGGGTTATATATTGTCCCTAGATGCTTCTACAAGTTCTCCATGTTTCCAGGAATGAGTGAATTTCATTGTCCATTTGATGATGGGATGTGTCCATCCCATTGTCATGATGTTCTGCCTAGCAATAGGACTGCTGCAACCTGAAAAGGAAACCAGGAACAGAAACATCAGAAACCATCTTCCTTCCCTCTTTAGACTGTTTCTCCCTGTTTCTCTCCGGCATTTCTCACACCAAAAGAAACTGAACATATACCAGCCTTGCTGATTTGGTTGGTCTGGTCAGAGACCTCATCACTGATTTCTAAGATGCCCCAAGCCTCTGGCCTCAGATTCTGTATGCGAATCCATGGTGGCTCCTAAGCCAGTTTTTCCAGGTTGTTGAATAGAGCTGAGTTGGTTTGAACTTGCTCTCCCCCTCTGTTCAATACTTCCAAGTCACTTTTCTGCAAGGGTCTCGGCATTTAATTTTGTTCCTCCAGGCTCTGGCATTGATCTGGTGTTGCTACCTTCCTGGCAAAGGAGAGGAGGGTGCCAAACTTTTCAAGTCTGAGCACATTTTAGTAACAATAACCTTGTAGGCCATTTACTCATTTATATCGAGTCCTTCATCTCTCTACAGACCCCAAAGCCACACCAAAGGAGGTCTTCCCCACTATCCTTCCCTTGTGCCTCCTGTACCTAAGCCCTATTTGCAACAACCTCTTATTTCTCTTAGATGTGTACTCTGGCCAGAAGCAATTATGTCCTAACAATTTCATTGTACCCAGGAATTAGACAAACAAATGTTCTCTGAAATGTTGACTCTTCTGTTTCTCCAAGAATACCAACTCTCCAGATGTCAATGAACGCTGTCCGATACATTTGAACCTTTGCTTCTGAGTGTTCCAGAAGCGTCTGCTGTAGTCAGGTCAGACTTAAGTTCAGACACCAGCATTACCGTGGCACCTCTATGACTCTGACTCTCAATTTCCTCACCTGTGAAGTAGGGCTAGTAAAGCTGACCTTGTAAAAACCTTTGTTTTACAAGGACAGATGCAGCAGAGGGAATCTTGTGGATGGACAAAGCCAAGGGCAAGACTTCAACCTAGAGCAGAGTGTTCAGGTGCTCAGTGCAGAGAGACAGCTAGTCACCTGAGATGGGATTAGTCCTAGCAGCCTTACACCACCAACAAACAAACATTTTGCTTTAAATACTGGAATAAATTATAGCTGAGTGATCCCGGGAGAGTACTTGACCTTTTTGTAATTCTGGTTCCTTTGCATCCTGTAAGAATGCAAGTAGTCACCATCACATTTCTTCTATATGTTTCTGCATGAGAACTATATCTATTTGAAAAAAAAAAGACTAAACTCTTCTGGGTCCTTAAAAAGCAATATTCTCTAAACGTAAATGCAGTGGTTATATGATTACATAATACCAAAAATGTGAATTTTATATGAAAACATGTTTGTCTAGGGGAAAGTTTTCCTTCCCAAGAAGAAGTTGCTACAAACAACATTCTCAGCAGTTTTAAACGGGAGATCAAGTCTGGGTTGGGGCTAGGGGTTGTTTGCTTGTTTTGTTGTGTTGTAGGCTTTTTTTTTTAATTCCCAGACTGAACAATAAGGTTATAACCTGAAATCCAGTCTGGAAATACTCATGAAGAATCTAAGAACTTGAGGATGAATGACAGTACACTGTTACTCTGTTACAGGTTACTCTGTTGACCCAGTTACGTTGACACAACACACACCAACGCCTGCTCATTCAGCAGAATGTTCTGACAGGTCATTAGGAGAGCTCATATGGCCCATCAGGAAATTGAGGATTTAGCATAATGTGTTTTTCCAGCTCAAACATTTCATGAGTAAGGAGGGCATCGTTTTTGCTGGGTTAATGACAGGGTTGAATCACCCCCGCTTTAGATGGCCATCCTGAAGAGCATCCTTTTTCAATTTTAGGGAGTTGCCCCCACGAGAGGCTTTCTTTCTCATGTCTGAGAGGCACTGAGCTGCTTTCCAGTATTGAGAATGTCATAACTGGCCTCATGCACCTAGGAAAGGTCAAGGAACTCATGCCCACCAATGTAGGGAATTCAGGTCCACTACGATGGTATTTTTAAGCTTTAGGGTCCCTAGAACAGGAAGTTAGCAGAGGCCTTCTGCAATCATTTTCATGTTTCCTGTCCTTCTCAGTGCTCATACAGAAAGCACAAGATTTAAGCATCCCAGTGCCAATCATGACGCACTGTAAAAAAGCATTTGTCGGCACTTAATCCAGCAAGCCATTATTGCTAACTATAATAAATTTGTGTCTATATATTCTGTTACTTAGCTCCCATCCACATAACCCCCAAATAACTTAGGACACCTGGGCAAGTCTACATGTACATAGGGAAACCGAAACAAAGAACAACAAAAAGCAGAAATTGAGTATTGGTTACTGGTGGAACATCCCAGCTACTTTCCTAAGGGCTCCGGGGAATATTCTCTCTTAACTTAAAGGGATCAGGCCTAAGGCTGGCTCAGACTTACAAACAAATGACATAGTCTAGCCCACTGCCTTCTCATTATCAGCAGAGACCTGGTTTTTGCTGTTATGCAGAGACTCAATCAAAGACAAAATAAGATGAGAAAAGAAGAAAGAGCATGGGTACCCAAACCACAGTTTGTGCCTGGGAGGAGAGGTCTTCAACCACCTGCCTTAGACAAGGCTTCATTCATCCTTTGAAGGAAGCCTGTCCCTGAGCCAAGACTGAAAGCTCAGGATCCTTCAGATCCTTAGTTGATAGTCCCCAAATCCTTGGAATCCTTCCAACAGGCAGATACTATGAGCTAGTTATACAAAGACACAGAGAAAGTGGGATAGCAAAATGGGGAAAGGTCATCTCAAGGGGGAAAATATGAAAGCAAGAAAATAAGAAATGCTGTTGGTGTTCTATTCAGAAAGTAGTCTCCTGTGCCAATAAGTTCTAGGGTCTTCCCCACTTTTTCTTCTAACCGGTTTAGTGTGTCTGGTTTTATGTTGAGGTCTTTGATCCACTTGGACTTTAGCTTTGTGCACGGTGATAAATATGGATCTATTTTCATTTTTCTGCATACAGATATCCAGTTGGACCAGCACCATTTGTTGAAGATGCTGTCTTTTTTCCATTGAATGGTTTTGG
>CM053750.1:7917629-7989181 GCA_028658305.1 Pachyuromys duprasi
CATACATGCCAGGGAGTAACAGCCTGGCTAGATCCCAGGGGAGGGCATTGCAGCCAGCCCTGAGGAGACAAGATGATCTGGGGTCAGATGGTAGGGGAGGAGATCCTCCCCCGTTGGTGGACTTGGAGGGGGCCGGGAGGAGATGAGGGAGGGTTGGGGAGAGTGGGAGGGAATGAGGGAGGGGGCTATGCACAGGATGCAAAAAACCTAACCTGTGATTGATATAAAAATAAATAAATTTATTTTAAAAAAAAGAAAATAAGAAATGCCTACAGCATAACCTGTGCTATGATTGAAGTAATGAGATCATTTTCTTCTCTTCAAGGAGTTACTAAAATGGTGGTCGACCCTGAGTTTGAAATTGTGCTTAATTTTATTCCTTGACTTCTGTACAACCCAGCCCCTCAATACACGCACACAAATGAACATGCCCGTGCATTTACACACGGAGAGAGAATCACTAGTGCTCTTCCACACTGCCTTCCCTCCACCTCGCATAGTCCTCCTGCACAAGCTAATAGTCCACTTACTTCCTTTCTCAGAGTCCAAGCCAGCAAGTCTGGCCCTGAAACAAGATGCTACATGATTTGTCAGGGCAGTTAGAGTGAAATGTGTGGTGTCAGGGGCACAGGAGAAGAAGATCTGAAGTGCACAGTGGGGAAAGCCGTCAGCAAATTCACGGCTTGGGTCTCTTGTTCCCCCCTCTTCGTGAGGAGTCACCATTTGTTAATGTGAGCATGAGATGAAACACTTTGTTTCTAAGTATCAGTAGAAGAAAATGTCTGTCAGAACAGAGTCACAGCTAGACCATGCCAGAAGCACAAAAATCAAGCAGATTCCTATCTGTCCCCAACTGCTAAAAAACTTAACTGAGTTACAACATCTTTTGTGAAAAATTAATTAATTAATTAAGTGTGACTCTTAGACAGAAATGAGGCCCTTGTCCTGATTTCCAAAGCTATTGGTGGTCGAGATCATTGGCACTATGACAGGTAGCCTGGGTTTCTGTCCCTGTTCCGTTACATATCACATGGTATGAGCTTGGGTGAGTTACTTCACCTCTCTATACTTTAGTTTCCAAGCTTTGGGGTTTGGTGAAAGTGAAACCAAGACTCTCAAGTTGTGGAATCAATTGAAATATGTGAATCTGTGTGTGCATACCAGTGTAGAACCAGGTCTGCATGTGACATAAACTCCAAGTTGGTAGCTGTCATTTGACCATAACACAGTAGAACAGGGGTGTTCTGGGGACAAGAAGGAAGTATGAAAGTGCACCCAACCGCCCCCCATTTTCTGAGAACTGAGATCACTACCAAAAAATGAGTTGTTACAAAGGGTATACATCGAGGCAGGAAGGCTGTAGAAGTTTAAAAAATGGTTAGTTTAGTATTTAACCACTTAATTTCTTCCTTGACAGCTGGAAGTATCTCATTTTCAACAGAATTTCTTTTCCACCCATTATTCACTATATGATAGAAAAAAAAATGAAAGGAAATCATGAACATTAAGGTTTAATAATTCTGCCAGGGAAAATCATGAGGGATGTCAGTGATGGGGTGTGAAGGATGTAAAAAAGTTCACTAAGCAACCCCAAAGTTCTCCCAGGATAAACTGGGCCACATCTGTGAAAGGCCTTAGCTGATAACCCAAAGAAGGTGGTGGGGGGGGGGCGGGGGACCGCACTGTAGGCACCAGGGAATCCTTGACGAGTTCAGTTAGTGAGAGGGTGCAGGCTGGGGCTGTGTCTGAAAGGCACCATCAGTGGCGGTGTGGAGGATGGGTTTGACGGGAGGGGCATGGAGAAGGAGAAGGCAAGACTGAAATACAACATGAGTAGAACGATGGGAGGCTGAACTGTGGCTCAGTCGATGGGGGTGCAAGAGAGTGGTGACTGGGTAGAACAACAAGAACTGTCCAGACGCGGCGTTTATTTAGATGTCCTTCAGGAGACAAAAGGATCGTAAGACTCCATATAGGATAAGTGGTTGTGCCAGAGCCAAGAGAAAAGGCCTTCAGTTTGAAAGCAACTAGAAAATAAGAAGAGTTGGGGCGATGGTAATGTAAATAAAGTACTCATGGATGATGCTCGCATTTTTTTTAATGTTTTAACTAAGAAATAGAAACAGGTGTTCTTGTTTGGTTTTCGTCAGATTTGAGGCAGATACAAATGGATTTGTATTCGGACATACTGACTTTGAGAGCCTGTGAGATGATCCAGTAAAGGTATCCGTAGGTGCTTGAGTCCAAGCCTTGGAGTTTAAGCAAAAGGTTGAAATCTAGCACACAGCCCAAACACTGTTAGTGTGCAAGCTGTCTTTGAAGGCAAAACCTGGGAAAGCACATGCATGAAGGGACGCTTCCGGGCCAAATCCCAGGGCATAGAAGGGAAGGGCAGCTGACAGGGCGGTCTTGGGAGGAAAAGAATGTGGTTGGTCAGAGACCCCAGCAAGGAGCTAGCTGTGCTCTAACTCAGAACCTTGTACTCTACTCTGACTCTTAACATCTTAACATCTGCCCATCTACATGCTTGAAAAGAACTCACTCCTCTATTTGATCTCATGGCAAGCAGGTAAGCAAACATTTGAGGAATGTGAGAGCTAGTGTTGGCGTCGTTACGGACGTGTGGCTGGAACAATGGTCCTCCTTCCCTGACCCTCCCACGCATTTCAGCTCTGACAGACGACTACGTGTGCTGTGCACAGCCTACTGGTGTAGGGTGATGACACCTTTCACCTCCACTGCTTCTCTAGGGGTGCCACCCTGGCTTCGGCTCAAGGCCAGATCACGCTGGCTGCACGCAATGTTCTCAGCGTGTCACATTGCAAAGTATTAAGCTTCAGCTGGTCTGAGAACTTTTGTAATCTCTTCAGAGAAATTCCCTTGCAATGGACTCTTGTGGTTTGCATTCGGGGGAAGACACCAGACATTCTCTCTTTACCTGTTTGGGAAATCTGTCATCACAGGTGTCAAATGGATTCGGACTTGGTCTCCACCTTTGTTGATCACAGGGCACCAGGTGCTGAAGCTTTTTGTTGCCTTGTTTGTTTGTTATTTGGGGGTGGGGGGGTTGTTTTTGGTTTGTTTGTTGTTTTGTTTGTTTTGAGACAAGGTTTCTCTGTGTAGCCCTGGCTGTTCTGAACCTTACTCTGTGTAGAAGGCTGGCCTCAGACTCAGAGAGACTGGCCTGCCTCTGCCTCCCAAATGCTAGGATTAATTTTTGTTGCTTATTTACTAATCTGAGAAAGAGAGTTGGCCCATGAATTGGAAGCTATGGGGCCCCAAAACTGCTCAAATTTTTCCTTCTTAGCAAAATAGAGGAAGTTTTTTTTGGGGGGTGACAGGGTTTGCTGTTTGGTTGGTTTGGGTTTGGGTTTTGGTTTTGCTATTGTTCATTTGTTTGTTTCTTCTGATATCTACACACACACATACACACATACACACAGTGTCAGTGAAGCTCAGGATAGCTACTCCCACTTTTTATTCACAGGAGGGATTCTGAGTAGCCTAAGAGAAATCCTGTGTGCTTTTACAATGTCTTATTCAGAAACAGGCTGCAGCCATTTGGAGACATTCTCTGACTTCTATGACACAGCCACCGATAAGATGAGCCCACCCTAGATACTGCTCTGCTGGGCCAGAATTCTGGACATACCATGGAAATCTTGATTGTGGCCTTAGAACAAAGCTGTTGCCAGGGATAAATGGGAGAGACAGGGACCACACTTGATAAATTGGATAGCTGCATCAACCAGCTCTGCAGACTCTCTGATTTTATACTTGCTAGTGTGAGAGAGAAGCTTCCTTCTCATTTAAGCCAGCTTCCCCTGGAGAATCCCTTCACTGACAAGGTGGTGATAGCCCCTTTGCAGGATTATAATAAAGATTTGAGATTTTGTGAAGAGCCCGGAACATAGGGCCCACTCAAGTAGCCAGTGCTGATTAGACTGTCTGATCATTGCCTCAACAACTCATCCCTGGTGTCCATTTTCAGACAGATAGAACAGACACATTTTATCGTGTGATGTTCTCCTGAGGAAAATATTCTGCAAAGACTTCCCTTGACTTCATTATACTACTCTGACTGCTGAACGACTGAATTCATAGTTTTGAGTTCTCACCTACTGCCCTGAGCACTCTCCCCAGGTTATCTCTAAATACAATAATTTCTGAGCAAAGGGCAGCCACTTTTAATATCTCCCTTCACTGATGATAAAACTTTGGCTAAAGAATGAATCTGAACCAGTCTTCAAAGATCATACCTCCAAGTCCAATGTTACTCTGTTGTGCTACTCAGTGAGGAGTGCTGCTGCTCATAGGCACTGGGAAAGATCCAAAAGAATCCATAGTTGTCTCCAGCAGCAACTCCAGGTTTAAAATATATGCAAATTATACTTCTACCTGTGGAGCGCCAGATGAGTGCCGAGGAGGGAAGCTGTGTGCTATACACTCAACTGAAGCATCAAGGATCATCCTGAGAGAGTGGACAAGGATTCAAGTGTTGCAGTAGTAAGGCTGAGATGACCCTGATGAATAAATGACAGGTTCAGTGGACAGGAGCAAAGATGAGAACAATAAAGACCGTTCATAGGTTCCCTCAATTAGGCAAAACCCTACGTGTGCTACTTTTGCCTATTAAAGGGCAGGTGTATAGTCATTTCTGATGTGTATGTGTGTGTGTGTGTGTGTGTGTGTGTAAATGAGAGAAAGAAAGAGTGTGGTTGTGAGCAAGAGCACTATAGATATACACAATCATAAAACAATTAAACAAAAAGAACACGAAGAAATACTAGGTTCTTTAGCAGAGATTTCAAAGAATGTTGAATGTTTGTTTATTTATATGTTTATTCATAGCTTTGTTACATTTTCCAGTTTTATTCCTAAAATGAGTTTATATGCATCAATTTTCTTACTAGAAGAATAATTGCAGCAATAGTGGTGTGTGTATCTATACTGAGAGTTCCCTGCTTGCCAAACTTCCGCTGGGTCAGTCCTGTTTCATACTAATCCTCTGCTCTCTCAGGCTCTCTTCTCTACATATTTTTGTTGATACTGGAAAATAATCGGTTAATCCAACACTTTCTATTACTTTCTATTTTTATTGTACTTTAGAGGAAGAGGGAAGGGAGGGAGGAAGGGAAGGAGAGAGAAGGGAGGGAAGGAAAAGAGGAAAAGAGAGGGAAAGGGGTGTGAGAACACAAGTCTTTTTGTCTTTGAAGTCAGTGGTAGGATTTGAAAAGAAACTACCTAAAGGGTAGCTCCAGCATCCTTCTTGGGAACAGCCAAAGGCATCTGGTTTAGCAGGAGACAGCAAATATTACACAAGCAATATGGATTTCCGAAATGCAGATCGCTTCAAATGAGTTTGTATGACATGTAAAGATGGAAATTGCCCTCCAAATCCCCATATCCTCAGTAAAACTTACTAAAACTCATGCGTAAATGTGCGCACATGGAGAGATGCTCGGAGAAGAAAAAATACTTTTATGGAAGTCAAAATGGCTGAGCTTTTTTTTTTTTAAGTTGACACAAGGTAGGAATCCCAAGGATGAGGACATTCTTATACAGGAGTTATCTGCTGTATAAATCTTATAGAGGTGGGATGAAAGTACCTAAAGGTGAGACCATTCATACAGGGCTTTATCTAACAGAAGCAGGAGGGCTAGTCCAGAAGTGACAACCTTATAACACAGTAATGATTTATACCCAGACCCCAGGTTTGCTCTCTGACTTCTATCTATGTAACATTCGGAAAGCTATTTATCTTCGTGAATCCATGGTTTTCTCATCAACAAAGTGCTGAGCTAGTACATAGTACGTAGATATACTCCATAGGGCCATAGAAGTCATAAATGTGCTCATGAAGCTAACGCCTGTAGCAGAGGGCCCAGAACGTTGGTGTCCAGTAAATGGAGCCCTTTACATGCTGCATGCAGTTAAAATGTATACTGAAGCCAAGGGCACAAGTGAACAGCTGGCCACCAGCAAACCTGTTCAGCCTCTGACTGTCAGGTGCGCTGTCTGCAGATGAAAAACATCTGGTGCACTTCATGTAAGCCCCTGGGGTTTCAGCAAATAAAATAAAAATAGGCCTGAAGGAAATTTAGAAGAAATATGCATTCAGAAGGTCGCATTGCTTCATGACTGCGCACACTGAACATTACAAGAGAAAGTGAAACGTTCCCGCCGCTGTCTGAATCTACCGTGATTCGTTGCAGTCTGGAATTTACACAATACCATTTTTGCAAGGATTAAAGTTTCTCATTCCAAGCTCAACACACATGTTGCAGCTTTGCTTTCTATCTCCCCCTAGGATTTGTATAGGAGAGCCTGAAATAAGATGAAACAAACATATAACAAAGCCATATCTCAATTTCAGCTGAAGGAAGAATGAAAGCCTGCCTCAGTCAATCCACCACCCCTCTGCTTCCAGCTGGGACATAAATGTCAGTTGTTCTCCTTCAGCAGAGACAGAGGGTCTGTCTTCTGTCTCTATGGGGAGCCGAGTGAGATGAGAAACGGACCCAGAAAACAGAGCCAATTGTTAAAAAAAAACTGCAAGGCTGGATGTACTTGGAGTTCTCAAAAAGAAGTAATTGCTGAACACCAGATTTTTAGCTATCAAAGGGCCACTGTGAAGGAGCTGAACTTCATCCCACAAGAGGGCTTTTGATAACATGTGATACGAAGAGAAATGTTTTTTACATTTTTTTCCTTCACCTAGTCTGGAGAAAATAGCATGAGTGGGTAAAAAGCAAGTTGGGAAATGGAAGGAAAAGGTTAATGTCTCGGCTTTGGAGAACATTGAAATGCATGGTGAACAGAACTGTCAGCTTGATGAGCACAGAACATAAAGGATAAGAACGGAAAACTGGATAAGTGGATTTGTAGTCACAAAGTCATTTCTTAATAAAAGAAAATTTACTACGTTTTCGATGCAAAAGAACTTCAAATGAGGGAGGGGGACGAGAGGAGGAAGAGGAGAAGAGAAGGGGGAGGAGGAATAGAGGGTGGGTAAGATTTCATGGCTGCCTGAATTCCAAGTAGCTGAATTGAATTTTTATTCTTTGAAAAAAATGAGTGTCTATGGGGAAGCACAAAAAGGGTTTTCTATTACATCAACCAACCCTGACTTTAGCAATTTCTTTCAAAACAGATATGAACTAACCTTTAACAGCAGCATGGTGCCTATTCCTCCGCTGGCTTGTTTCACCCTGCGCCCCAGAACTGGGCAGTCTGGGTGCCACTTCAAAGAAACAATGTCCCATAACTGAAGGAAGGCCACGCTGCCTGGGATGCCTCGGGTACAGAGTTGAAGATAGGAAGACTACTCTCCCCTCAGCATCTCAACATGCACACGCTTCCCCCTGCTTGAGAAGACTCCTGTCTCCAGCCACCCCTGAGGCATGGCGCCGTGCCGAGAAGGTCACTCCTAGGGCAGAAGAGACGGTTCTCAGAATATTCAGTAATATTCCCTTACTGCATCCAGCAAAATCCTTGGAACGAGTAACCTAAAGGAACAAAAGTCACGCTGAAAGTGATTTTTTTTTGAAACAGTGAATTTTGTGTATGTCAAACAGAGGATTATTTGATTGTGTTTTGTTTTTAGAATGCTTGTGGGCAGAATGGTCCCATGAGCCGCTTCTGTGGGTGTCCCCGGCGAGTTCAGCCAGTGGGAAATCTGCACCAAAAGACTCCAAATTTCTAGCTTAATCCTTTCTGACCCTGCAGAGAGGACTGTATTCCTCAGCTGACCCCCAAACAGGGCATCACCTGCCCAAAGTTCACGCATCAACTCCTAGCTGCTTAAAGGAAGGACTCTAGACTGGGCACACAGGGCTAGAGTCATGGGAGGCTAAAAATGGCTCCCTGGGCAAGAAGGCCCAGCAGGTTAAAGTGTTTACCCTTCAAGCCTGACAAGGTGAATTCAATCCCTGGATTCCATAGCGGAGAAAGGGAAGCGGCTCTCAGAAGTTGTCCTCTGACCTTCACAGGTTCGCATTGGCGTGTGCACACCCATGCATGCACACACACATGGGCACACTCACACACACAGCATACACACAATAATTTTTTTTTAAGTTGAAAAGCTATGTGAGTGACAGGCTGGGAACAAAAGTCTACTTGGGCTGAGATCCTGAAGGGGTAGATAGCCAGACACAGAACTGGCAGACTGAAGAGGCTCAAGGCTCATATTTCTCATTTCCTAGTTGTTTTGCTCAAGAGAAGCCAGCTGAGATCAGACAATGAGAGGGAGACGAGGAAGTTCACATACCTGTCATGGTACTCAAGTTACAATGAAAACAAAACAAAGTTAAGCAAATACCCCTCAGAATATATCAGAGTCATATGTAGTTAGCCTCATATAAAAAGCCAGAGAGAGGTGGAAATATTTATCAGCCCAATCCAGGTGTTCTTGATATCTGGGCAGACATTGACCAGTCCAGAAAAAGTGATGAAAAATAGAAAACTTCTAAGGTGGAAAAAAAAACCAAAGATATAGCACAGTACAATCTACTTCAGCGGCTTTGCAAAATCCCCTAAATTCTCTGGATCGTGAGTAAAGGGCGTTCAATCCAGTGACCTCAACCTCACTTCTATCCTATTGTGACATGAGGAAGTAGAAGCCCTGATAGGTACAAAAATGTGTCATCACCTCAGATGCCAAGGTTATCTCCATTGCCCCCCAACCTCATTTCTGCAGATCTGCAAACCCTTAGAGGAAATTTCTACTCTTCTTGCTGATACCTCACATCCAACAAACACAACATTCCACATCTTCTGCTGCCATTCGAGCATAAAGGAGCCAGAGATCAACATGTTGAGAAACCTGGACAACTAAACAAAAACACATTTGTGTTTGCACACAGGTTCTGATGACAGCTGCCTAGGCACTCAAAGGGATCCTCAGTCAGCTAGATATGCCCATGACCCTGGGGTGATCTCAACCATCAGCCGGCCACATGCCGGTACACACTCCTCTACCACTTCCTAGGACTCTCTCTGAAGTGGTTTCATCTTATTCTCATTAGTGTTCCACAGAGAACTCTGTCCTCCCCTGCCCCCACCCTCCACCTCCACTCAGAACACGAATTGCTGTTCTTTCCAAATCAGTGGCAAGCCTTCCAAGTTGTCATGGGGCCAAGCCCCATCACTGGCCACACACCACCATCCCCCTGCCACTAACTAGTATGTTCTCTTCAAATCCAGGCCCAAAGGGTCAACAGCTATGTTGCAAAGGACCCCTGGAAGCATTTGGGTGTGTACCTGTAGACCTTCAGAGCATTGGGATATGTGTTTATCAGTTGGCTAAGAGTGTTAATCAAATATTGCAATGCACCACTATTTTTTGTTGTTGTTGTTTTTGGATCCCTTCTCTTGACTTTGCAATAGCGAGTCCTCAGAGAGGCAAAGATTCTAGGAAAGAGTAGAACACCCATTACATAAGTCTTTTTTAAACCCAAGTACATAGGATGCCAGTCGTTCCAAGACTAATCATTATCTAGCATGCTTTGGTGATTGCTCAGCTCCAGGGGCATCACAGAACAAGAGACAGATCCTTGGATGCTCGCTGGGCATGTGCCAACAAGGGGAGGCTGTGTCAGACAACTTCAAAGAACATCCATGACTGCCAGGCCCATTTCCACTTAAACTCATGATTCCTCAGCCCCAGAAGGGTTGTACACAGTATCTTCTGGGGATCAGCTCTGGGGACCCTAGAGGAGGCACATGCTAAGTTCCAGAGTCTGATTTGACTTCCAAGTGAATCTAGAAAGCTAAAAGGAAGTTGTTCCTCCTCACTACATCAGAATAGTTCAACTCCCAGAATCCTCTAATGTCACCCAAATGTCTCTTATATTTACACTCATGTTGTCACTGGACCATATCCAGACAAGGAGCGGAACTGGTATGGCAGGGACTCATCCAGAAATGGAAGAGAGCGCCTGTGAGCTTCCTCTTCCTGGTTTCTTTGAATGTTTCCCAGAAGCGCTGACCCTGTCCCTGTCCTGGGTGTGCATGCATACATATATATGTGCATATGTTCACACGTGGTATGTGTGTGTGTGTGTGTGTGTGTGTACGTGCTCACGCATGTAATGGGATCAGCACCTGGTATGCCAATGCACACATGCCCATTGCATGTATTAGCCAAACCAAGGTATCAGATGTCTTCCTCTACTGTTATCTACCTTATTGCCTGAGACAGGGTCTTGAGTAAATCAGAAACTCCCCAGTCTGGGCAAAGATGGCTGGTCAGAGAACTCTGTCTGTCTGTCTCCACTCCAATGCTACCTGTGTGCGCCACCTCCACAGGCTCCCGGCCTAGCTTCTAACCATCCCTTTCAAGCTGGCTATGCCACTCCAATGGGAGCTTAAAACCCTGCTAACTCATCAGTTGTGTGGCCTTGTTTAGAACCAGGCCCACCCCTTTCTCCTCCTCCACCTTGCCTGGTGACTTCCCTAGATTTGGGTGTGGTCACCTGTCTCTGCCCTTTCTCCTTCCACACTGTTTATATGTTTATCTCAAAACCTTCTCTTTTAATTTTAAGAGTTTATTTTTCACAGTTCCATTGGGCATTCCCAAAAGAATGGGAAACAATTAAAAAAAAGTGTTGCACTCGTATTGCCAGAAACATTTGTCATAGTAACTAAAAGGTAGGAGTAACTCAGTGTTCATGAAATGGATGAATGAATAAACAATGTGTTACATATATATATACATATATATATATATATATATATATATACACACACACACACACACACACACACACAATAAAATTCTGTTCACCCTTAAAACAGTATTCAATTCTTACACATGCTATAAGATGTTTTTAACCATAGGATGGACTATGTTTTCCAAGTAAAGTAAGCTGATCACAAAAAGGACAAATATTAAATGACTTCACTCACCTGAGATCCCTGAAAGAGTCCAATTCCGCTGAACAGAAAGGAGAGCGGTGGTTTCCTGGAAAGAGGAAATGGGGGGGGGGGACTTATTGGTTAATAGGTATATAGTCTGAGTTAGGAAGATACAAAGAGATCCAGAGCTGGGTGCTTGGATGGTGATGATGCCTACACAACAATGTATACAAACTTCACCTCATTGAACTGATTAGTTCTACATTAAGTACGTTACCACAACTTAAAAACATTTAATGTTTAATCTTTGCCAAAAAAAGAAAAAAAAAAAAAAACTCCTGATGGAAGCCCATGTACTAGATACGCTAATACTAAAACCCGAGATTGGTTCTCACCTCACAGATTGGCCCCTCACTTCCTCATTCCTGTTATGCCTAAAGTGCTCTCAGATTTCAAGTGGTTTCTAGATGCCTGTGAGGCAATGGCGTGACTCTGAGACATAGCACGTCCCTGGAGGCCCCACAAGATGTGATCTATCCCCACTTGTTTCTGCTGGGATGATAAGTATTCACAGAACGACACTCTGAGAAAGATTACATAAAAGCAATTTTCCACAGTGCTATTTCTAGACCTCGTATGAGTCATGCGTTACCTTCTGAAGGGCTTGCATTGCTAATGAAGGCTTTCAATGCACAATACAGCAAGAACTCTGCAAAATTGTGCTGGCATGGGGAATAAAGAAATTGCTGTTTCATGCTTAAGTTCATCCAAAAGGGTTAGAGATAAAGATGGAAGAACCAGCCACTCCGCCATGTACTACCTCCGTGCGTCAAGAACACCCTCTGTTCCCCTGTCACACACAATGCTTCTACCAGTTTATTGTTCCAGCTATAAAAAGTACAATTATATATTTCCTTTTTTTTCTTTGTCAGTGATATATTTCTTAAAGCATGTCAGCTCCTGTTGTATTTACAATGGAATTCTCATGTAGGAACAAAGATATTTAGAAAGGCTATCATTATAGTACCTATAAGTACACTGGCCTAGTGTGAAAAGATCCCAAAGGATCAATTCAACAGTTGCTCCAAATAGTCTTGGGCCCTAGTCCAAATCTCCTCGTTGGTAGCTGTTCACAGGGCAGCCAACTACCCAAGGACTTATGCAAATTAGCATATGTTGACCTTTCCACATAGAGTCAAATAAGCATGCAAATGAGATGACTCTGGGGAAAAAAAATGATGAGTTATTACCCAAACATTAAGAATTCCGAATAGCTCCCTGATTAAAAAAGAAATGAGGAAACAGCAACACTCAAAGATTCAACCATTTGCCCAGGGTGGCCCAGGGCTGTTTCCTACTCATGTCCTGTGGGCATCATCTCACTTACCCCTTTTTCACCCTTCACTCTGAGAGTCTCGTCACCACTCCGGCATCAGATCTACTACTCATACAAGTTTTCCTCCTTATCTTACGTTCTCTGAACAGGAGACAACAGGAGACATTCAGTCAGGTCCTAGAGAAGTTCACTCAAGCATCCAAGACCACATGCTTTATTAGTGGTACAGTAAATGACAAATCTTTCTCTCTCTCTCTCTCTCTCTCTCTCTCTCTCTCTCTCTCTCTCTCTCTCTCTCTCTCTCTCTCTCTCATCACCCAATCCATTATCTTTAGCTCGGTGGTATGAGTGGCATGTAGAAATCAGACAATATTTGATATACTAAATGAACTGTTTTTACCTTATACGGAACCAACTGCCATATTTTTGGCTTAAAAAGTGGCCCAGGTTGTATAAACGTCAACCACTGTAGGGATTAATGAGGTCAGCAAACAAGAAGAACAGGACCCGGACTCTAAAGGTAGATTCTAGTACTGAAAGTTGTCCTCCTGACCACCTATTTGTCTCATATAGTCACACTTTGCGTAATTTGATATGACAGTCCTGACTGGCTGGCTTCCAGGTGTGCATGGGAAACTGTGTGTCTGTGCCTGTTCTTATGCACGTGCACCTGTGTTCGCACCTGTGGTGGGGAGGCAGCAGCAGAGGCAAAAACAAGATGTCACAAAGGTCAAAAGCAGCTGTCGCTGCCCCTCCACGTCACTCTGTTGGGGAGCACTGTGCTACAGCAGCAGATAGAAATCAGATAGGGGCGAATTCCCAGTCACCATCAGCAACTCCACAAACCCCACAAAAAGCCCTCCCTCCAGGCTGAAAACAACTGCAAGTCGCTACGCTGCCTCTACCCGCCTTGCGTAGGTGGAGCATAGGAGATCAGCTTACCATTGGATGAAACAGAAACAGGTGTCAACCCTTAACAGAGGATAGACTGCAGGCTAGACTGTGGTAGGGGCCATGGCCTTCGACCCTTCTTAGCATCTGTGCCATACACAGATAAGGCTATGGGTACTTGCTTACTAAAGTGTTGCCCATGACCAATAAAACTATTGAGCATTTTCAGGGGTTGAAGTAAAATTTCTGTGAAGACTGACATGAAGCATTGATCTAATCATGCAATAAGTTGCACTCCAAGATCCTGTCCAAACCTCTGTGCATCAAACAAAGCAGAGATGTCTATTTTTTGCCTTCACTCACCACAGAAAATCTGAGGTGCAGCCTGGCTGCTGATTCAGCCGTGGTCTCTGCCAAAGGCTGGAAGCTTGTTATACAGCCTTAGCAAAGGGCAGGCTCAGTACAGGCAGGGACAGAACGGGATCACTTGTGACTTGCTCTCACCTTTTCTTATTCCTGCCTAAGGGTCTTTTATTTGAGGTCACAGGGCCCGAAATCCTCAGAACAGAGGTAACACAATTAAAGTTGTTCAGCCCTAAGGAAAAACAAATCAATCAATCAATCTTAGGTTGTGGTTGAAAGTCCTAGAAGGGTCTCATTCAAAGAGCTTGTTATATTTTCAAGTATAGATAGAGCCAGGCCTGACACACAGATGTTCAAAAGGATTCTTTTGTTGAAAGGTTCACAAAAGTATCATGTCACCAATGACAACAAACGATAGCAGACGAAGATCTCTGTTCAAAACAGAGAAATGGACAGATGAAGCTTTTACCTGGCTGCTTAGCCCAGCGCACAATGTCCTTTGACATGTTCACCCTCAGTGACTTGTCACATACTCAGTTTTCTCTCTCCTTGAAACCACTACAGACCTCAAAACCAAAACGACTTCCAGAAGAAGCTTTGAAGAAATGGAACGTCTGAAAATCCCGGAATGCATATCAGAAAAGAAGTAAGACTGTCTCTTCAAGGAGCTTGCTGTCATTGCTTTTTCCTGTGGGCTATAGGGAAGCAAGAACAGTCCTGGAGAGGACTAGAAAACTAAGCTGGAGGGGAAATCTCAGTGCATTAAAGGAAGGACACTGTTATCTTCTGTCTTCCTCCACCAAGGAAAATCAGACAGGGGGTCTGGCTGCTGCTGCCCTGGTCTTTGCAAAAGTGTGGCTGCTGTCCAAAACCTGACCCTCATTGCTGGAAGGAAGCCTGAAGGCACTTTCCTTCCAAATTCTGGATGGCACGCGCAAGTACTCTACAGCTAACACAAGCAAATCATCGCTAAATGTAGCCTGCTGCTTCTTTCAGTCTAGCTTATAAGCTGAGAATGTGTGTGTGTGTGTGTGCGTGCGTGCGTGCGTGTGTTTAATGACAGGAATAGTGAAATAAGAATATTTTATCACACTTAAAAACTACATGAAGGGCTGGAGAGATGGCTCAGTGGTTTAGAACACTTGGCTGCTCTTTCAGAGGTCCTGAGTTCAATTCCTGGCAACCACATGGTGGTTCACAACCATCTATATTGAGATGTGATGCCCTCCTCTGGCATGTAGGTGTACATAAAGATAGAGCATTCGTATACATAAAATAAATAAAAAGATTTTAAAAATAAATAAATTACTTAAAAAAAAGAAACTACGTGAAATTCAAATAGTTCTGTATCCATTAAAAAAAAAAAGAAAAGTAGATTGGAGCACAGTCTGACATGTCTGTGGTTGACTGAGTGCTATGTGGGAAGAACTGAGGCCTCAGAAAGTCTAGAACCTTTATGGAAAAGATGTTCCAGGAGCACAGGATAAAAGAGTTGAGAACAGGCTGTGCCAGGCCTGGTGGCAGAGACCTCTCATCCCAAGTACCAGGAGCAAAGGAAAGCAGGGTAGAAAAATCCCAAGTTCAAAGCCAGCCTGATGAACTAAGTGAGGCTGTGTCTCAAATTTTTAAAAATAATAAAGAAGGGCAAGGATAATGCTTGAGAATACAGTGCTTTTCTGACGGGAGCAGGCCCTGGGTTGGATCCCATGTACAATGTAAAGAAAAAATACAAGTACAAGGAACATACATGAAGCCTTTTCCCGGGACTACATTTGTTTTTCAAGAAGAGAGTCCACTGGGAAGGCGACGTGCTCTATGACCCTGTTACTCTTGGATGCCCAGACCTGAGATAAGTAGTATTGTCATGTAATTCTGACCCTTTATAATTCCCAAGGTCATGCGGCCATTAAACTCAATGATCTGTGCACTTGCAGGCACTGTGCTCCTGTTGCTTGGGCCACCCTATTATCTCATGGTAAATAACCGACTGTCATCGCACAAATGTGTAATTACATCAGCTAAATGGTAAGGAGGGGAAAGGAGAAAAATGGGCTGCTCTTGTGGCTCTGGGCTGAGTAATCTGTCAGACATTTTCCGCGCCTCCCAGAGCAGACCTTTAGACTCCGCTTGTTGGCAAGATCTTTTCTGGATGAAAATTATTTGTATTAAAAGTCTAAATGCTGTCAGTTCAGATCACATGCCCAGAAAGTCTAGATGCTGGGGATATCGGTATGTGGGATATGGCTGATGTGCCATGCAGGGTTTATACCCGATTGCTCAGGGCCTTGGGGGAATTTAGAGAATATTTTTGGAAGAGGGAAGACAATGCAGGCTTGTTTGCCAACACTAAGTTCGATTCATCCCTTTGTTGACGTGCATCTGAAGGACCACATATCTGTGGGTTAAGAAGCCAGCACAATTGGCATTGTTCACAGTCCCTTTGTTGTGGCTGTCGCCTGTGCGTGGGTGGGGGAGGTTCCATATTAAAGTCATTCTTCGCAGGGCCTGTGGTTGGCTCTCTGGTGTCATATCTACAGAGCCGATGTTTCTGGACCTGTCAGCCCAGATGGGGGTGATTTGGGAATGAAAGGAGCAAACACAGCGGTGGATGCCAGCACAGCTTGGCCTGACACAAGTTCTCTGCCTTTTTGCTTCTACACCTGGGCAGAGACGGTTAAAGCATTGTCTGACTATGGCTTTGCATACTCCTTATGATAGCTATTCAAGAAATGATCTAGCGAGATATTTTCTTCTATGTTGAAAATTTTCTGGATCCCACCACTCTCACTTAGCTTTAGAACAAAGCTGAAGGGGGCAGAGATGTGTGTGGTAGGAGAGGTCTTTGAACCATCTGGTCTTCAAAAGCAGCCCATTCAGGATCCTATAGAAAAAACAAGGGCCCCACATGGTAGTAGACTATAAAGAAAGGTAGGCAGGGATGAAAGAAACCCAGTTCATTTCTGCCTTCTCACTGATTTCCAGGCTGTCTTCCCAGGAGAGATCAGACCATGTGGGGTTATCTGCGGAGAAGGTCATCTGGATTTGAGTTGGTGTAAGCTTGTTTCAGGTACAGGCCATGAAGGGAGCATTAAAAACTTCAAACTATAACTCAGACGAGTCCTGCTTGTACTGTCAGAAAAGACAAAAGAGAAGTTCAAGCAGAAGTAGGGTTTTCTAAATACAACCACACTCACAATTTTACATAGGAGAAAATAACAGTACCCAACCTCTCCATCCCCTTGCAGTTAGGCATCAAAACAAGCACATTATCACAGTTGATGGAACAACTGTTCAGAACAGAACCTGGCCCTCTTTAAGTGAGCCCTCTAGAATGGACATCAACAAGATAACTTTGCTGTCTTAGCGATATCACAGAAGTAACTTAAAATGAAATTTATTTCTTTTATGCAAATATTCCTATGGAACTTTTGTCAGAACAAAAAAATTCTTTCTTTCTGATTAAGCCTTGTCTTAGTTCAGGTTTTACGTCTGTGAAGATACACCATGACCAAGCCAACTCTTATAAAGGAAACTTTTGATTGAGGCTGGCTTACAGTTTCAGATGTTACAGTTTTAGTCCGTTATCATCATGGCAAGAAGTATGGCAGGGTCAAGGCAGACATGGTGCTGAGAAGCCGAGAGTTCTTCATCTTGATCCACAGGCAGCAGGAGACTGTGTACCATGTTGGGGGTAGCTTGAGCCTAGGAGACCCACATCAAAGCCTACCTCCAAAGTGACACACTTCCTCCAACAAGACCACACCCCCTAATAGTGCCATTCCCTGTGGACAAGCATGCAAACACATGAGTCTATGGGGGCCATTCCTATTCGAGCTACCACAAATCTAAAAGATAATATTAGTTTGAGAGCAAACTGTTTGCTAAAATGAATGATTACCACTTGACTGAGTCATCTTTCTGGAAAAAGGGGAAGAGAGAGAAACTGACAGGGGTATGGAGGACAAGTGGAGGGGGAAATGAGGAAAGAGAGGAGACAGAAGAAGCATTTAAAGTAAGCTGTCCTTTGTGTTCAAAATCAGCCCTTGAAGAAAGGAAAAAGAGGAAATTGATCATGTAATACAATAAGGAAAAGAAAGAGGCTTTTTAGCAAGTAAAGTTTTACATAACTTTATATACAAACCTCAGATATACGTAGAATCAATAATATAAAGAAGAAAAACCCCACATTATTCTGATGCTAAATTCATTATCATCATCATCATGTTTTCAGGTATTTATAAGAAAACTACAGAGCAATATCACCGTAATACTATTTTACAGATGCAAAAATCCTTAAAAAGCTGAACTAGCATTGTAGAACTACAGTGTGCTATCACCCTATGAAGTGTATCCCAGAATCACATGGAATACTGCAAAAATCGACGGATCTAAAAATCTCAAAATCAACAGACAAACACAAGACTACATCATCTTAACAGCTGTAGAGATAGAACTGATAAAGTTCCGTATCTATTTATCTTAACCTCTGGGTAAACTTGGAAAGGACCTTACAGTGCAAGCTATCTATAGAAATCTACAGCTGGGATCATACTCAATGTGTGAAAGAATAAACCTTTCTTTTCAAAGCTGAGCACCACCTGCATTCCATAACTTACTAGATGATTCATCCAGTATGGTAAGGTGGTAAAAGAAATATAAGAATAAAAAATAAAAGAAATAGAAGGCAACCATAATGGAAAGCTAGAAATAAGTCTGCTTATATTGCCAGAAAGTGTTTCCACCAACATGGACAGTCTTTTCTAAAATTCTCAACAACAACAAAAAAGCAAACTACTATAGCCTGCAACCAACAAGTGAATCTGGCAAGGTCTTACAAAATTAATATTTTATTGAGATCTCCATATACAAACAATGAAAATGATTACAATTGGCTCTTAAAGAAGATCTACAGAACTGCCGAGATAAATGGCAATCTGTAGCATGTTCAAAAGTTGGAAGACTCTGTATTGTTAGGATGTTTACTCTTTCCACATTAACCCATAGTTTTATTACAAACCCAATAAAAATTCAAGATGCTGAATATTTCAACTGACCAATCAGTTTTGAAACTTGCATGGAAAAGCAAAGACCCCTTCTGTTCCATTTTCCTAGAGTCCTTCCCTTGACTGGCCTATGCTGGTTCTTGTTCTGAGGTTGTTGGCTTCCAGTATCAGGAAGCCATGGGCATCCCTGAGCCGGCTTCAGGAACTCTGCAGCCACTGGCTGTGGGTGGCTCTGAACACCAGGAAGCAGAGACTGCAGCTGTTGGTGCTGAAGCAGTTTCTGTTGAGCTGCCCCAGAATGTGCTGAGCCACCTGCAGGGCCAGGAGTTCACGGATGGAAAGGAGGTGGTAGGCTGCTGGAACATGTGCCCAGAGTCGCCATGTGGGGACACTGGATTTGAGCTGCAGTGCTCGCAAGAATTGTCTCCCTGTAGACATCAGCTCAGAGGAACAGAGAAACCTTTACCAGGTCCTCAGCCCCAGCCCCAGGATGGAGCTGCCCTTAGAAGAGACTCCAGCCCTGTCTGCATCCACTGACTGAATTACCCCCTATCTTAGCCAGTGCCTACTGGGCCTGCTAAGCCCAAGGAGTGGAAACTGCTCTCAAGTTCAAAGTGGCCAGTGAGCTCAGAGCCCTGGAGGATACTCCAATTCCTGCGAGAAAGCCATCCCTTCCAGGGCCCCTTAAGGTTGAAAGATAATTTCAGAAATGAAGAGGAGAGAGCTTTATTAAAGTCCTTACCTTTAAGGATATCTCAGAGAAGAAGGCTTGGTCTGCCATTCCTCTTGGATTTGGAAGTAGAATGCCAAAGAGGAACTTCAAATTGAAGAGCCTAAAGAGACTGCTTGGCCCATCATCATTTCATCAGAGTACCACAAGGAGAGTCCTGGAGTCTCCAGGGAGCCTGTTCTTACTCAGACAGTAGGGCAGTGATGTTGTGGAAATCAGAGTAGCCCCAAAGGAACAGTTCTTATATACAGTGTAGAATGAGCTTCCTACAGCAGTCCACCTACAAGCCCACCCATTATGATCTCACCAAAGCTTTCATTCCTTCCGGTGTCTGTGGTGCAGAGGGACCCTCAGGCTCAGCTCCACCTTCAAGTTGCACATGCACACACACAAAAATGAGCAGCCACACACCTGTCATCTCTGCAGCCACCACTGCGATCAGAGCTCCTACGTGGCAAAGTCAATGCTGTCCTCTGCGCTCACCTTCCAATGCGCTGAGTGTGACTAGGGCTTCCAGTGTTGGTCCAGCCTCATGCAACACCTGCTGGCACATACATGCCCAGGAACAAAATCCAGTGCCAGACCCAGAAGACAAAGAGGGCAGTTTCCTCCTGCCCCCACTGCAGGCAGTTCTTCCAACAAGCTCCAGCTTAGAGCGTCACCTGTGCATCCATGCCACGGAGAAGGACAACCAGTCCTCAGAAGATCCTGGCAGCTCAGTTCCCTCCAGGAAAGCAAGCCTTGTGTGAACAGTGACTATGGCAAGGGCTTCCAATGCAGCAAACACTTGGCGACCCACAGCTGAGTCCATGTTGGTGAATGACCACTTTCCTGCCAGTCCTGTGGAGGCTGTCTCATGCAAAGTTCCCAGCTACTCAGCCCCAGGAGGTGCCCACAGGTGAGAAGGCCCATGCCTGTCCCCTGTGCAGCAAACTCTGTAGGAGGCATGCGGCTTTGCTTGCCATCTGTTGAAGTACCGTGGCCTGAGCCCTTATCACTGTGCCCAAAGTAGCAAAGTTTCCACCTAATGCCAAACCAGGGCAAGCCCTGCAGACACAGCACAGGCGGCGAGGGCTGCAGCTAGAGTCCCCACCCAGCAGTCCACCAACACATCCACACACCTGTGACATCTGTGCTCATCGCTCCCACAGAAGCCAGCTCCAGTTCGTTCCAGCACCACAGCAGCTGCACTGGCAAGCATTCCTGCAACTGCCCAATCTGCAGCAGGGTCTGCTCCCATACGGTATGACAAGGCAAGAGATGGAAGCCCCACCTGACCCCAGGATTTCCAGAATGTGGCAGGAGCAAGTCACAGTTGCAACCTGCTGTGCTACCCGCTAGTGTCCACAGGTGCCAGGCCTTACTCCTGTGTTCACAGAAAATCCGTGCCCCAGAGATATTGTACTAGCCTCACCCATGTTCCAACGGAATGTCTCACATGCATCTCCCTGCATGAGTGACATTCCCTGGGAGGATGCCCCTTCACACACCTCTCCCCCTGATTCTTCTAGATTTGGCCTCCCCACATTTGATCTCTTTCTCTAACCTTGGGGATGTGTTTCAGATGTTTCAAGAAAACCCACCCTCAAGAAGGAGGAGGAGAAGGGGAAGAAGAAGAAAAGGAGGAGGAGAGGAGGAGGAGGTGGAAGAGGGGAAGGAGAAAAAGAACCTGAAGTAGTCAAACAATTGGGGAAAAAAATTTTAAAAGATAGATGATCATGGCCAATATGAAGACCTTCCATAAAGCAACTACAGTCAAAACCATATGCTTCTGACAAACAGATAAATATACACAAGAGAGGTGAAGACAGTCTAGAAAGTCTTGAAAAGGAAAGGAAAATGCATGCCTACCTAAAAACTGTGTGGGAATGTTTGTAGCATAGTCAGGAATTAGAAACAACTCATGTGAATACACAAACTGGGAAATAAGCAGATACAAAAGGAACAAACTATTGTACAGAAAGTGCACAGAGGAATCCCAAAAGCTTTCAGAGAAAGAAGCAAGCAAGCGCTCTGTGTGTGTGTGATCCCATCGTATATCATTACTCAAACAATCGAAGCATCTTGCTCTCTACAAAGTAGAATCAGCTCAGTGGGTTCTGGGCACTTGGTAGAGGGAAAAGATTAATTAGAAAGGGAATATAGGAACATTTAAGGTGACAGGAATGCGCTGGGACTGTATAACTATAAATGCTTCTCATGTTTACAGAAATGAATGCCAAAAATGAAAGAATTCAGCTGCCTGTGGGTAATTACCCCATGCACACATATACATATATATATATATGTATATGTATACATATATGATAGAAAATAACGTACTGGAAAAATGACAATGAAAACAGAATAAAAAAATATCAAGTCAGAGGAATTTGACACTTGAAGTCTGTAACATATAATTTAGGATTATTTGACATCAATAAGATTTGCATAATTATTTTTACATGTTCGTAAGAAAACCAATTATCCTTAGCACTGTTAACAAGAAAAAGATGTAATACAAATACTAGTCACAGTAATTCAAGAGACAAATTACTCCCCACGGGCAGTGGGCTTAACAGTGACTCCATGAAGACATGCTTGGGTCCTCACATTTGGAGGCTAGGAATGTTAGTCTATACAGCAGAAGTGTGGTACATACGCTTCGGATAACAAAGGGCGGGAATAGACCTAGCATCTGGAGAGATACTAGCATCCTTACTGTAAGAGAGGTGATTTGGGGACAGAGAAGAAAGGTGATTAAAATGATGCGGCCACAGCCTAAGACTGCTGAGAGCCACAGGATGGCAGCAGAAGCTGCTACCTACCCACTCAAGAGCCAGTCTGTCCCCCTGCTTAGTAAAAGACTCTGCATCCAACCCCGCTCCAGAAACATAATTTGTACCCTTACCTTGAAGCCAAAGTTGTTGGCAAATGTTTCAATCACAGGTTCCCCAGACAGCTTGTTTTAATGGCATGAGGATGTCCGCTGTCACCTCCCATCTGTCAACCAGGTACCTTCAAGACAGAAGGGAGGGTTGCAAGCGGCCGCCTCTCTGCAATGATGTAGCCTTAGACCCAGAGAACATTAAGGATGGAGCAGCAAAAAAAGACAGAAGCAACACAGAGTTGCTGGAACAGTCCTGGACACCTTGCCTGTTTTACATGCATAAAAACAGGCCTGGTTTTGAAGTTAGTAACACTTTATATTGCATTTCTGTAGGCCTATAACCATAAGCAATTCCCAGCTCACTCTAAGATCTAATTAACTTTATAAAAAATGATACTGAAACTAGAGAAAGTTAAGAATGAAAAGTTGCTGATAGCATCAGTTTTCCTCCGGATTAACTTTCCAGAGAACAAATGTGCTGATCTTATAGGAGATGTCATTCCCTTTAATTTGCTAATCTCTGTTTTCTTTTTCACTTAAACTAAAAACAGGCCATCAGAGAATTCATAGGTCATATCTCTCTACACCCGCAGAGTCACATGTAGAGAAGACCTGCCTTTGTTAGTTGCTCCAAGTCAGGGAAGGGTTACCTTAACAGACAAATTGCCACTGTCTCTTGCATTAATCCTTTACAGGCTCAATGACCGTGGGCAGCTTTCTCCAATCACTGTTACAGATGTAACTAAATCTATAAAACCAGAGAGGTTCAAGACATAAAACCAAAAGAAAAAAGAAAAAAAGCTTGGCAATGGCACACCCTTGATCCCAGCACTGAGAGGCAGAGGCAGGCGGATCTCTGAATTTGAGGCCAGCCTAGAGTACTGAGTGAGCACCAGGGCAGCCAGGCTACACAGAAAAACCCTGTCTCAAAAAGCCAAAACAAGATAAAAGAAAAAAGTGATGCCCAGATGGATGAAGGGACAGAACAGGAAGATAGGAAGGACTGCTGGACAGGAGGGATCAGGGTATATAAATGATAGCTAGAAGAAAGGGTGAAAATGCTGGAAGAACGTAGCCTCTTAAATTATAAGATGAAGAAAGACTGACAACCAATGCGCATGGTGGCTACGGGCCTGGAACTGCCTGGCCTTCTGCCTGCTCACAAAACCCCATTCACACCACTTCACGGTTGGTGCTGCGGGAGCCATTTGGGTTCTCTAAACTATACCTAAGACCGCAGCACTTCCAGGGACAGGACTGAGTCTGAACAGTTCACAGATGTGAACTTGAGACCTAGTTTGAATCTTACATGAGTTTCTTCCTTTCCCAAATCACTCCTTAAAAGGAAGACTCGGGGGGGCGGGGCGGGGGAGCTAAAGAGATGGCTCAGCATTTAAGCGCATTTACTGCTCTTGTAGAGGCCCTGGGTTGGGTTCCCAGCACCTACATCTTAGCTCACAGCTGTCTGTCACTCCAGCTCTACAGCTGCAAGAAATCTGATGGCTTCTTCTGGTCTCTGTGGGCATCAGGCATAAACATGGTGCACTTCATACCTACAGGCAGATGAAATACTCATACACATAAAATAAAATAAATAAATCTTTAACAACAACAACAAAAAAAGGCAAAGAGTGATAGGGAAAGACACCTGACGTTGACTTAAGGCTCAATTGTTCTGCAGCCTTCCAAGCCAGTCGGCAACCAAATGTTCAAACATAGGCGCCTATGGGTGATATTTCAAGTTTAAGCTACAACAGCACCCCAAACTGGACATGTGTGTATCTTTCAGTTTCCTGCTTGATATTGTAGACATCTGAATTTGATGACATGGATGGCAGTCAACAAGGGTCCAAGCCAACATCTTCTCTTCCCTCTACAGCTTCATCTGCTCCTTTGATGCTCTAAGCCAGTCCCAGGTCACTAGAGGCTTAATTCCACTCACAAAAGAACCAAATGGTCCCTCATTTACATAAACCAATATGTGCAGTAGAAATGCAAGGGTTGCACATGCACACACCTCCTTCCACCGTGAGAGGCTGATTATATTTACTCAGGATTCTTTCCCTAAACGCAGCCAGCAGAACAGTAATTAATACTGTGAGAATTTGAGTCAGCTTACATTTGCACACATGATAAAAGATGCAGTTGCTTCAGTTATCAAATAAGTAGGAAATTAAAAAAATAAAAAATAAAACCCACTAAGAGGCCACCAAGGAACAAGCATGCTCATAGTGCACATGAGAGGACAAAATGTTACCAAACGCTCTCTTGTGGGGAGCTGAGGGAACCCTGAATGTTTGAAGTCCTAAGTGAACAGGTTGTTGACACCGTCACAGCCTCGTCAATGACCCTAGCCTCGGACCTATGGGGAAAATGGCTAAACCCTCAGGTCCATATGCGGATATTGACAGTGTGCATAGGAAATGTCCATCGACCCCCTCCTGCCCTTATATTTATGTCCTGATTACTGCTCACCTACAGAGACTGCTCCTACGAAGATTAGCTCAACTTGCCTCTTTATTCTTCTGTATACCACAAGCCCTGACTTGATTCATCTGCGTGCAATAATCCCACATCTCTGCTCAACTGTAAATCATAAATACAGCCTCCGGAATTCTGCAGTTTCTCCATCAGAAAGCCTGGTCCGCGTGATACTGCCCTTTCTGTATGTCAGTGTGTTTAACGTTTCTTCATTGCCTTGCCTCCTCAGTCAGGTCCACTCCTTAAAACAGTGCAAGGACTCAGCAATTTGTGGAGGGGAATTTAGAAATAACTAGAAGAATGCTAGAAAACGTTTCCACTCAAAATACCTGCTAGAAATTGTGTGTGTGTGTGAATATATGTATGTGACAGACATTTGAGGGGCTAGAGATGGCTTAGCACTTTAGAAATATTTCCTGCTCTTACAGAGAAACAATTTGAGTCCCAGGACCCACAACAGGAAGCTCATAACTACCAGCACCAGGGGATCCAACACCCTTTCTTGGATTCTGGATACCTGCACTCAAGTGTATACACACACACACACACACACACACGCACACACACACACCTTTAATCCCAGGACTTGGGAGGCAGGGACAGGAGGATCTTTGTGAGTTCCAGGCCAGCCTGGTCTACAAAGTCCAGGACAGCTAGGGCTCTGTTATACCAGGAAACCCTGTCAAAAAAAAAAATTAAAGAAGAAATGTCACATGAATGTACACTATTAGTTTTCACAAACAGGGTGACACCTGCCTCTAATTTGTCCACAAATGAGTTTACTGGAACTTGAGACTTTTGATGCTAAACTGGAACAATACCTGACAAATTAGGACTGTAGCAATATAATCCTAAATTCCATCACCTTGAAATGATGTATAACTGGTTTTTTTAATTTTTTAATTTAATTTATTTTTTATTAATTACAGTTTATTCACTTTGTATCCCAGCTGTAGCCCCCTCCTTCATCCCCTCTCTAGCCTACCCTCCCTCCCTCATCTACTCCCATACCCCTCCCCAAGTCCACTGATAGGGGAGGTCCTCCTCCCCTTCCATCTGACTCTAGCCTGTCAGGCCTCATCAGGACTGGCTGTATTGTCTTCCTCTGTGGCCTGGTAAGGCTGCTCCCCCATCAGGGGGATGTGATCAGAGAGCCAGACACTGAGTTCATGTCAGAGACAGTCCCTGTTCACCTTACTAGAGAATCCACTTGGAGAATGAGCTGTCATGGGGTTCTAGGTTATCTTCATGCATGGTACTTATTTGAAGTATCAGTCTCAGAGAAGACCCATGTGCCCAGATTTTTTGTTTCTGTTGCTCTCCTTGTGGAGCTCCTGTCCCCTCCAGGTCTTTCATCTCCCCCTTCTTTCATAAGATTCCCTGAACTCTGCCAAAAGTTTGGTCAGTTTCTCAGAGTCAGGAATCTGGATACAGCTTAGGCAGACCTATGTTCCATACCACCACTGCCAACCCCCAAAGCTGAGGTTAAGGTATCAGAGAGGGTTGAAGTCTCAGCCCATGGATAAAGATAGTTGATTTTTCAGTCTACTCATGAGCTTGCTTCCAAGACTCAATTCCCCAAAGGCTACCGGAACATTTGAACAGAGGCTTCTGTTATTTGCTGGCCAAAGCTGTCCTCTGTTCTTGCCATAGCCACTTGCTCCATCACACCACAATATAATTGTGTAAAAGACAGAAGTCACAATGTTTGGTTACTTGACCCTCAAAGAGGTGTCAGACCTTCATTGCTGCAATATTGTATTGATTGGAAAGACTAGAGCGAAGAAAAGAATGCACTCTCATGGGAAGGGGACCGGCTACAAGACAAGAGACAAAATACTAGTAGCATGCAAGGCCAGTGACTAGAGATCAGTCCCTGGAACATCTGGACAAAGCTGAGACTCTAATACTTCATACTAGTAGCATGCAAAGCCAGTGACTAGAGATCAGTCCCTGGAACATCTGGACAAAGCTGAGACTCTAATACTTTATACTAGTAGCATGCAAAGCCAGTGACTAGAGATCAGTCCCTGGAACATCTGGACAAAGCTGAGGCTCTAATACTTCTTAGTCTTGGCATTTGCATCCCGTCAAACCCACAGCCTTCTACCACTATTTTTCCCCTTCTCCAGAACAAAAGCTAGCCTAGCTAAAGTGTTCACTCTTCAAGAAAGGCAATGCTTCGCAGGAAACTCTATCCGTAACTTCTGCGGCCGGACACACCCTCAGAAAATGGCCACACTTGGGGAAGCTCAAAACATAATTTCAGGAAGTTTGTATAATTCACTTGCTTTCTTTCTATTGTCATTATTTTGCGTGGAGGTGTTTTCCAACATGTAAGTCTATCCACTACATTTGTGTATTGTGTCCAGGGAGGCAAGAAAAGAGCATAAAATCATCTAAGACGTAGTTAAAGCTGGTATTGGCTCACCATGCAAGTGCTGGGAATCGAATCCAGGTCCTCAGCAAAAGTAGCAAGTGCTCTTAACCAATGAGCCATCTCTCCAGCTCCTCCTGGTTCACTTGAATTTCCTCCCAGGACAGCTACAACTCACCAGCCCAGGATTATTTTTAATCATCACCCTTGCTACTTGGATTCTTGCTAATGCAGTTTGGATTCTACTCTTTAAGAGGCTGTGAAGGTTACTGAGCCCTCCAGGCAATCAGTGGTTAAATTATCCTGCAGCAGGAAAGATTGCCTCCTCCTGTGCCCATCCTTCCTTCTGTAAAGAGGCAGATTCTTCAATTCTCCAGAAATTCACTGCCATGGGAACTTGAGTTGGCTCTCAGGGAAGTAGCAGGGGAAGGTAACTCCAAAGCTAGCGTCAGCTCATCCCCTTGTTCTTTCAAAGCTTGAAGGATGAAGCTGATGTTGTTTTTGCCTTTACGTTTGTTTGTAGCTTGCTTGTTTGTTTGTCTGTTTGTTTTAAAGGTGAGGTTTCTGGGGAACAAAGTTCACAGGCCTACTTATACAGAGCGTCACTGTTACCCATTTAAAGTGTCCTGCAAACACAAAGTGACTTGTCAGGCCACATTGTCCCTGGCCTGCCATTTTTAAGACAACTAGTTTTATAAACTCAGATAGGCCCCTCTGCCTGGGATATAGATCCCGAATAGGTGGAGACTCCTCCCTTATAACTATTGCCCTATGAAACCCTAAGCATAAAGGTCCATCTTCTCTCTGTCCCTTTTCACACTTCACCAACTTTTCTTCTACTGGAGTCGATGCCCCACCCCCTCTGGAGCGGGACGCTTTAGGGTCTATAAAGATCAAAGGGAAAATGAAGGTCAAGCATCTCTTTTTTTACCCAGTGGTTAGAGGACTCCCAAGGGAGAGTGAAGGCACCAGGAAACATCTGCTGTTTCACAGAAAGGGTCCCCAGCTCTTTTCCCAGCCCTTGGAATTAGACTCTGAAAATGTCCTCTTCTGGCTTCTCAGCTCGATGGCTACCACGCAGTGGGGTTGAGGGAAGCAAGGAACTCATTCTGCACACAAGTGCTTTCCGTTTTCTAGAAGGCAAACCTGTTTGCCTGGGAAGAAGGGGTGTCTCTCCCACCCTTCCACCAGCAGCCCCACCTTCTCTCAAGGGGGGAAAGCAAGCCAACTCTTCATGAAGACTCGGGGGTTTTGCTTTAGGGCTCTGTGCTGGCCTCCTCATGGCCAAGCCTCCTTTCACAGTTTCAGGACAGCCACCAGGTTCAGCACAGGAAGCTCAGCGTCCTCCTCTTGGGAGTCTTGAATTTTCCTTAATGTTTCTGGTGATGTTTCAGACAACTGCCACAAGGGCCAAGGATGGACTCCAGCATCTCACACACATGGACACACACACACACACACACACACACACACACACACACACACTGGCCTCCATGAACAAAGAAGAGCAGGACAGCCATTCTTTAATGGATGTGTTTAGGGGAAGAGATGAAATATGGGGCAGTGTCTCAGACGGCAAAGAGGCAGAGCTGGAGGAAAGGCGGCAGATGTTGTCAAAGCTCCTCTTTCAAGTTCCTGTGCACTCGGAATCTGCAGATGCATGTTGGCAGGGCTACAGTCAGAGTGAATCGGGAGGCAGGGGTTCACACATCTGGAAAGCATTTGCAGGGGGCAGAGTTCAGGAGTGCTCTGCCTCAGCTGCCTTCTGAGCAGCCTGTCCAAGCAGGCTGATGCAGAGTGTGGGGCTGGCTGGTCCCAGAGGAGTCTCTGGGGTCTCAGTCTCGGTGGAAGAGAGAACCGCTCCCTAAGCCAGTGAGCTCTCCTCAGTCTCGGTTCAACCCCATGGAGAAGTTGGAATGATCATGAGATGAGAGACGGGGCCTGGGGAAAGCCTGGAGTAAACCAGAGAATGCTCTCTAACTGTGAGAAGTCTGGCTTCCAGTCAAGAAACAAAATGTACTTGGACTGAATCCAGCACATGAGTTAACTTGAGAGCAAAGAACACCATTCAGGGGAGGGGGGGAAAGGCCACTCCGCTGCATAGGAACACCCAGGAATCATGCTCACACCACACTGACTTTTCTCAGAAATCTCTGTACATTTCGCCCTCGGTTATTTCAAGAATGCAAAAGGCCCTCTTTATCTGGAGGGAATTACTTACTCTCTTTGAAGGATTTATGAGGTTCTGCAGAGAGAGAGAGAAAGACAGAGAGGATCCCCCACACACAGCCTGGATTATCACCCCTCTGCTCTTCAGCCTTTTCAGCCTCTTACCCACATGAGATGAGGGCCTGGCTCCCAGAAGGGCCAGGTCACCCTGGGGGCTTAGCTTCCCTCAGGGGAAAAGTTTCAGGGTGAAGTCATGTCTCAGTTCAAAGGTCCTGCCATACCCATCAGCACAAATGATATGGCATACGGCTGCTCATGGGGCTTCGCTGGGGGCCTCATGTCCCTGGGTTTGGTGGTGTAACCTCTCAAGGTGTGATAATGACTTAAAGATGCTGAAGCTTAACCACATTGGTTCCTGCAGCCTTCAGAGGAATCAGAGTCCATCTGGAGAGAGAACATAGCAAAAAAAAAAAAAAAAAAAGAAAAAGAAAGAAAGAAAGATGAGTTATAAAACACAGCACAAATATATAGTGTATACTGGTCAGGAAATAAAACTAGTCTAGACAAATGTCCTCAGACTCCTTACCCTCAAGCCTGCTGACCTTCCTGCCCTGATAATTACCTCACATCCCATAGTTGCTGAAGCCAGAAACCCTCATGTCTATTCCCACCCCCTTCGTCACCTGCTCATCCAATGCGGCCTCTGGATACTGTTGTTACTATGCCCTTAGCATCTCTTCAATGGGTGGTGCTCGCTTCAGTTCACCAGCCTTGGTGGGCCTCGTCAAAATCAACACTGCTCCAAGCTGGTCGTTGTTCTGTCAGTCTTGCCCCACTAAATTGGTCTTCTGAAGCGTCTTTCTAAATTTAAACACGAACATGTCGCTGTCCTAAAGTGGCACACAGTCCTCTATAGCTTCAAGGACATAGGTCAGCCCCCCACCCCAGCCCCAGCATGATAGGCGAAATCTTTGTGACCTGGTTTTTGTACATTTTCCTAACTTTGACTCAGGGCCGCCGTTCTGGTAAATGTTCAACAACAAAATATCCAGACAGACCACCGCTGTGTCTTGTAAAATTGTACACCGCCTCCCACTTCCCAGCAGGAGTTCACTTTAACTCTCCTGATTATTCCACATCTCTTGTTCATCTGGTCTTTTGCACATCTTTTTCTCTCCAGCAACAAAGATACTATTCCTATTTCCTCCTAGCCTGGACATCCTTCAAGTCCAAGCCGATCCAGAGCCAACTGGGATAAATGTCAGGCTTTTATAAGGGGGTTATGTCTCAAAAAGTCCTGAGCAAATTAAGAAAAGAAGCAAGTTTGAAAAGAGCAATAGGAAGAAGCTGTGTCTTATTTAGATGAGTTGAATTTGAAATGAATGTGTGGTCGCTAAGCAGGAGATGGGGTGTGAGAGCCTGGGACTGACTGAACTCACCCGTATACATGATGCTATGGCTTTCAGGGCTGTCAACCACATGTTCTGTATGCAAAGGAGGTGGGAGACTATTCTTCCGAAGAGCCCCACAGCGTATAAGACACAGGTGCACTGATACCTTCACGAACAGCTTCCCCACTCCTGAAGTCCATTGTGCACGGTAGACACACCTTATTCTTCCTGAAGGGATGTTTAATGGAGTTCACAACAAAAACACTGCTGATGTGATGTAGCCTGCTTTCTCAGTAAACTGCCTCAATACATTGTAAAGCCTGAGTCTGATGTAGTTGGAAGGCGTGTCTGAATGAAGCAGACCACCTGTCTATGTGAAGCTGGTGGAAGCAGTTGACAGGAACAATATATATGAAGACGCCTTGAAATGTACAGCCTGCTATGCAAATCTAAGAATATTAAATGTGAAAGAAATCTTACAGTGTCTTACAACTACACATCAAGCCACCCTGGAGGTGCATCTGCTCGCATGAACTGTTCTTGTGAACCTGAGAGTTCCCACACTAAGACAACCGCAGAGGACACTCTGGGCATCTCTGGTGGCACATGAGGTTTAGTTTCCCACCATTAGTGTGGACCTCTCTAAGTATAACTGATTGATGTTGTATGCAAGAAGTCTCAGAGCTTTGACTCAACCCTCCTGAGAACTGACTGGACCAAGGCACCCTCTGGACTCAGCTTTTCTGATCCTCCTGGGATCTCATACTGACTTCAAATGCAAAGGAAGAGCTGCATTTAAATTCAGATGCCAGGGCTCAGCGTGTCTATAGCATGTTTACAGAAGCCCATGGCTGTCTTTGTGATGTCTGCAGCGCTGTTCCTGCACATCACTGAGGAATTACCATGAGGGCCTGGACACTCTCTCACATACACACAAACACACACACACACAGGCACACACACACACACACACACATACACACACACACATACACACACTATCCAGAAAAAGAGTGGATGCCACTGATGTTCAAAGAGCCTCGAAAGGCTTCCAGCTGCACTCTGAAACCCAGGTGGTGTGTGCCCTGATTACATAATAGAAGAGCCTGCAAACACTGGAGAACCAGTGCAGTCCAAGAGACTGTCACACCCCAGACTTTCTGGGTTTCCTGGGACCTAGTCGGGTCTTTAAGGAGTGTGCAGGGTTCCAATACTAAATAGCTGCTCCCTTCCTAGACTCCATTTTCAAAGAGATTAATATAAATTAGCAGTGACGGGTGCATGCCTCACAGGAGTCAAGCCAGAGTACACAAAGAACTCACAGGCGATGGTACCCAAGCCTCCAAGGGAGCCTTGACAGCCCCTTGTCTCAGGCCCACCGTCTCCCTGTGCTCCTATTTGCCACCTTCTGTCTGACTGCCTTTTACATGCCACTATTCTGACCATCACAGAGATGGAGGAGTGTCTGCTCTCTCATCACCTTATGGCCTTGTCTCCTGCACACCTCCAAGGCCATCAGCTCCACAGGACCTTCAGACCCTTTCTTCTTTCCATTACTGTACTGCTGATTCACCCTAGTCTTTTGCTGCCTAATGCCTTCCACGCATGGAGCTGATGGGCTGAGTTACAGACACTATTATTGCCAGAGCCTCTTCCTTCATTGTCTAGCAGCCTGTCTCTATTTAAACCCTAATCCTTTTTGCCATTTTTGACCTAGTTCCCATTATTTTATATTTTTCCATATTAAGTCAAATAAGCCACTTGTCACTCTGCATTTCTCTTATTGACTCCAGCTTCTCTATTGTGATTCAAATGAATGCCTGATTGAGGGGGGGTGGTCTCTGAGCCAATCCCAAGGACTTAACCGCTTTCTCAACTTGTGAACTAGATGGAAAACTTCTTTGGAAAAAACAAATCACTGGTGTTCTTAACTAGAGTAAGGGGTGCCCTAACTTACTGCTACTCTGCTTTCAGCAACCTTCGAACAGAAGCGTGCATTTAAATACACCAAATATGAGAAACACACAACTAAGCCCTTCCTCAGACGCTGCTCTGTAAACCCATTCCTCTGTGCCGATAGCAATGGATGAATAAGTTGTTAGATAAGATGGACTGAGAAGAAATTGAGCAAGAGAAGGAGTGTGAGCCATCAAGAGCCCAAGAGCAGTAGTCAGCCATTCATCTGCCACAAGGTTCTTCCTCCCTTCCTACCTTCAGCCCCAGAGAACTAACGAAATGTGTGACTGAAAATATTAAAAGGCACCACTTTGGAAAATATTATTTCTTGAAATGTGTGTGGCATGATCAGGAGTCCAAAAGAGATGCTTTTAGGGGTAAATAACCCGAAGCCTTGTCCCTGCCCCTTCCAGAGCCTGCTTGAGAATGAATCACTTGTACTGTGTTTGTTTCACAAATACTTTGAAACAAACCAAGCTTTTAAAGGGTCCCCGAGTGGCTTTGATTGGCTGGAGCTTGTTTATCTGTCCCATAGGGAACATTTGGACTACTGAGAAGTGTTTTCAGGTGTCAGTCCCAGTCTCTGTTTCCCCTCAAAATCGAGCCATTGCGCTGCTGTTCAGCATGGGAGGCTGTCCTGGGTCACCCCCAAATGTGGTGATGCCGGGGTCATCTTGTAATTCTACCAAAGGGGTGACTGTGTACAATCCAGAGACCCAGGCTCATGCAGGTGAGAGATAAGAAAGGGTCTACCAGTTTTGATCCCTGACAGAGGAGAAATGGTAGTTATTTTTCCAATCCTCACTGAATGTTTTGATTCAATCCAAAGAGAATTTTCATTATGTATAAAATAGCAACAGTAAAATATAGATAACAGTAATAGAGACAGCAAAAACTCGATGTGCATTTTTATGCACTATATCAACACAGCCAGGTGGCAGGTGGTTATTACTGCATACATTTATAGGTGAAAGCCTTTGGTTGTATGAATAGCCTATCTAGTGCTAGGCAATCTAGGAGGACCAGAATGGACACAGGTCAACCCCAATCCAAGCCTACATTTTCAATGACATGGTAGGGTTTTCTCAATTAGATACAGAAAAATGGAGACCAAACACCTATGCCCATACATAGAGAAAAATAACAAGACATCTCTAGACATGCGTTCCACATACATCTACAACTAACAGCAAGAAGGATGTGGAGAGCATGCCTAATGTGATATTGTGTAAACACTGTGTTTCCCTTTGAAATGTGCTTTGGCAATCTCTTTACAGCAATTAAAGAGAAATTAACAAGAGATTCCACTGGTGTAGACTGAGCAGATGCCTCGGTCTGTAAAAGGGTCACCTTGCAAGCTTAAGGGTCTGAGTTCAATTCCCAGAACTCATGGTTTAAAAAAAAAAAAAAAAAAGCAGAATGTAGCAGTATGGACTTGTAATCCTGGAGCTGAGGAGGCAGAAACCAGTAGACCCCTGGAACTCCCTGGCCAGCATAACTGGCCTGGCAGGCCATGAACCAGTCAGAGGCCCTGTCTCTAAAGCCAAGGTAGAGATGACTCATGAGGTGTGACCTCAAGGTTATCCTCTGACATGTAGGTGCCTGTGTACCCGCACACATGTGAACACGCATACATACATGGAGACATAATGATCCCACTGGTGTTTTATTTGCTCTCTCTCTTTTATTTTCCTGACAGAATACTTACCATAAATCTCTACCAGGGACCCTCTGTAGCCCTGGATGGCCTCAAAATCACACCCCTCAACATCTCAAGTATGAAAGGCGACAGGCAGACACCACCTCACCCAGCGCCACAGTTCACCTTCCTGTCAGGACCTGTCATGTAAGACTTATTTTCCAAAACAAGATGTCATATGTTTCTCCCCTTACTTTCATTTGCTTTCAACCTTTTTAATCGCAGATAATTTAAACTTCTCTTTCCTCTACTGATTCTTGGTACTGGCATCGTATTTAAAAGCAAGCTCTCTTCGTTTTGTACCTTTCTCTAACATAAGGTATACTTTATTTTTTAAAGTTTATTAAGCCACCTGTCACAACAACTAAATGCCATATTTCCAAAACATTCTGTCAGTTCAAAACACATTGAAAACCACTTCCATCTTCTGTGGGAGCTGTGTGTTTGCTGGTGCTTGCTCCTGCACTTGCTCCTGCCACAGACTTTTCTTCTGAGTTCCGCATGACGACTCTCAGTTTCAATTTCTATAATTTTATAAGCCAGAGGAATTTTTTTCTTCATCATCATCAACTGTATATGTACGTGAATGCATTTAAGAATCATTCTGGCGGTTTCCCCACACATACGCTCCAAATGGTATTACGTTTAGAACAACTGAAAAAAAACTGACTGCTTTGTGGTTTCAGCAAATTCTTCCTTCCAGGAGAAGTAAGGTGTGTCCATGTACCCTGGTTTTCCTTGATTTCACTCTTCATGTGTGTTATAATATCTGCTACTACATAAATGGGACCTGAAACTTAGATTTACAGAAGACAGCATCTTGCTTTCCAGGACATTGGAGGCTACTCATTTCATCTGGAGTGGAGTGTCAAAGATCTATCACTCACCCCTACACAGCTTAATTACCAGCCCCAACACCACCTTCCACCATGGACACTACTATTCTTGTAGCTTCCTAATGAGGTTCCCCCAATTCCACATTCACTCTTTTAGTCCATTATGTGAGTGTCACAAATGACCAAATCATATTAATCCGCTACTTAAAACCCTCCAAGGATTCCCTTCCCATGATTCCCTGACTAACAGGGCTCCACCAATTCCAACTCAGCGTGTCTCTCCAGCCGCCTCCTTCCTGTCTCACCTCACACTGTGTATGCTCTCCTGCCATGTCATTGCTGGGAATTGAACTCAGGACCTTTGGGAGAACAGCCAGTGTTCTTAACCTCTGAGCCGTCTCTCCAGGCCCCCAGCATCTTTATTTTTGTCGACTTTTACAACTGGAGAGCTTGAAATTTAGTGCCCAGGAAACTTTATTATTAGATTAAAAGTTCAAATTAGGGGACTAAAGAGGTTGCTCAGTGGGTAAAGAAAGGACTTGCTAAAAAACAAAACAAAACAAAAAAAAACAAAACAAAAAAACAAAAACAAAAAACAAACAAACAAAAAAAAAACCTCTGAGGACCAGAGTTCAGATTCCCAGATTCTAAATGCCAAGCAGACACAATGGCCTTGTAATGCCAACTCTGGGGAGAAAGAGACAAGGGCCCCAGAGCAACCTGGAAAGCTACACTAACCGAATCGGTGAGCTCTGGATTCAAGTAAGAGATTGCCTCGATACTTAATGTGAAGAGTGATCAAGACAGACACCAAAGGTCAACTTCTGGCACACACACATACAAAAGCGCACCCTCGTACATGTTATAACACGGTGGTTCTCAACCTTCCTATGCTGTGACCCTTCATACAGCTCCTCACGTTGTGGTGACCCCGTCATAAAATTATTTTTGTTGCTAATTTATAACTGTAATCTGCTACTGTTGTGAATTGTAATACAAATATCTGGTATGTAGGAGATCTGATATGTGACCCCTCTGAACGAGTCTTCGCCCTTCAAGGGGGTCACAAGCCACAGATTGAGAACCACTGCTGTATGTAGCTGCTAATCTTTGCTGTCACCTTAGCACCACTAAAGAACAACCCTCAGTTACGGAATTACCTCAATTAGCTTGGCCTGTGGGCATGTCTGTGAGGCATTTGCTTGATTACTAACTGAAACAGGCAGGCCCAGACCATCATAGATGGTAAGATCTCTAGGCAGGTGGGCCTGGGCTCTAGAGAAAAGGTAGCTGAGCATGTGCCTAGGATCCAGCCAGCAAACAATGCCTCCTCCATGGTCTCTGCTTCCTGGGGATTCCTGATTTTGCTTCCTAATGAACCTTTCTCCCCAGTTCAGTGTTTCATCACTGCAACAACAAAGCAAACTAGAACAGACAAGTGAACACATATACACGCATGCACACCACACATTACACATTTTAAAAGGTTCAAATCAGATGCAAAACAGGATGTCAATGGACAGAATAAACATTTTAAACACATTTTTCCCCATCTTAAAATACAAAGTCCAAGACAAGGATGATTGAACAAGTCAACAAGTCAAAACTGTCATGGTGCTACAAATCAACTTACTATTGGTCTGGGATCTTAGCATTCCATGGGATGAAGCACTCACTGTCATATGACTCATTGAAATTATAAAAGAGAGCATTAAGCATAATCCCTAGAGGAAGATGTGAAATTCAAATAAATCAATGGCTGTGGTATCCTAGAGCAATCTTATCCTATTTCCATGAACACTCCTACATCAGGGGAATTATACAAGGCCTGAATTATATGCAAGTCTTCAAAGCCTGACACAGTAAAGTGGTTTGCTCTTTAAAAAAAGAAATGAAGGAAGTGAATATTTTGACCTTGACTGTCAAAACACTGCTATTGATTATTCTAAACTTTCCTTTGAAGTAGACAATTGGGAAGCCATCTCATTTTAAATCTCTGTTAGTAATGCATGTAAAGTTTTAAGGTCAGATACAACTTTTTCCTCCTTTTAGAAGGGATAGACTGGTCACCAAAAGACTAGCACTCTTGTACAAGTCTCAGAACCACAAGTGGTCCAAGTTAGGATCAGGGTCAATCCATCCTGCTTGAAACACTATTGGGAAAGTAGCAGACACAAAAGTCCAGCTCACCTCTGTCATGAAGAAGGAGCATGTGCACACACACCTGCTTGCTTGTTCTTCAGACAGATTGGCACATTTAGGCAGTTTACATTTTCCTAAAATGTGCTGGGGTAGAGCCAGCTCACCCCACGTGGAATTAGTACCAAGCAAGAGCAGAGACTGGGAGTCGGGTGTCAGGAGTAGATGCTTAGTTTGAATCTCTCTTCCTCACTTTGCCAGTTGTGTGAACATGGAAAGGACTTTGCTCTTCTTTTCCTTGAGCTTCCTGTCTACAAATTGGCATAGTAAAAGCTATGCAGAGCAAGTGAAGTACTGAATGTGCGCTGTTGGCATGAGCATGGCCATATTAAAAACCCTAATGTCCCAGCCCCATAGTACTAGGGTTCCGAGGGTAACAAAGCCTTCCTGAGTTCCCAGAGCAAATGTTGACAGTGTGTGCAGAAAATGTCTACCACAGTTTTCTCCTTCCAGAAGTTCACAGCCTAAAGGTTGTTCTGCCTACAGAGATTGCTCCTACAGAGATTAGCTAATCCTACCTCCTTGTTCAGCTGTATGCAATAACCCTGACTCCTTTTCAACTGTGTGGAATAGGCACACTGAGCTTCTAGAGTACTGCAACTTCTGCATCCAGAAGCCCAGGCAATGCAACAGCAGATTTTCCTTAGCTCAGTCCCTGGAACCCTGTGGAGCACAGCAAGTAACAGCTACTATAGGATAGTTTGTCATGAGGACCGGTGTGTTAAGATTTGAAAGAAGGGGTAGAGAGATGGCTCAGAGGTTAAGAGCACTGGCTGCTCTTCTAAAGGTCCTGAGTTCAATTCCCAGGAATTACCTGGTGGCTCACAACCTCACAACCATCTGTAATGAGATCGGATGCCCTCTTCTGGTGTATAGGCACACATGCAGGCAGAACACTGTATAAATAAATAAATCTTTTTGTTTAAAAGTTTGAAAGAAATTTTAAAAGGCTTAATAAAAACCTTTCTATACTTTAGCAATAATTCAAGGGAAAGTGCCAGTGTTTTGTTTCATGAACTTCTGTCCTACGTTTGAAGGGATGAGATTAATCTCTCACTATGCTCTCAGTGGTGGTGATGACAGATAGAAGATTCTCAGTCATCCACTCACATTTCTCAATTTAAAAAAACATAGGCATCGAGCATATTTATCAGGGCCCTCCGGAGAAACAGAACTGTTACAACTGGAAACAGACAGACAGACAGACTGTTCTTTTCCATGCATGTCTGTAGATTAGACCAAACTCTGGCCAAAAATAGCAAGAAAATAAATTCTGTGGTATTTAATGTATTCGTGCATTTTCTCTCCTTGCCATCATCTCATAAGCTATACAGAATTATAGTTATCTTTAATATAATGTAGTTATCATCCCTTAAATAAGATGACAGCACAGCATGACCACCAAGTCTTGAAGCAGGGGCTCATTCTGAAAATGAATTTTTGTGTACCCCATGGAACTCACCAGAGAGGACACTGAAACAATGTCTCAACAAAGGCTCAATGTCGCCTTTTACAACGGCTTAGAATTATTTCAAAACTATGGTTTTGTTGTTATTGTTGTTATGTATTAAATAAAACTAAGGAAGGTAAGAGGAAGAGAAAGTGTGGTTGTGAACCTAACCCAAAGGAGCGTACTAAAGTGCCCTTCAAGGAGATCACAGTGAACAGGGCTCTCCCAGCATCCGGGTGAAGTCTCCTCCTCTGAAAGCATAACCCCAGCAAGTGAGAACAAAGACATTCCCAGTCCGTTCATCACAACCATAATAATGAAAAGCCATAATGACAATGGCAGGGAAGAGCGGGGAAAATGAAGTTCTACATGTCAAAGCAGGAAAAATGCATACTCATCATTTTTTCACCAGGATACACTATTGAGAAAAATTGTCTTTAACTTCTGGTGGCTTCTTGTGGCTCAGCCACAGAAATCTAACTGAAGGAATAAAAACCCACAAAAACCCATTGTCTGTTCTGACTATAACATCGTATGGTCACCTTTGACTCCATTACCACAAGAAAAAAAAAATCATTGCAACCCATCTTTGTGTAGACTGCTGAGCCCCTACATACTTTCTTCATCCCTGACTGGTTCCCTGCCCTGTTATCACCAGCAAGCCCTGGAGATAGAAGTCTTGCTGGACATCGTATTCCATTGGTTTCCATAATGGCATCTGGTGTGGTTGCCCTAGGGGGGTTGTATTTCCACTGGACAGAAGGTAAAATTGCTGCCCACACAGCAAAGGATGGCTACTTCTTCTGGAATACTCTAAAAGCACAGACCTCAGAGTATTTTTTTTAAACTTTGGGTAGTGAAAATGTTGGAACTGTAATTTGTTCAACACTGCCGTTGTTTGTTGCTTGTTTTATCTGCATAGTGCACATCCTGAGATTTGTTTCGAAAACTAAACTAAGCTCCAGTTCCTCCACACAGAATACTCTGCAGCCAAGAGTCTTTGCTTTAAGCCCTTCTGTTCTCTGACTGGTGGCATGGGGGAGCATCCTGACAGAATACAGAGTTCGGTATCAGTGAGTGTGTTCAATATGCAGGCTCTTCAGGGAAGAAAAGGAGAGGAAGTGGCCTTGGGCCCCCCTGCCTGAGGACCTTCCCTCACTCCACCCTGAACACCCAGCCGTGTCCAGGCCAAGGATAAATAATTCCTCATCTATCATAACATCTATATTTATAGAGCACTTCAACTTAAATGTACCATTTCAGAATTCACATAATGATTAGCTTTGTCTAAAATTTACTGAAGTATTTTGCAAATATTTAAGAAACTTATATATTAATCTCCATAGGAGGCATCAATATATAACGTAAAGGTTTGACTATTCTGCTTTTAGAGACATTATGGACTTACCCTATGTGATTGATAGAGGAAACTACATTAAAAAAAAATATATATATATACACACACATCACAGGGTACATATATACACAGACACAAAGCTGAGAAGACTCAGAAAACCAATTTAAGACTTATTTTCCCTCATGTCTGTCCTGAGTCAGCTAAAAAATAAATAAATAATAACTAATCCTGGTTAAAGTTCAATTCAGAGTATAGAACTGAATTAATCAGTATTCCAGCAACAATAAAAAGAATAATAACCAAGTGATGACTTACACTAGCACAAGGTCGTGATATTTTCATGACATTAGAACTTGGATTTGTTACCATTGAAAGGACTCACCCAGCATGCAGCCAGCAGAGCACCTGGTCCAAGCTGGGTCAATAATCATTAGTGACAGCGATTGGGTTGACAAGGCGTTCCACTGCGTCTGTGCCATCCACTTGAGCTCCCCATGAAATCTCATCGTGATTACATCTTTTGTGGACAGCCTCTGGCCCTCTGAGGCTCTCTAATGGTACCTAAGGAGACTCAGTCTGTTCCAGGATTCCGGTTGACCCTGAGCACAGGAGAATTTTTCATAAAGCAGCCAGTGCTGCTTGGCTCTGCTATTTGTGAGTCACAATTTAAACCTGGTTCATCTCCAGAAATGATCTTCAAAGGTGAGTCTCTTCTGGCAGTCATGGAGCTTTGAAGAAGCTCACTAACACCTCAAAGGATGGGTTAAGGGTGAGGGTTTCTTAAGGAAAATGGAGACTTGTAGGGACTCCTGAGGGGGTTAAGTCTTGAGTGAATTCAGGACAACCTGTGTCCGTGTTGACATGAGCACAGCCATGTCAAGGAGCCCAGGCTCAGACCCATTGGAAAAGCAACAAAGCCTCCGATGCCCACCCCAGTGAAACTCAGAGAGAATGGCAAAGCCTCTCCAAAGGTCTAAGTGCACATGTTGACAGTGTGTGCAGAAAATGTCCACCATAACTTTCTTCCCCAGAGATAGTCACTGCCTGCAGACTGCTCCCCTAAAGAGACTGCTCCTACTGAAATTAGCTAAACCTATCTCCATGGTCCAGCTGTATGCCACAAGTCTGGCCTCCTTTTTTTTTTTTGCCTGTATGTAATAATCCCAGCTCCTTATTGGGTGACCCTTATTGGTATGCAGTGACCCCTGCCTCTCTGTTCAAAGAGATCAGTTTTACAGTTGGATTTAGGTTGGCTTGCGCCTGGGTCCAAGTCATTGAAGTCTGAACTAAGACAGCTGTGAACTCTTAGGACACCTCTGAAGTCCTTTGGGTAGGCTCACATCAGGCTTCCATCCTGACCTACACCTCCTAGCTCTCCCATTGGGTATTTTGCCTTCATCGTGTCACATGTATTGGAGCAGACAGTTTCATCTTCTTAATGGAATAAACTTATTAGGAAAAGAAGTTTTTGCTGCATAGGTACTTTGAGTGTGGCCTGGAACCTGCCTCTTAAGTTTGTCTAGATCACCTAGTAAGTACCTGCTTGCTTATTTATAATGCAAAGAGTGTATACTAGCGCCTGAGATCCAAAAATTCTTAGTTTGATTCTGGATTCTGCAGTCACCCTAAATTCCTCTCTCTCTCTCTCCTTTGTTATTCTCCATACTGGAGAGAGTAAACCTCATGAAAGGAAATGGAAGAGGCTTACTCCACAAGAGATTACCTACAACTACAGAATCTTGGCAACCCTTCACTGTCAACAGGGGAAAAAAATCTTTTTTAAAGGACAAAATGATATACATGCAGAAAGAACTTATCAACTGATTAAACGCCAAGATAAGATACGGAACTCTTCAATCTCACTAACAAACCAACTGCTCTGCGCTACTCTTTTACGGGCCTTTTAATGTTCCTTAAAGGGAGACTTCTAAGGTTTCTAAAATAGATTCTTTGGGCCTCAGCCCAAATCCACAAAGTCCTCTCTTGTAGCTCCCACTTCTCAAGACAAGCCCGTGGGGTTCAAGGTCTGGCAACAGGATGTAAGCCTGACAGAGAAGATCAGCATGTGCTGCACAGCCCACACTGAGGAATGTCTGTGGACTCAGAGATTCAAGCAGGTGCCTGTCTTTGCCTCCTGCGGGGTCCTGGAGCTGGGTTACTCAAGCAAAGCCACCCCTAGTCTTAACTGCAGCAAATCACTAGCCAAAGCAGGTGCCTGTCTTTGCCTCCTGCGGGGTCCTGGAGCTGGGTTACTCAAGCAAAGCCACCCCTAGTCTTAACTGCAGCAAATCACTAGCCAAATAAGCAAAAGATGACAGTGGCACCTTTGGGGTGAGCAGGTAGCTCGTCAGAAGATAACGTGAACATGAACAGGCTAGGCTATGGAGAACACCCTTGAGTCACTAGTGCAAAGGAACCTTGAGGCTTGCTGTTAGAACCAGGTCTTCCAAGCCTGCTCTCTAGTCAATATTCATGGCTCTTTTGAAATACAGAATTAATGAATGTGTTGGGCATGGTAGTGCACACCTGTAATACAAACACCAAAGAGCCTGTAGCAGGAGGCGCAGGAGTTTAGGGACAACCTGAGCTACACAGAAGCACAGCAATAATTAGTGTTTAAAATGTTCTTGATTGCTCTCCTAAATTTCATTTGTTTGAGGAGCCATTTGATTTTGGATTTTCTGAATTTTGTTATTTTTTTTTTGAGGCCAGGACCTACTCTGTAGCCCAGGATGGCCTTGAACTCATAGCAGGCTTCCTGCTTCAGCCTCAGGAGAGCTGGGATTATGCCTAACTTCACCACTTCTATACTAATCAGCCTCAAAGCAATTCAAGATTCCTTGTGAGAGAATCAGATTATTTGTATTTTTTTTTCAAATCAAGTTAGGAATTTGGTTCTTTTGTGATAGATTGCTCAAGAATCAAGGCTTTAGAATAACTCATCTTTTCAAATATCCTATCATTTTTTTATTCTAATCACCATAGGACACATGGGATCTTAATTTTTTTTAACATTATCAAGGTAACTTGATATTTTAAGTGTAATATGATGAATTGTCCAAACAGATTACTTAGATCCCCAATGGACTGTGGGAGTAGGCATATACAAAAGAAATGTGTGTATCAGAAATAGCTGCTGCTTTGCTCCAGTGGTAAGTCAGAGGAGATTACAAACCTTACCTCATTTACATGCCCTCCCCTCCACCCCCTGTCCCCCCCCCCTCTCTCTCTCACACACACACACACACACACACATCTTTTTTTCCACATACCTTCCCAATCAGATACAGAAGGATCTCTACAGGCTAACAGTCACTAGGAAAAAATATAATTCAGTTAAGAAGTCTAATAACAAATACACAGTTCTGTTGACTACTTCGAAACAATTCATAGTAGTAGTAATAGCTGTTTGTATTGCTGAGGCCTCAGATCTGTTTTACATGTTGGGTATCTCAATAAGGCACATTCCTCAGAGGTTCATATTTTAATTAGCATCTTTTTTCCCCAAGTAGGGGCTGGTTGGTTTTTATATCAAGCCTCGTATTTACAGCTGGAGAAATGCCTCTGTACTTGAGTCACACAGGAGTTAGCCCAGCCACAGTTCTCATCGGTCACCCCCACGGTTTCCCCCAGTTGTAGGGAAAGCCAGGGACTGTCCCCAGGTCTCTTGCTGGGTAGATGATGGGAAACTATGACAGCTTGGGTTACAAAACGACGAGAATTATATAAAAGGAGGAGGAGAGAGACACACATGCTCTCAGGGTAGAGAGAACATGCTTGGGATTCTGGAGGCCCTGGGTTCAAGCCTAACTCAAAATCAGATACGGTGGTGCTGGCCTGGAATCCCAGCCACTCAGCAGGCTGAATCCTGAAGGATCATTTGAACGAACTCAAGACCAGTCCAAGCAACAGAGAGAGACCCTACCACATAGCAATAACAAAATACTTCCAGCTTAAATACACACACACACACACAAGTGTGCATGCTCACACACATGCTCACTTACAGACTCACATTGATCTATAGATGGCCCAGGTCTCTTTCCTGTTCTTCCTCAAAGTAATCCACTCTATTTTATTAGATTTTATCTAAATACAAATTGCAAAGTACAGGCATTTACCTTCAACATCCCTGAAATTTGGTCTCTAGAATAGCTTCAAGGTCCTGTGGCACGCACTATCTGAAGCAGTGCCAGGTGAGTTAGTTCTTGGGACCTCACGGTAGGAATGGAGATTTCCTGATCTCGACAGCTCCTCTGCGGAATGAGGTCAGCAATGCAAAGTCCTGGGCATCTCTGTCTGTTCCGCTGGCTCACTTTCCACTCCTGCCTTCAGGAACAAGATTATCTGAACCTAATGAATCAACGCCCCATCTTCGATGTACAAACTTGTGAAATAGCAGCTTTTCATCTCGCTGTCAGTAAATGGATACCGTATGCACGTACAGAACACTCCAACACGAATACCGTCCCTGGTAAGAAGAGTGGGGCTGACATCAGGGAGTCAGATAATAGACAACACGTCTAAAGGACAGAACTATTTTCCACAGAGGATTAATTTACCAACTTCCTACACGCCAATTTCCCAAAGCAGCCGAGAACATCTGTGACCCACAGGCTTCCCTTAATGTTTTCAAATAAATGTCCCCAGTGTGCAAGCTCTCTGAATAGAATAAGCCTCCCCTATCATTCCGATGTATAAAATGTCACACTTTAAAAGATGCCAGGAAGATGAAGCACATTTAATAGTCAATGCAAATTTTTAACAAGTGTTAAAAGTCCTTGTTTCAATTATGAAAAAGTCTCAATTATGAAACCTCTGTCCCACCCCACCCCCACAAAAATAATTACCACTCCTATAGCATTACTCCTTAAAATGGTTACAGCCACACTCCACATGGGTACACCACGCTAACACAGGCACACAGGCATTACTGGTGCATGCACCCACTGGCTCTGCTCTTTACGCAAAGTATTCTCTGCACGAAAGGTTCTTTTATTTCCCTTATTTGTGTCTTGGTTGGAGCTTTAAAATGAGGTGTTTTAATAGCGCCACCTTGTGGTCGTGAGCCATATCACGTTTATTCCACCAGCAAAAAAAAAAAAAAAACACGTCAGCTTCCTTTTCCAGGTTCTGGCTTTTTTGAGATTTTGTTTTGCCTTTGTTATTGCTACTCTCTTTTCTTCCAGTCCATATTCAAGAGACACTCTTTGCTATTAGTGCCACTGGGAAAAATTATTTAATTCAAACAAAATCAATTATTTTTTTAAAATGACCGAAAAAATTAGTCTTAATGTAAGGACAAAAGCACCTGTACATTTAGTGATATGCCCCTCATCCAGGGACTGGAGTGAAGGGACAGGTTAGAGGTGTATGAAGAAACACTACAGGAGAGGAGGAATGCCTAGGCAAGCTTTAATTGAAAGCCTAATGGCTAAACTTCCTTTTACATCTGCCCTGGTTTTCTGGGCAGGCACTGGTCTGAAAACCAGAGAGCTCAGAGTGGCAGGCAACTGATTCCAAGGCACAAAGAAGGGAATATTAAAGCCATTAATATTCTCCTCGCAGCACCATGAGCCACAGACGGGTGTTAAAAGAATTGGTTGTTTTGAAGAAATAGTCAAATATTTCTTCCTTTTTTTCCCCCTTCTTTTTTCTGCAGCCTCACACAACTCCCAGGCTCCTGTCTCTGGGGGAAAGAGAGCTACTTGAAGAAAGGAATAGCTTAAGTTCTTCCCTCCTCCCTCCCAAACGCATTTCAATTCCAAAGGCTTGGTCACTGCAAACTCATGTCCAACGACAGGTGGGCACAGTCAAACACTGAGACGGGTGATCGTGTAATACCATTTCTTTAGATCTAAATAATTAAATCCGTTGGCCGTTCCATCCAGCCTTGGTAAGCCCCTGTCTCTTGGGAATTTGAAACAGGCCATGAGGTGAATTTACATGGCAGAGATGAAAGAGAAGAGAGGGTGTCTAAGAGTGCCATTAACAAGCAACTATCCCATCGTCCATCTATTCAAGAGCACCCACGCTGCTGAAGCACCTTCCGTGAGCAGAGACCTTGGGAAAGGTGACCTAATGTAGAGGGTGAGCTGAGATACACAAATAATTGTGTGCACGCGTGAGTACGCATAAGCACAGGAGCAGACGGCCAGTCCGCTGACATAGACATCGGGCGGCTTTCTCAAACCTCAACAAGACACCTGCAATGAGGGCCTAGGGCAAGGGACTCAAAAGCCACATTTCCAAGAGCCTCATGGTGATCACCGAACAGGCAACAGCACCGTCTCGGCGGAGAACAGTCGAGGGCAAAAATCATGTGGAAACGTATGTACTTGAACGTGAGGAGGGTAAGCTCGCTGGATGAACCACGGGAAGTCATGAGCGGGCCATAGAAATTGCCAGCCCCACACCCCCAGGAGTGAAGGTTCTGGAAGTTGTCCAAGTCAGCCAATGATCCCAGCTGACCTTTCCGGGGCTGACAGGCTCCTGGCCAGACTACGAGGATTGTGACTGAGAAGTAAATCTCTGTTCCTTCCTGGTGATCCTGCTTTACTTTCCAGTAAGTCCCCTGTGGTCGGTCCAATTGTTCCTTTATCTGCACAGGAAGGGAATTTGCGATTCCTTCTGGAAACTGGAGAGTGCCAGGCCCACTCTCCTGGATGCTGCCTCAGAGCCTGTGCATGCGCAGACCTGGAACACAGCCCAGTCCTGCCGGGAGCGCCATGCAGCGATAGCTCTCACCATCAGGCTGGATGGAGATTTTACTTCTCTAAGATCCAAGAGCCTCCTGGTGATCACCAGGCCGAACTTGCCATAGATTAGTATAAAACTTGGACCAGAAAAGGGTGACCCAATGGCCAAAACCAGGCCCTCCCCTGTGTTTGTGACTGAGCCTCTTCAGGAGGTGTCCATGCTCATTCACTTTCATCTCCTGTAAGCGAATTTCCCTCAGGGGCAGGGTTGAGCAACTATACCTGCAAGGCCTAGGCTGTTTAATGCCTGGGCTTTCCCAAGAGAAAAGCAGGCTGACCTCCAGTTCGACAGAAAGGCCATTCAGAAAAGAGTGTGGTTTCTTGAAGGACCCTGAGAAGGGGCCTAAAGCCTGAATTCTGACTCCATCTTCACCAGAAGCCAGCTCCTGAGTGACTGACTGCCTCTTCCGGGAGCACATGACACAAAAATTCTTTGATTTCCTTCTCCAGTAACAAATTGATTGATATTGCCTGATATTGCCTGATATTTTTCATTTCCCAAAGCTCCTTTTCCTGTTCACGACCTAAGGAATATGATATCTACACTGAAGTTAATACCTTGTAGTTATAAAAATAAATAAACAAATGCATAGATAAGGGGGAGTGGAGGGGGGGTTCCTTGGTTAGCACCATCTGCTCTTTCGAAACACACAAGTTTGGTTTCTAGCATCCATCCATGCAGGGTAGCCATCTACAACTCCAGCTTCAGGGATCTGACACCTTCTCTGGCCTCCACTGGCTCATGCACATGTGTGCTAAACACACACACATACATACACACATACATACATACATAAAACCATTTTTAAATATGTATACATACACATATGTCTAGAGACACTCAAACACATGCTCACACGGACACACGGCAATGTACTCCGAGCCCACGGGCAGACCCATGCTTCCTGCACTGCCCCTCTACAGAGCAGACAAGTGTCTACAGGGGCCTCACCATCTGTGAAGCTATGATCAAAACATTACTATTCAGTTACCATCTAAGCACAGCTGTAGAATTACAGAGATGTGTTTTTACAACACCAAGCAATTGTCTGAGTCTGTCTCACAACTGAAGAACGGGGAAAGTCTAATTTACAGAACAATTCATACTTTGTAGCAAGCGCATTTATACACAAGATACTGGGTTCTATCCTATTTACTTGTTTTTCATACCATCTTTATTTAGTGTTTTCTTTATAAGACTTGCAAATAGTTTCCAAACATCTCTAAATTTAAGAGAAAAAAAAATGTTACTGAGTGAAGCTGATTTAAATTAGCTTAGTCTGGGTTCTTCCCAGAAGCAGAGCCTGAAACAAGATAATTTATTTTGGGAACTGATTTGAAGAAACAAGTAAAGAACTAGACAAATTAAAATAGGGAACAGGGGAGCCAATCACAGGGTCCTTAACTGAGCTGGACAACAGAGGAGCCTTCCTTCTGAGCTGCTGGGAACGCCTTTGTGAAATGGCTCCTTGGTGTATCTTCCTGGATGCAGATCAGACATATTGCCCTATGTGGATCTAATCTACTCACACTTCCAGCTTGAATATGAGGCAGAAGTCAGAGTAGCCACAGCCTGAAAGATGTTCCACCTAAGCAAGCAATAACTCTGTGATCCACCTGCTGGGGTGAGCCGATGAATAAAAACTGCAGATAGAATCCATAGAAGACCATAGTCAAAGAGCAAGCTAGGAAAACATAAAGAAGGACACAAAAGGAACTCACCGGACATATGAGGTTTACTTACAAGGCCATCTTCACCTAACACCAGTCCTTTAATATCAGAGATGCCTCTGACACGTGCTATTCCCTTATTCACTGGCTTGTGCCGAACTCTTTAATGCATTCATATTAACACAGTTGATGAAAATGAGAACATGGAGAGAAATGAATGGAGGCCAGTGTAAGAGACATCTTCAAAAATTGACCAGGGCCATAGCGGTATTTCAATAGACCAATAGGAGCTTTCAAGGAAGTAGCCAGGAAAGAAAAGTGAGTTACCTATACACAAAGATTGGAGCTCATGTAAGAATGTACAAAGATTTTAGGAAGGTCTAAAGAAGTGCATGTGGAGAAGTCAGCAGTCCTGGGATGGATGAGGAAAACGGATCCTCAATCATGGGACCCTGGGTCCCATCCTAAGCACATCGTGAATCCACTGACATCAAAAGTCTAGGTGAGATGGCGAAAAAGTAAGAGTTACTTGTTTTGCTTTTAAGAAAGATAACATCATGGAGTTTAGGTCATCTCAGAGAAATTTTAGAAGCAAATTCATGTTCCTTGATCTTTTTTGTTTTTTGTTTTATTTGGTGGTAGTGGTGTGTGTGTGGTGTAGTGTATAGTGTATGCAATGCATGTGTGTATCTAGATGTGCTCTCCTGTTTGCAGAAGTCAGAGATTGGCTTCAAGCAGTCCTTCTATTGCACTCTACCTTACTTTTTTCACATAAATCTCTCATTGAACTTGGAGCTCTTTCCTTCAGGTAGATGAGCTTAGCTAGCAAGCCCCTATGATTTGCCTGTTTCTGCCTCTGTAGGTGTGTACCAACAATCCTGGCTTTTATGTGGGTTCTGGGGATCAGAACTCAGGTCCTAATGCTTGCCCAGAAAGAACTTTATCATCAGAGCCCTCTCCCTAGCTCGTTTGTGTATTTTGATGATCCCAAGATAAAAGTAAGTCAGTTCTGTCAAACATTTCAATTCACAAAACATACAACCTTATTTTCTGTAAACACACAGAGAAATATGCCTAAATTTAACACAAGGCTAAATGAAAACCACAGCAAAGCTTCATCCATCACAGACTTTTGTGCAAGCAGAGGTCTGTTATTTATTATTTTGTGTTCAGCATGCATTACACTGCTGGCTAGCAATAATTTAAACCATTGGCTACCTCCATGGCCCTTTCATTCTGTGAGGCAGTATGATAATTCAAGAAGACTAACCACCAGAACTCCACTCAGAAACTCAGACTTTCCCCACTCTGTTGAGAAGAAAAATCAATCATTTTAGTATCTTGAAAACATGAATGATGGGCGTGCAACAACAACACAAAGAAAGTTGACTTTCTCAACTTACATCTCTCAAAACAAATTAATTCAAAGTTTCTTGCATGGGTGTGTGTGCCAATAAAACAAGAGACAGAGACAGGTCAGTGAGGAATAAGATAATAACGTGACAGCTATGGGAAAGTGACAGCAGACCCAGAGCTTAAAGTACCAATGAACTCTCTGAACCTCTATGCCCATGTTTCTTGAAAAATGCCCTCACTCCCTCTGCTAGCCACAAGATTGCTATTGGTGATAAATAGCCAGGAAGATGACCCACTTCTAAATAGTCCTACAGTAAGCACCCAAGAGCAAGTGTGTCCTTGGCACCCTGCTTTCAGTGCCATGAGATATGTGCCCAGGAGTAAGGTAACTGAATCATGGGAGTACAGAGATGACTCAGCAGGTATTTCTACTGCTCTGAAGCGGACCTGGGTTTGGCTCCAGCACACACACAACACCTGACAACTGTCTGCAATTCCAGTTCCAGCGCGATCGGACCTTGTTAGCCTTCAAGGACCCCAGGCATTCACACGGTGCATGTACATATTTACAGGCAAACACTCATACCCTAAAATAATAATGAATGGTAAAAAGTAATCAATAATGAATAGGAAAAAAAGAATAATGAATTCTTTAAAGACATAAAGACAGCTGGATTAAAAAGTACTTCTAACTCTTGTGTTTTGAGGGACATCCATGTTGTTTTCCACAATGGTTGCCCTGTTTTTCATTTCTGACAGCAGTATCTGAAAGCTCCCTTTCTCCACATCCTGACCTCTCTTCTTCTGGGTAAAAGCCACTGTAGGGGGCTGACAAGATGAATACCTCATTGCGGTTTTTACCCCGTCTCCCTTTGATGATTGTTTTTCGTATGCTTATTGGTGTGCGAGGTGTTGTCTTTTGAGAAATGATTATTCAGATCATTTGTGGGAATCTCTCTATTATCATCTTTTAAAGAATGTATTTGGATGCATAAAACCCACATTGAAGTAAGGCTATCAGTCAACATATTCTAAAATAAATTTTGCGCTAGACTAATGAATATCTTTCTCAATGTGTTATCTGATGGTGGAGTTGATAATTAGCATCACTTAAATGTAGTGATTTGAATATGATTAATAACTTGAAATATCTGCAACATTGTAAAGTGTCACAAAAAATTAATATGTATACTGGTGACAAATTCAGCATGTTTCTGATACTCCTGTAGTTTGTAATTAACTAATAATCTATGCTGGTATCGTCCAGAGATAAATACCCAGTTTGCATGGGGCCTTGATTCGAGGTACAACACCACAAAAATAATAAATCAAAATAATTGACACATATAAAACTAAAGATGTGAGGCTAAAAGATGGATAAGTGGTTGAGAGCACTGGCTGTTCTTCCAGAGGACCCAGGTTCGATTCCTAGCACCTGCAAGACAGATTACAACTATCTATAGCTCCGGTTCCAGGGGATCTGACATCTTCATACAGTCTTACATGCAGTCGAAATACCAATGTACATAAAATAAGTTTGTGTTTTTTTAAAAAAAAAAAAAAAAAGGTGTGGACCACCACACTTAGGAAAAAAGAAATAACTCAGTCTCCATGTGGGCTCCCTAGTAAGGGGAGCGAGCAAGGGTTGTCTCTGACATGGACTCTGTTGTCTGTTCTTTGATCACATCCCCCTGGTGGGGAGGCCTTGCCAGACCACAGAGGAAGAGGGTGCAGGCAGTCCTGATGAGACTTGATAGGCTGGGTTCAGATGGTAGAAGAGGACTTCCCCTTTCTGTGGACTAGGGGAGGAGAACAGGGAGGAGAGAGGGAGGGTAGAACAGGGAGAAGATGAGAGAGGGGACTACAATCAGGATGTAAAGTGAATAAATTATGTAAAAAAATCTTAATTTTTAAAAACCTAAGTTGTGGTTTTTGGATTCCCAGTTAAGCCTCCCAGCCATCCTTCCCATGGTGTAGCCTGTGTGTTCCATCCATTTGCTGGTGGAGGGTGAAGGGTCCCAATATCACAGGGTTCTTTGGATCTCCAGTAGACAGGAGTTCTCCTTTTTAAATTATTGTATTGAAAGCATATGTAGCCAAAGGCTACAATGACTGTACAGGTACTTAGGAATATTTTATGTTCACAAAGGCAACACCATCACCTACGTTTGGACTAAAACAGAGTCCATATGCCTATGTGTAAGATCTTATAATTTTTTAGAAAACCTACTAAGCACAAAAGACTTTGGAAAGCCGGTTTGCTCTTTAAATAACTGAACTCTCTCTCTTGAAATGGGATGTTTAGTGCAGAGTTTAAGTACAAACTGAAATTCCTCTCTCTGTGTGACCCTGAATAAACTCAATTTTCTCACTTGTAAAATAAATATTAAAATAGTATTACTACATTAGATTACTGTGAGAATGGAAATGAGCCAAAGAAGTGGGGGGGGGGTTGTTTTGTTTTCTAAGCTTCAGACCACAACTACTTAGCAGAGTTTAAAATCACCTAGCATCTCATGAGTAGCCTTTGAAAAACTTGGATAGGACAAAGTAGAATTGTATACGTATACATGGCAAAGGGAAATGCTACTAAGCACAGCTTTTATTTCAAATACGAGCATGTAACTTAGTTCTGTTTTACACAATGATTTTTTTACTGTGAGTCACTAAGGAATTGTCTTAGATTCAGAGGCAAAACTGTTTAACGGAAGGGCTAGTGCTCTGGGAGTCACAGCTAGCATTGCTTTAGTCAGGCCTTAGCACAGGCTGGGAGCAGCAGAAAATGGATGGCTGGGTCACAGGAGCACTGAGAGGTCTGTCTAACACACTTATTTGCTGCAGCATTGGGACCCCAGCTGTGGCTTTTAATAAATATTCTTTTCTTGAATGGGGTCAGACACAGGTGAAGGAGTATCAGTGAAGAAGTCACACAAAGCCCTGTCTTTGGGATACACATCTTCTAGGAAATGAGACAAGCAATCAAGAAAAGACAAGAAATGGACAGAATGTTGGGGCTTAGGAGAATATAGAAATGGCTCCATGGTGAAGAGTGCTTGGTGCTTTTGCAGAGGACATGAGTTCAGTTCTCAGTACCCATATGGTGGCTCATAACTGTCTGTATCTCATGTTCCTGGTGATCCAATGACCTCTTCTGGCCTCTAGAGGCTCCTAAATTCATGTGTTATACATGAGCTCATTCAGGTATACACCAATATATACACATATCCATGTATATACATAAATACATCTTAAGAATTTTAGGGTAAAATGCATGCTGGAGGTGGATTCCAACCCCACACAGGGTCATCAAGCTGGTAACTGAGCAACCTCCCACTGGACGGAAGAGCCAGCCATCCAGGACCCCAAGAACAGAGGCAGAGACCACAGGTTGGGCACATACTCAGCAACTGGGGAGAAGCAAGGATGTTGGTATGGTTGTGGGGACATTCCCAGGGGCTGGGAGGGGACTGGAGACATGTCCTATAAACCTGGGAGACATGAGACTTTACTCCGAGTGAGAGGCAGTCATTCTCTGTTATGCCCTCTTTCCTTGCCCCTTCCCAACAGTGCTCATCGATAGTCACTGTAGGACAGTCCATAAGACAGCTGGCATGAATGAGTACAGAAGTCAGTGCCATTGAAATTGAAGGCAAGAGGACTAATCTTTACTAAAAGACATAAAACTCACAGCAGCCAAACATGCTACTCGACTTCTTAGGAAATGCAGAAGGATTGGAGGATAGACTAACTGTAGACGATGTTATGCAATTCTAACTCCTGCTCATGAGTGATAACAGGATTGGGGCTATGTGGGACAGTGTTGTTATTTTCCGAACACAGGTACTGAAATAGTTTAGGATGAATTGATATGAGGTTGTACACACACTCAAACGGGCACATAGATAGAAGAAAAAGCAAAAATGTCAAAATATGAATAAATATTGAATCTAGGTGGTTGGCTTATATATTTATTTTACTAGTCTATCAACTTCCATTTTATTATTAGTGTATGTGTGTGTGTGTGAGAGAGAGATCACACTCATGCTGTGACATATATGTGAAGGACCCAGGACAAGTGGTGGCAGTCAGTCCTTCTACCAGAGAAGCTCAAACACAAGTCCTTAGACTAGGCAGCAAGTGCCTTTACAGCCTGAATCATCAATACTAGCCTGACTTCCAGTTTTAGAATAATTTGTTGTCAAAAGTTTGGAAACTCCATCCTGCCATAGTCTGGTTTTTTATGTTAGTTTTTGGTTGTACCTTTTTTTTTCCTCTGCAGATATTGTACTGGGCCACAGGCTAGGTCACTGATTTATTCCCAATCAGAAATGTTTGTCTTGGAAGGCCCAGAAGAGCCTCTGAGCCCAGGCACTCAGGTGGCACTTTTTGGGGCAGGGCCTTTAAAGAACAAGACAGGAAGTCAAAGGATTGCAGATGTGCTTCAAGTTCTTAAAAGCCATTTCCAGGGCAAGAGAAAGGCAAAGAAAACACACACAGCCCTGGAGAAATTAATTCCTCCCTGGAGTGTATGCTTCTCTTTGGTGCGGAGGGACTAAATTAGTCTGCTGTTTACCTGCCGAGTGACTTGACAAAAGGGTAATGTGATTTAGAAACTCAGCGGTCACGGAAAGCCTATTTTCAGCCAGCCGGTTACCAGGCAATGACAGCGGATTGGACTGCGATGTATCAAATCCCGAATTTAATCCCGGAACAGTTGTGCCTGTGAATATGAGAAAACCCCGTGGCCCCATGCCTGTCTCACCTCAGTTCCACACCACATTTTCCCAGTGGAGGCAAGAATCAAGAAAAAGAAAGTTGGACTTAGCACCTTCATGTCTCCAGATGAGATGGGCTTCTCCGGAGCCCATGCACATTTATAGGAACACACACACCTTCTCTCCCAACCAAATAAATCAATCTAAAAATAACCCGGGCTGGGTGGGATTCCTTTGACCTCAGGAAACAGAAGAGTAGAGGTTACAGTAGATAAAGAATTCTCTAAAGGTATGGCTCTGTGCAAGCTTTTATTTTGTAAGTAGAAAAGGTCTTCTGTTTGGTTTTGTAGCAGTGAATAATACAACTCATTATCTGTTGCCTGCTTTCAGTCTCATTGCCCTAGTGAGAGGCAGGAGTAGATCAGTCCTGATGTGACTTAATGTGCTCAGGAGAGAAGGGAGGGCTACAATCCCCGGATGTAAAGTAAACATACAAATTTTACAAAAAAGAAAAGAAAGAAACTAAGGGAGGAAGTAGAAAGCTGATCTCTAGAAGTTTGTCTCCTTGGGGTACAGGAATAGGAGAGTCGCTTTCCTTAGCTTTCAACATTGAAAAAATATACTAGCAAACATCAGCTCAAGGAGTAAACAGTCATTTTGCCTCCTGTCTCTCTGCAGAGGTTTCAGTCTGCAGTCAGCTGGCTCTATCTTTGAGCCCTGAGGAGAGGCCAGCTTTTAGGTTAGCAGCGTCATGTAGTAGAGGCTGCCCATTTCAGAGTAGCCAAAAAGCCAAAACACAAAAGCATCAAACAACAACAACAAACAGGTGGAAGGGTTTGGGGTGGACAAGATATGACCTTCAAAGAAATGTCCCTTAATAATCCATTTAGGTATGAAGTCACCAAAGATGAATCTGCAGCTGAGGCTGGAATTTAAAGCCTCATGTTCAACTACCCCCTAATCTGTGGAATAGAACGGGGCTCCAACATCCGAGGCTGTAGGTGGCATCTCATAGTCAATCCACAACCTGACACTCCAGCCCCTGACACTAACTAGATGCCTACCTGGACGGCTTGGTAAGCACTCGGATCTTGATTAATTGAATCCTTCCGGTAACAGTATGAAGAGGCTGCTGCTACTGTCTTGCTTTTAGGGATCAGAAGATCAAAGAAACTGAGTAACAGATACACAGTGGCCTGGCCCGTAATTAACATAACCTTCAAGCTGTCTCTTGAGGTCAGCCACTTCAAATGCTTTCCTATTTATTCTCTTCTCTTTCCACAATAAAATCTGCTGTGGTCCTTCTCTGGGATTCAGTTTGTTGAACACGCTTGCTCACTGTTTTTGCTTTCTTGTTGCTGTGATAAAACACTAAAAAACCAAACCTGAGGAGGAAAAGATTTATTTGCTTTACGGCTTAGGTAAGATCTACCATGGAGGGAAGTCAGGACAGAAACTTGAGGCATGAACCAAACAGAGCCTGTGAAGGAACACTGCTTTCTGGCTTGCAGTCCAAGGCTTGCTCTATTTGCTTTCTTATGCATCCCAGGACCACCTACCAAGAGCTGGCCCCACCCACAGTGGGCTGGGCCTTCCCTCATGAATCAAGATAATACAACCCAGGACGTCCCCGAAGGCCCATCAGATAAAAGCAATTCTTTAATTGTGGTTCATCTTCCAAAGTTTCTTCAAAACTTACCAGCCCAACACCTGCTCCACACATTCTCTGCAAACTCACTCACTGCAGACTCCTGTGAGAGGAGTGGTCCTTGAACAAGAGTGACTCTAAGATCCCAGCTCTGTGGCCCAGGGTTTGCTCAGAGCCTGGCTGATCACCGTCTCACTGTGGCTTCTTGTTGTCATTTCCTCACCACACCCACAGCTGCTTTGGAGGTCTCTGACTAACATGTCTTCCATTGGGCCTAACAACTCCTCAGGGTCACCGCGTCAGCATCTGCTGTAAACTCTCCCTCTCTCTTCACACACCCACTTCTGTGCAGTGACAACCCTGCCACCTGTCCTTCTGAGGACATTGCACTGATCATCCTGGCAAGCAAACATGGCCACACCACTGCCTGCCCAGCACTTCTTCCCTGTTTTTCCTTCCTCCACTGAGGCATGTGCGAGCCTGAGCTCAATCCCAAGGTCCTGGTCCCCACCCTCTGCCATCTTCACCTCCAGCTTGCCCAAACTAAACCATGTTCTCTGAAATGTCCTGCTCCTCACACCTCTGGCTTACACCTGTCTCTCACAAGCCTCTGCTCTTCCCTCAGCGCTTCCAACTTGTAGTCCTGGCAAACATCTACACTTCCTTCAGGTTTGAAGCCAATTGCCACCTTCCCGTGGAAAAATCCTTAATTCCCCTCTCCTCACAGAAAGATTTGGTTTAAGATGAAAATCAGTTTAACAACAACAACAAAGAGCTTTTCTGTCTTTAGCTGGCCCTCAGCATGATTCTTGAAAGCATTCAGGGGTTTGAATCTTTCCATTTTTGCATCCACAGAACGTCTGGCAAATTACCATGTGTTAAAATAATTTAAGTGACTTGATCTGAGGAACCGTATTTTCCTGAGCAGAGCTGTGTGCTCAGGGCATTCAGTATCAGACTGATGACCCTAATCTTCCCCTTCCAGTTTCATGGCTAAAGCCTGGAGTTAATAGCAAACATCCTCATTGCTTTGGCTTGGTAAACCCAGCAACAGGCAGCTGACTGGTGACATTCCAGAGCACACTGACCCCGTGTCCAGGTTGTGTTGTTTGCTTTTCACTAAGAGAGCAGCTTTGCTTCAAGGCTCTGAAAGTTGAACCCATTCATTCTCTGTTCCTTCTTGCTCTCTTTCACAGAAACATGTTTGAGAGAATATTACACAGAGAAAAGCAGGTGGAGTTAAAGAGAGAGGAAGCAAAACCATGGCAGAGAGACAAAGAAGCCATAAAATTAACCTGGCCAGCAGGTATTAGTCACTTATTGCCCAAACCCAGACAGAAGGCTGAACAATGGTATAAGACTAGGGACCATGTCCAAAGGGCCATAATGACTGCCATCAACATTAGCATAACTGCACCAAGAAAAATCTATCAGTTTGAGGCCTCATCCTTATCAACCTCCAATATGTCTACCTTAGAAAAAAAATCTTCCTGCCTGCTTAAGTGCAGAGCATAGCAAATTACCATCATTAGGATTTCTCTAAGGAGCCTGACTAATTTACCGAAACCCAAGGACCTTCTAGATTGGGAATGTACTTCTGTCATGTTCGCCTGTGGTCTATAAGATATCCATGTGGCTTGTAGAAACACCTAAATTTTATTGTTTAAATGTTTTACCTATTCTTCATCCCCATAAAAGACATTATATTCATGTTCGAAGTAGTATGTGTGTGCTGGGGGGTGGGGGAAGGGCCTCCACGCAGTCTCTCACACAGCTTGCTGATTCAGCTAACTGCTTACATACCACAGGCTGGAGGGGTGGAAGCATTTTCTTGTGGGTCTCGAGGTCCCTCCCCAGCTCCTAGTATTGTTTCAGTTTGTCTGGCTTGACACGAGGCCAGCTGATTCTTCTCCAAGTTCCATCTTGGGTCAGATCTCAGGAGACAGCCTGTCTGGTGGCTCAGAAAGCAAATATCTGCTAGAGTATCCAGCCCAAACCTGGATCACCCTGCCTGATAACCTTCCTAATACCCCCAGGGCCCCGTGCATGGCGGAGGGAGACGAAATGAGAGGTGGGAAGTGCTCTAATTTCTCCAGCTGAGGCTCTCAGTGAGCGTCTAAGTGGGAAGTCCTGCAGGCAGGCAGCCAGGCTGCCCAGCGGTCCTTCCCTCTTACACAACCAATGTCTCCTGCCAGGCGTCTATGTCATCTTCATTTCCTCCCGTGTTTACTCCTGGGCGTCTCCTCTTGCTGCCTCAAAGCACTTTTAGATGTCTACCTCTATTTAGTAGCTAGTCACTGGGCTTCACCCCACCAAGTTCCCTGCAGAAATCACAGGGATCTAGAAGAGGGGTTTCCACTTGGAAAGACCTTAAATCCGGAAATGAAGACAAAAAGCCACACCCACAAAATCACAATAGGGCATGTGGTTGTTGTACTGAGTTCATGTATTACTGGGGCCTTTTGATTTTCCTGTGAGCTGCCGAGGTTATCTTCAGATGGTCGATCATGGCTGTCCATCAACACAACAAGGCTAGGTGAGATGTGTAGACTGTCAGCCTTCCTGTTTCTTGAAACAAAGCTCAGAGTAAATTACAATACTTACTTTGAAGGAAATGAATATAACTGGGGAATGTGGTAGCTGACATATTGATATTATAAACATTTTTGCATGACTTTGAATTCTTTTTCCAATTTTTTAAGATGCATTAAGAGAGGGAGAGAGACCATGTGAGTGCGTGTGCCTGTGTATTTGTTGACACACATACCATAACATGTATTTGAAGGCTAGAGAACAGCTTTGTGGAGTAAGTTCTCTCCTTCCACCTTTATGTGGGTTCTAGGGACGGAACTCAGGTCACCAGGCTGGCTCAGACACACCTTTACCCACAGAGCCATTTCACTACCCCAAGATTTCTTTTCTTTGATCTGTGGTATAAATGTCAACACAGGCCCGTGTCGTAAGAGGAGTTGGGAACTGAAGAAAGGGGTCATGAATTTGAACTTGCTCTTTCCTCCTCTGGTGAATGTAGAAAAGAATAATTACTTTCAGCCCTTGATTTGAGGATTTTTTGTTTTGTTTTGTTTTGTTTTAATAAAGAAAGACTGTTAGGTGTGATGTGTGAAGCACAGTATTATGTATTCTGTTTTATGCTTGCCTGGTGTGCTTTTTTGGATTAGACAAGTATAAATCATTAAAATCTTTGTTTACATAGTGAACAAGTGCTTGTAAATGAGCTGTGTGTCTTTAGGAAGAAAAATGTGCTCTTGGGTCTTATCTGCAGACATGTGATGTGTACAGCATCTGCCCTGGGACCAGCTAAGCTTTGTAAGTAATCACTTTTGGGAAAGGTTTAGTGTTTGGCAGAGGTTTCAATTAGAAGAGATGGGCCCTGCCAGAGATAGGAGGACATTCTGTCTGGTGAGCTCATTAGAAGAACTAGGAGTCTAGGCACAACCTGGAGACTAAGAATCTTCTAAGCCCTCTGGAGAGGTTATATGATGTCCTGGAAAGCACACGGCTCCAAATTCTCAGTAAGCCACTGGTAGCTGCGTGACCCTGGGCAAGGTGACTGACCTTTGGAGATTGCCAATGGCATGGAAAATTAGACATGACCTGTTAGAGCTTACGATGCAGCACCCTGCCCGCTGGAGAGTTAAAATCTAGGTTATGATTAACTCCTAATCATTACTCCTCACACCATTTGAAGCAAATCTCTTAGTACAAATAAAACGAAAGCTCTAACCTAAAAAGAGCAACCAGCAAATAAAAACTTGAAAATTCTCTAGAAAAACAAACAAGGGATGAAATAAAAAGCCCAAGAGAGCATTGGTATGGTCCCTACCAGAGTTAAAGAGTGACCTTCAGTATATTCACTGTAACCATTACTCAGAGTATATAAGAAAAATTTGTGGTGGACAAATTTGGCAATTTAAATAAAATGAAAAAAATCTTTAAAATACCACTTGAAAGTCTGTATCTGTTTACCAATTTCTTTTATTATAAACTTATCTATTATTTGAATAATACTAATAAGGAAACTAAATTTATCATTAAAAGACCTTACCATAAGGCAAGTCAGGGGTTTACATAACTTTATAAGTTCTATCAAACATTTAAGAAAAAAATTCTAACAATGTTACTTTTTTCAGAAAATACAAAGTTGGCTTATAGTCTTGCATGAAATTTTAATGCCCACTACAAAGAAATAAGTTTCTAGATTGATATTATTTATAAATACAGATTCAGAAAGCCCTAAATATTAGCTAATAAAAATCAACAGATTAAACCAGAATTAGTATCCAAAATTAATATATGTGATAAGTTGCTGTTCTCATTCCTATGATTTAAAAAAAAAAAAAAGTCTTAATAGGCTCTGGAGAGATGGCTCAGCAGTTAAGAGCACTAGCTACTCTTCCATAGGGCTGGAATTCAATTCCTAGAACCCACATGATGACTCCCAACCATCATCAACCCCACCCTAGCTCCAGGATGTCCTGGGCCCACCTCTGGCTTCCATGGGTACCAGGAATATACACGGTGCACAGATATACACACAGACAAACATCCCATAAAACAAAATAATAACAAAAGCAACTTAAGTAAAGGTTAGTTTGGCTCACAGTTTGAGGGTATTTACCATCAGGGCAGAGAGGTCACAGCAGCCTGAGCACTGGTCACATGGTACCCACAGTTAGGAAGCAAAGAGCAATGAATGCTATACTGCTTGGGTTTCCCTTTTCCTTTTTAATCAGGCATGGTCCCAGCCCATGGAATGACACCACCACATTTAATCTTCCCACCCCAATTATCCTAACCTAGAAAGCCTCTCCTAGACATGCTCAGAGTTTCTGTTTCCATGGTGACTCAAAATCTCATTGAGTTGACAAGAAAGATTAAATACCACAATGACAGTCAGACATATCCCTGGAATGCTAGGTTAATTTCAAACCACTTAACATGATTTCCTGCAATAATAAAACAGAGAAAAAAGGTCAGACCAACATCCATATCCATGTACCAAGAATTTGACAAGATCGAACATCCGCTTGTTACAAAAACTATCAGTGAACTAGGAATAGTAACAAGCTTCCTAGAGCTGATAAAAAGCATTTTTGAAAAATGTGCGACTAACATTTTATTTAATCTGTAATATTGAAGGTATTTCCCCCCAAGTACTGGGGACAAGACAGGGATATTCATTCATATCCGTCTGGGTGATTCTCTTTTTAACCGGTATCAAGCTAAGGGCTCAATCTGGGAATCATTACATTCAAAAACAGCATGAAATCCTGTCATGTCATTTAATCTACCTTCACTAATTCATACAATGTATCCTGATGATATTCACCCCTTACCTCCTTCCAGATCACTTAAGATCTGAATAATGGGTTTTTATGGAAAATCTACCAATTTTAAAATACAATAAATTGATCTCAATTGTTTTTTTTAAATGCCGAGGGTCAAATAAGATGTCTCCTCTGGTTTGGCTTTGTCCTATGATCCCAGCAGTTGCAAACTATATTGTCTTCACCTAACATGACCCCAGATAGGTTCTCCAGACCTTCCAGCACCTTTGGAAGGCTTTTCTCACCTCAGCTTCCCACGAGCTCCTGGGTATATGACCTGCTTTATCCCAGACCCCAGGTTAAACCTATAGTTAGGGTTATGTAACTACTCTTCCCCTTCCTCACCCCATTGTTTGCTTTCTCTAACACCTCTTCTGTTGTTTTCCTAATGCACGGGTTGTGGGGGCGGGGATGGGGTGGGCGAGGTGTAGGTGATTCTCATGGAGGTCAAAAGGTCAGAGGTATCTTGTTTTATTGTTCTTCACCTTTTTGAGGGGAAGAGCACTGGATCCGGAGCTTACTTATTTAACTAGGCTGACCAGCCAGTGACCTGGGGGATCTGCCTGTCCATGCTTCCCAAGCCCACTCCTTGCGGCCCCCATGCTGAGATGACAGAGCCCCCTAGAGGGATCTTCCTGTAAGTGCAAGGGAAGCAAACTCAGGCGCTCACAAGGCAAGCATTCTACCCACTGCGCCAGCTCCCCAGCTCACCAGCCCCTCTGCCTTTTTAAAGCCCTCTAATTGTAAAAAATAAACAAACAAGCAAAAAATCTTCCCACAGGGTCTCCTCCACCATCTCTTTCACATCTCTCCCGAGCTCGAGGCTCAGACTTGTGCAGACAGTGTACAAGGTCCAAATCCATGCTGACTCATCTTCCTCCTCTGCCCCAGTTACCACTAACTATGCTCATTCCAGCCCTGTCCTCCTGAACAGACTCAAACTGCACCTGCCTCCTGACGCTCAGTCCACAGAGACTTCTCTGTACCCCTCGGTCAACTGTGTGGAGTATCTGCCTCCTTATCTTCCTTCCCAGGTGAATATGGCAATCCTCATCAGCCACATTGTAGCCCCGCCCCCCAGCCCCCAAATGCCTTTCCGGGGGCTCTGGTTTGTCATCTCCTCTTCACTCGGCTGCAGCTTGGGACAATCAGCTTCTCTCACCTTAAACAAAATGGAACTCAAGACCATGCTGCACACCAACTCTCCCAGCCCCATCTCAGAACCCTATGTCATAAGCAACTGTTGGTTCCCTAAACACAGCCTTGTCTCAGCGCTTAATCCACTCTCTGCTTGGGGTAGCCTCCTTTTCCCCTCCCCAAACCACAGTGCAGCAGAACCGATTCCCAGTGTCCTGATCGCTCCTAACATAGTCTTCTCTGAAAGCCGGTCACCCTGCATCTCATCTTTGTACCTAGCAAGCATGCTGAACCTGTGGCCCTGGGCTGCATGTAGCAGCATGGGGTTAAGGGTAGCTAAAACCCCTCCCAATACAAAACCGTCAACTTACCTAAAACATGATGAGATACTTTTCCAATTTTTAAACTTGATTGTGTCTTTCTCAAGTGTAAAGTTTATGGGTGGCAATGTTGTGTCACAGTGTCAAATAGTCGATGCACTTGGCGGAGCGTTGAGTGCATGCACTATCTTTATTAAGAGTGTGAGTCCCCTAAACAGACATCCCCAGAACAGCTACTTCCTGCTACATGTATTTGAGGACTGTAGAGGCCAGTATCCCAACAGAGGATAATAATAACTATCTTGTAAGTTTTTAGCGATAGGATTTGAGCCTAGGAGCATGAGAAAGTGAGGCCTACCTGTCTTATCAGGTGATAAAAGCTTAGGGTCAGAACCACGTGTACACGGTGAGTTTCAGATGCAGTCTCACTCCTCATTCTAATTAGACACGGGTAGACTTTAACTGCTTTTTCTAGCATTAACGTTTCCCTCTCCCCACTGCCTCCTCTTTCCCCACCCTCTCTTTTTACCTCCCTTCCTCCCTCCATCTTTTCCACTCCACCTTCTTCCCATGATGCTCTATGCTAGATATCACACTGGACTTGCTGCCTCTGGGATTCAGCCCCTGTCTCATTCATCGTTATCTTGACTTCCACTTTCTTCCATTTTAAAACAATGTAGTGATTTGTTTTTATTGAACTAGGAATAGTTCCCACATGGTTAAAAATGGGTCAAGCAGTGAGGCCCAGTCAATAAAATACCTGCTGTACAAAGGTAGGACCTGATTCGGATCCACAGCATCCACGCAGATGCTGAGCCTAGTGGCGGGCACTCATAATCCTAGCACTGTGGGATGAGTTGCAGAGACAGGCAGAGCTCTAGAACTCACTGTCCAGGGAGCCTCGGATTTAGCGAGAGACGCTGCCTCAAAAATGAGGTGGAGAGTAATGAAAGGCACTCAATACTGCACTCTAGAGTCAATATGTATGCATGCATACCAACATGAACATGTGCCCAGACCCACACACATATATACATACACCACACACACACACCATTATTTAAAAAGAGCAAATTATTATAAAGTGAAAATTCTCCCATTTACACCATACTCGCTCAGTTCATCACCTCAGAAATAACTTATGCAGCATTCTCTTGCTCATTTTTCTGTCCCCGCCTCCACCTCGAGAAAGAAAGAAAAAACTTTGTTACATACATTTGTTGCTTTTCATAGAAGCAAAGGAACACGGTGCACATTTCTGTGCATCTTGGGTCTTTTCATTAAGAGTGTTCAGTGGTTTATACATCTAAGTTAATAGATCTAAACTCCTTAGACCAGTGCTTGAACCATAGTAAATTCTTAATCACTGTCCCCTCCTATGGGGGAGATCAAAAAACAGGCTCCAACATTCAAAATTGTAGAAGCACCACGGGAAACAAAACAAAACATGATTCCATTGGACAGGAGTGGAGAGGAATTATAATTCAGAACATGGCTGCTCTGGCCAGAGGTCACATCCAAAGACCTTCTAGGTCTGTGTGATCCAGCTGGAATACAAACACACCTTTAATCCAGGAGACAGAGACAAACAGATCTGAATTCAAGGCCAGCCTGGTATAGAGCAAGTTTCAGACAAAGAAAATCTTAGGCCCAGGTGTGGTGGTATATGCCTTTGATCCCAAACAATAAAGGTAAAGTTAGTTTGTAGAAGTAAGCACCCACACTTGAAAGTGATATTTAATTGAGTGGCTGAAAACGTGACAAATCAGAGAAATATTTGACAGAATGGGATATACCCAAGTCTCATGAAAAGAGAGAGGAAAGGGAAGCGACCTAAGGGGCAGTGAGAGAGAAGAGGCTGTTTTACTGGGACAGTAATAGGGAGATACATTGCAGAGGGAGAGGGCACAGGTGAAGACAGAACGAGCCAGAAAATGAAAAGGAGCCAGGATATTAGAAAAGATTGCTAGAGTTAGCAGAGCAATTCAGAGGCCAAGAGAGAAGCCAGGTTGAATAAGTTAACTGGTAGAGAAGTTTGAGCCAGAACAGCCGAATTGAACAAGGCAGCTGTGAGCTCAGAAAGAACAAGAAAGGGTGAGCTTATTAAGCTACTGTGAGTCTCAGAGGCTGAAGATATTCTGGGCCTAGGTTAGATTGCATGAAGATTCCAGGACTAGGCCTGGGTTGGCAAAGGGACGCAATGAGCCTCCGAGACAACAATTGAAACAGGTGAGTAAAAATTCATTTTACACAGGAGCTTCAGGGACGTTTCTCCAGAGACAGGCCTCCAAAAACTATACTACTGCCTCTCCTTGTGCCTGTGTAGCACCTGGGGGGAAGAAAAGTTGCCATCAGAGGTCACATTTCCTCAAATAAAGCCACACTTCTCTCCCTCTGGTACTGATACTCCTAAACTATGCATGAGAAAAGACGGCTTCACAGTAGATTTTGCTTCACCTACTATCAGAAAACTGAGATACGGCTTCTGCGCCTCACTGTATGGGTGATGTTGAGCCCCTAGTTTGGCCAAAGCTGGCTCGATTCCACACGGGGCCACAAACGTTTCTGAAAGGTAGTGTATGGGGAGAGCCCCTTGCACTTCGTTCTGGTTCCAAATCTCTCCAGTGAGGTCCTCTAATTGAAGCAAAGCTTACGGCAGATGTAAATTCCAAGGCTATTCGAAGCAAGGGCAAGGACAAGGCTTGAGAGGGGACCAGAAACGTCTGTTCTCTCAAGCAGATTTTGGTTTAGAAGACTTTGTCTAGAGGCATGAAGGATGCGTGCACTGTCCACACAATTTTCAGTTCCCCAGAGATGCCTTTTCATCTCTTGAGGTAGAAAAGAGACTGAGGCCTTTTACTTGCCCAGGCCACCGGACCCACAATGCACCTGTCAAACTCAACAGCCAACGTAGCCTGGGGGTAGGATGTGGGGAAGGGCAAAGGTTTTGAAATATGGAGTTATTTGGGTGTCTGGGGAATTTGAGAGAACTTGTGACTGCTCCTAGGAGGCAGGTCGGTGACTTAAATAAACACGAATCGTTCCAGAACAAATAATTGAGTCCATTTAAATTCATCACCCCCCTCTCTGGCAGAGCGTTTCGTTTAAAATAGGCATCGCTTGTGTGTTCATGGGTATGTGCACGCACTCCCAACCTCAAGTTGGGAGAGGTGCCAAACGGTAGGCCTCCCAGTAGCATCAGGGAGGAAACGAGAGATGCCTGACCCTGTTTTGTACCCCACTGAGAGGCTTCTGTGGGGTAGGGCCTAGGTCAAAACAAAGCCAGCCACCGCAGACAACTGTTCTTGCCCCTGAGTCTCCGAAGCCCCGCAGCGCCCGATGCACGTGACCCACATAACTCCGACAGACTCAGAGCAAGCCTATGCTGTGACAGCCCCTTCGCAGCTCTGCCTCGTTCTCGAGCCTGCCGTGTGGGACACCTCAAAGGTCCTGACAAGGAGAAAATTTAAATCCAGGAGGAATCGGAGGCAACGGGGTGCAAATATCCAAAGATGAAAATGGGCCAGGCCATTGACCGGAAAGACCAGGACCTGGGGGTGTTTTTTGACTCTTCCCAGAGACCACTGACTTCACAGGAGTGCTGTGTGACCAGGAACATCTGTCACCCTCATTCCTTACTGAAAGCCCACCTGAGGCAAGAGATTAAGCCTCCTGTACGCTTAAAGGCACCTTGCTTTTACAATATCGGCACTTGGTCAGGCTGCCTAGGCCAGTGCTACTGATTGCCCTTGACCCTTGACCCTTCCATACCAGGATGAGGAGGTATGACTGTGAGTAGTAACCACAGTGAGCAAAATCTTGAGAACCCTGGTGAGAATGAAGAGCGAGGGATAGAAGGACATCGGAACAATATGCCAAGACTCAGACCAGAGAAGGGGTCAGGCCAGCCGGTCACTCCTAGGCATAGAAGGACTCTGGCTGACTCGGCTGTGCCTAATTCCGAACAAGGGATTGGTCTAAGGCCACTGCACACAGATGTAGAAGAGGCATGAGTTTAGGGAAGGGATTAGACGCTCTCCAGGGAAGGATGGATAGCAAGGCGACACAGCTGTTGCAAAGGCCCGAGCTGTGCCGGTGGCTTTAGGGAATTAAGACATTTGGAGGAGGAGTTCCAGACAAAATGCTTAATTTAGTCTGCCTTCCAGCTGCTTACACCAAGAATCTCAGCGATAGGAGCGAGGTCTCTTGTTCTTGTTCTCACGCCTCCCTCCCTCCCTACCTCCGACCTTCTCCTTATCTAATCTGTTGCAAGTTTCATTGCTCCTGTATACAAACTGCAAACAAAGTCTGGCCCTTCCTGACCTCTCCCACTCTACCACCTCCAGGCAAGCCATTGTTACCTTTGACCTCCATCTCCGTGTTGTCCACTGCTCATGAGGCAGTCACCTTTAAAACTAAAGTCAGACGGTATCTCTCTTCTCCTTTCTAGAATCCCTGTAGCAACTGTCCCTTCTACCTCAGAGGAAAAAGGAGCCACTAAGACCCCCTCAAAACCCTAACCCTCTATGCAGACTGATTCTGGTGGCTGCCCAGGCTCTGCCTTCCTGGTTCCCTACTTTCCTCATTTTCTCCAGCCATGCTCGTCTTTCTCTTGATCAAGGCCAACCCCACCTCAGGGACTTCCTGAAATGCTGTCTCTGGATCTCAGTACCCCTCTCACAAAGCTCATAGCTCACCCCCTCAGCTCCTTGAAGCCTTCTCTCAACTGTCCACCTGGAAGACTCCACCCTAACCAGAACTGAAAATGTATATGAGCCCCCTTCCTTCCAGGCGCCCTGATATTTCAGATCACATTCCACATTCTACTGTCATAAATGGCATGTGATCAGTTATGAACAGAGATACCTCTAGTAAACGAATCCATGGGTGATTTTGTCATGGTGCATGCACCAGAAAGGAAATAACTCAGTCCATTGTTCCATATGCAGCCCATTGTTAAGTGACACATCATTTCAATGCACATGAATATGAATGTGTATGGATATGTGATAGTTACTAGGTATTTGTATCTCTCTCTCTCTCTCCCTCTCTCCTAAACTGTGAAACACCATGAGAACAAGGAGTTGCATGGCCCTTTACTAAAAGGGAAACCTCTCCATCTCTGCACCGTCCTCCCTCTGATACATGTGTTGAATGTATTTCCTGAACACCTCCACCCTGTACCAGGCGCTGTCATGGGACCTCAAATACAAAGGTGTGCAAACCTGGTGGTTCTGTTTTCCTGCTGCTCTCAGTCTAGTGTATGGAGATGGTGATTTCACAAAGGATGCAACTGACGTAAGAAAACGGTTGTGAAATTTGCAGGCGAATTGATAGAGCTAGAAAATGTTGTCCTGAGTTAGGGAACCCAAATCCGGAAATACACACATAGTACGTGCTCACTTATAAGTGGATATCAGTTATAAAGTACAGGATACTGTGCTACAATCCACAGACCTAAAGAAGCTACATAATGGGGACTCACGGGAGGGTGCTTGGATATCCCTCAGAAGGAGAAATAAAAGTCATGGGGGATATGGATGGAAAGAACAGGGTGGGAGAGGGGTTGGGGGAGGAAAAAGAGGGATTGAGCATGGGGAGGACAGAGGAAAAGAGAACTGGAAGAAACTGGAAACAATGGAAGCTGGGCCCTGTCTGAGACAAGATAGAAAGCTAGGACAAGGGAAATTCCCAGGAATCTGCAAGAGTGACTCTAGGTAAGACTCAGAGCAATGAAGTAAATGGAGCCTGAACTGGCCATCTCCTGCAACCAGACAAGGCTTCCAGGGGAGGGAGGGGATCACCAACCCACCCTAAAACCTTCAACCCACAATTTGCCCCACCTACAGAGATAAGGATGGAGCAGAAATGGAGGGAAGGGACGACCAATGACTGGCCCAGCTTGAGACCCATGCCATGAGAGGCAGCTCACCCCTGCCACTATTGATGATATTCTGCTACACTTGCAGACAGAAGCCTACAATAACTGTCCTCTGAGAGGATCTACCCAGCAGCTGATGGAAAGAGATGTAGAGACACACAGCCAAATTTTAGGCAGAGCCCGAGCAATCTTGTAGAAGAGAGGGAGGATGGATTGAAGAAGACAAAGAGGTCAAGGACATGACAAGAAAACCTACAGAATAAATTAACCTGTGCCCACAGAGACTCAACCACCAACCAAACAGCATGCGTAGGACAGTACTAGGCCCCCTACACATATGTAACAGAAGTACAGCTTGGTCTTCACATGGGACGCCTACCAACAGGAGCAGGGGCTATCTCTGACTCTGTTGCCTGACTTTGGATCCCTTTCCCCTCACTAGGCTGCCTTGTCTAGCCTCAATAGAAGATGAGCCTAGTCCTACTGAATCTTGATATGCCAAAGCAGGTGGATATCCACAGGAGGCCTCCCCATCTCAGAGAAGAAATAGAAGGGGAGATGGGGGAAAGGGATGGAAGAGGGAAGGACTGGGAGGAGAGGAGGGAGGAGAAGCAGTGATTTGGATGTAAAGTAAACAAACAAAATAATATTTTTTAAAAGGTCAGGAAAGACATTGCATTTGTATTTGCAGTTAGGTAGGTGGTAGGTGAGCAAAAATTACTGATAAAATCCAAGATTTACTTAGAAGATGGAGACTATATCCATTATGAATGAACTGAGAAGAATTTTTATGACAGTGGTGAGTCCAAACTTTCTGATTAAAAACACTTGGTGTAATTACTAATGCTTTAATTGGTAGAGAAGGCTGAAAGATATCTGTGTTATAATCCCTAAAACCTGAGAATTCCACCATATTGGGGAGGGCTGGATTTTACAGGTATGATTTAATTGAGGATGTTAAATGGGGAAAATTATCAGGATTATCCAAGTAGGTGCATATGGAACCATGTACAATCCATGTTACAAGGATCTAACACATTGTGTGGCACACCTATAATCACAGCCCTCAACGGACTGAGCCCAACAAATTGCAAGTTGGGTGTCTGGCTGGGCTAAATACAACGAACTTTCTCAGTCTCTACACCTAAAAAAAAAAAAAAAAAAGAAAAAGAAAAAAAATAGGGTCACAGGAATACTTAGACACAAACATACAAAGAGATAGCAAAGAGTAAAGAGACAGCAAAGTGAGAATTGATGATGCTGGCCGAGGTCGAAAGATGTGGCCATGGGCAAGTTTGAAAGTTAATTCTACATATTATCTTGAGTGCACGTGGGTTCCCAGAGGTGGGGTCAAAAGAATTCTGTACGCCTGTGAGGCTGTCTCTGTCAGCTACTAAAGCAGATCGCCCTCTGCTTCTGGGCCTCACTCAATCAATTGAACAGAAGAAAAAGGGTGGGTAGGAAGTCTTTTCCCTCTCTGACTTCTGAACTAGGGTACCAGTCTTCTACGCCCCCCCTCCTCACCCTGGCACTTAGTTTGCTGACTGTAGAATATGTGATACCTTGATAGATGATAGGTGGTAGAAAGTAGGTAGAAAAATTAGATAGATAGATAGATAGATAGATAGATAGATAGATAGATAGATAGATAGATAGATGACAGATATACCGATATAGATACAGGTGATATACATATAAATTATATACGATCTGTTCCTCAGGAAAGCAGACTAATATTTCAAAGAATTTTAGCAGCCCCCCCCCAAGAGCAGAAAGAGACAAACTCATCTCTACAAGCCACACAGGAAACGCAGCTTTCTCCCAACGTGGAGGTCAGTCCAGTGGACACTTTTTCAGATTTCTCACCTGCAGAACCATGAAAGGACATACATGCCCTGTGGAGCCAATCAGTTCATAGTACTCTGTCTCAGAAGCCACAGGAAACTAATAAGATAGAAAATACTGTAAGGCAGGCATCAATACTGGTTTTAGAGCATGAACGAAGATTCCAACCATATGCTGATTGGAGAGGCAAGCCAAACCTTAACTTAGATATGCAACGTGCTACTCACAGACTGGTCTGAGCAAGCGGTATGCTCCAAGGACGCCACAAATAGAAAGCCATGAGAAGTAGGAAAGGCAGCTATGCTATGCCTCATGTCTAGCCTTCTTGACATTGGAAGACTGACGGAATAGAAGTCTGAGGAAGAAAATAGAAGACATGGTGTCTTGGAGTCATGAGAGATGAGGATTTTGGATGCCACTGGAGTAGAATGGTGAATGGTGATGAAGCAGCCAAGACCTGCTGTTTGAACAGTTGTTCTTGAAGTTTGCCTGGGAACATACATAGACAGTAGGCAGTTACTGTGGCTGTTGGATCCAGGAAAGCTCCTTCACCCTTGTATAGTGTTGAGTCTGCTTTAGAAAATAACCCAATAATGACAGCAGCAGGAAATGCGGGTTCAGGATGTTTGACCTCCTGGAGACGGAGAAAGCAGTCAATAAAGAGGATGCAGAGACCAGAGCTCTCTGTCCTGATGGCGGTTAGGATCCCCTGGGGTCATTTCAAAAGTCTCTGTGATCTCAGGTTTTCTAAGTTGGTCTCCAGATATCAGTCATTATTGGGGCTGGTTAAAGCTAGTCAGGTAGTTTCAATGTATGTCCCAGGAGACTAATAGCATTCCTGATATGTATGGTATTGTGTCTAAAAGGGTGTAGGTAATTCATGGATACGCATTAGAACATTCATTC
>CM053750.1:7989681-8079034 GCA_028658305.1 Pachyuromys duprasi
TCAAAAGCCAAAGTCCTGTGCCAGCTAAAGGGAGATGCCAGAACCCAGGCTCGCAATTTCACCTCAGCTGCTAGCCGACAGGGAGGGGAAAAGGAGCTAAGGATTCTGAGAATCACTGAGAAATTGGATTTTAATTCATATGGATTAATTTAAATATGAAAACAGGTGTTCAGCTCACTCAAAAACCTTTTAAATCAACCTGGGTATGAAAACAGAAGTAAGACCACCTACTTCCTTAACTGTGAACTTATGACTAGAAATTTCCAATGAAAATAACGAAATTAAGCTGTACTGGAAATGGCAATGTCATTTAGCAAGTTTGATATAAAAAATGCATTCTAAAATAACTACCTCAGTAAGATTATCTGTCACCTCAGCGAGTTACCATTTCGTATACGTTTTGAAAAATCTACCCTCCTAATAAACTTGATATATACAATGTAAAAAAACAACATTCATATTTTTATTAGCTATTCTGATTTTATATTGATATAGGTAACACTTTGATATATTTGTTAAATGTTGTAGAAAATAAAAAAATGAGTGTTGGGCTATATAGTGTTTATTATTAGCCCTAAGATTATCACAGCGCTATTATTTAATCTGTCATAAATAATAAGACACAGACACCTGTTAGATTTTACAGTTGCCTTATTTACCTTGGGCCGGGCAGATAGTTCACCTCTGTTGCCTCAGTAGTCTCACCATCTACCTCCCGGCCCCCATCTAATGCCATTCACTAATCTTCCTCATCTAGTCTACCTTCCATCCATAATCTCAATATACTTGTTTGTATTCTTCATCTGGGCCCTTTCACGCCATCCTCAGAGTCCTTCCTCACAGATCATGTGGTTTCGTCTCCACCTAACCCATCCTGGCATCCTCTCTCTTCCTTTCTTCCCATCCATCCATCTCCTGTGATTCTCCTGTCTGCCAAAGCCCGGGAACCTTAGCCACACCTATCCCGTTCTGCCCTGCCCACGTTTAGGCCGTTTTATCAGCCAATGAGGTAGGTTTACAAAACAAGGCTAGGTCTATGCAGGCAGCAATATACAGGCATCAGACCAACCCCCAACAATCAAATAAAGCTTATCACTTAAACTGCACCTTCTTTTCTTTCACTGCTTGGTTTGTCTGGGAGGTGCTATGTCATTTACTAGGGAAAAAAAAATTAAAACATGGGAGTGGGGACACACAGGGAAGGGCCAGCCTCCTCCCCCAACCTCCTGTAGACTCCATCTTTGCTCTACTGCTCCTCGCCCCTTCCAGTCCATAGTGCTCCGTGGGGGTAGGGAGGTATATTTTCCTTCTTACCCATCCAGGCATTTTTTTTTCCTCTGGATTCAAAGAACAGTGGTCTTCTGTTTTCTATCACTTCTCTGTGCTCTTAAACCTGCCTCCGTACTGCTTGGTTCCATCCACAGTGACAGAAGAAAGAAGCCTTCCTATGCTTCTCACCCAGTCTTATGCCAGGCCTATGGCTGATACAGCAGGTTCTGAATTCTTCCAGGAGCTCTTACTGCCTTCTTCTTAGGAACTAAAAAGAAGAACGATTAGAGACACAAGCTTTAAAAAGCAAAGTGGAGACAGTGGGAGCAATGACAGGATTTTTTTTTTGTAATAACATTATTCTCTCCTTTCACAGCAGGGTGTACGTGTATACACCTGGGTGAAATGAGGGTTCTCTGAGAAATCAGTAGGGTTAAAGGAGATCAGGCAAAACCAGCGGAAGAATGGGGTTCTGAGAGTGAAGCCACAAAGGGACAAACTAGAGGTCAGATTCTTCCAGCTTGCTCTTGTCTTCAACAGTCTGACTTTGGTCTAGGTTTTCTGGAAAGCAAGCATCGAGCAAAAGGATTGTTCTGATGACCCCCTCCTTCCCCTCCACACCTTCCACCCCATACCTCACCCCCACTTAGACTTCCCCACCACCTTCCTTCCTTGTGTCATTAGTCAAGAATCATCAAGAAACTCTACAAAGGACCCAGAATGTTTGCTTCATGTGAGTCAGTGATGTTAGGTTACCCTTTTTGGTTGTTTCCTGTGTGAGAATCACAGCTGAGCAAGAGCTGTAGCTTCTTAGTGACAGGTGAGTCCGTGTCCTGTGCTTACCTGACATCAGTCAGGATGTGTGACATGTGAGTAGCCACTGGCTTCAGCAATGTTCTTCTGTAAGCACTGGGCCAGGAGGCTGAGCATTTGCTATCTGCCTGCTGCCTGCCCATCTACAGGAAAAAAATCAGCATAGGTAGGAGATAGCCTGTCCCCATCCAAATTCAACCAGTTCCCAAAGAGATGGCCCTTTTGGGGAGGGGGGGGAAAGGGTTATCATTTTTCTTGATTAAAATGATTGTGTGAAGTCATTTTCACCTTATTCAGAGATAAGCATGCTTAGATCTTGAAAGCATATAATTTTTAAAAATAGTTTGATGGCAACCACCATGCATGGTTGGGAAAAAAAGCTCCTAGGCTTTGTGGATTACTGAACAAAACTTCCGGTGCCAGGGCTGGATACCTCCTTTTGAGTTATTAGTTGTGGGGCCCAGAAGTCCCCAGAACTATGCAGGTTTTTGCCATTCCTCGTGACTGACTACCAGAACTAGATGATAAGAGACCCTATTCTGAAGACACTATGCACTTTTCTTGTATGGTATAGGGAAATGAAGCTAGAACCGAGCTAGGCGCTTCCTCTCTGCCAGCTAACTTTTGTGGTTCCAGAAGATGTAAGCTAATGGGGTGTGGTGGGGAAGCATCGGTGGTCTTATTCAGCTGTGAACCCTACGAACTATAAGACCATCTCCCAAGCAAAATGTGTCCACTTGTGCAGCAGTGGCCTTGCCAGCATGAGATAGCCAACAGCTCTCTAACTGGAATTGAAGCCAGTTTCACAGAAAGGAGTCCATGGCTGCTACTAAAGACCGGATCAAAAATCAGTATCTATGGAAGCCATAGGTGCTTGGAGTGGGTAACTAAGTATTGATATTAAGCTAAATTGATATAGCATCAAACTGCCTTCTAAAGTACTGTCCTTTCTTATAAGCAAAAGCTCCCCTTAGCCTTAATCGAGAGAAGCCTCTTCAGTGGACGATGGTAAAGCCAGAGACTCATGGCTTCACAAGGTACTGAGAATACATGACAGATGGGTACAGATTCCTGAACAAGACATCTATACTTGCCTTCCAAAGGCTGAGAGAATGCTGAAGAGAGGAAACAGTGAGAGTATAATATCCAGAAGGTAGGAAAAAAGGGCGGAGGAATGCCACTTTCCAGGCAAGACCCAGATACTGCAATCATAAGCTCACAGCAGCTGTGGCTGCACCCACAAGTTTACACAAGACTTAGCTGGTCAACCAGCATTCAGACACAAATGGAGGAAGAAGGAACGCAGGGCGCCCTGCTTCTCACTGATGAACTAACTATGTGCTAACACTTGCTACCAAGAGATTCAAGCAGATGGGCCATCATTGCCCTCAGTTGTCTATCCACTGGTGGCCCTGCCTAGAGAATGATTCTAACCCAATGAGCCCATAAATGGCCACGGTTGATCTACATGGGTCACAAAACAAAACCAAAAGTCATGAATCTGGAAAGGCATGGGTATGGAGGAGGGGGCACTGATAAGAGGAGCAGGGAGATAAGAAAGGGTAGGCGGAGAGAGTGATCAGAATGTATTATACACGAGTGTGACAATGTCAAAGAACAATGTTAACTTAAAAGCCAGCAACAGCAACAACAAAGACAGACTATAGATCCATTTAGCCTAAGTTCAATTATCTGAGAAAGCAAAAGGAGGGTTTCAGTTTTTTTCTTTTTCTTCTTGCTTTGTTAATAATAGACTGCAACAGGAACTAGTTGTGTTCCATAAAAAGGAAACCATGCTAGAATTTTACAATTTTCTCCAAACCCGGAAACTGCTGATTGCATGTCTGTGCAAGGACTTTCTCTATATATTGACATTCAGTTATTCATCGTCTACCAGGACACATGCTTATTCAGAAATATAAAATGAAAACTATCAAGTTTACGAATGTTACCAATAAAGAATATTTTCCTTCTTGATGAAAAATCCCAGGCCACACCAGTTCCTAGCTTCCTATGTCTAGTCTACAGTTTCCACATACTTCTCGCTTAAACATACACACACACACCACGTGTACCTATGCTTGCGAATGCCAGGGTAACAGGCCTTGACACATGGCAGGGGGTTGGAGCTACCACTCCTTGGCTTACTGCCAGCAAGGTACATCCTCTTGGCTGGATTCAGCTGACCACTGGGTTTCCAGGACCTTCCTGAAGGAATGCAAAGTTGAGCTTGTGGCTGAGTCCCACTCTGACAGTTTGACTGCTGATCCAGTCAGGGCCTGACCTCAGAGAAAACTCAAATGAGTTAACGTTCTGAAGATGAACAAGAGAGAGGAGATTCCTGGGCCTTCCAGATACCAAGAGGTGGTAAGGATCCCACAGAAACCAAGTTCTGAAGAATGAGGAGCACATGACGAAAAGCCACAGGGGGAAAAACTTAACAATTGAGCCTGAGAGATGGCTCAGCCATTTACAGTGCTGGCTGCTTTTGCAGAGAATTTGAACTCAGCTCCCAGTATCCATGTCAATGGTTCAGCATCACCTGTAACTCCAGCTCCAGGCGAACCTGAGGTCTCTGGTCAACTCAAGTGTCTGCACCCACATACACACAGACCCACACACATGCACATAATACAAATATAATAAATCAAATAAAATGAGATAGTTAAAAGTCTAAGAAGAAGACACTTTAAAGAGAGAGAAGTAATGGAAGCCAGGGGTGAGTGCTAACACAGCAGCGAAATGATCTTCACAAACCAAATGCAATAGAAATGAAATGAAATGAAGAACTGTAAAGAAATATACACGGCTCCAAGAGAATCAAAGAAGAACAAAGACACTGCTTCCCGAACACAGGGGCCAGTGTGGGATGCCAAGGCTTCCACCAACTTCCCGTTAACTTCCAGCTCCAGTGATGCAATTCCTACTTTTAGGGCTTTTTCTGTTTTTGCTTTTAAGTCAGAAGTCATAGTCGCTCACATTAGATTAGAATTAAAAAGTGTTTTGAAATCAAAACTAAGAAATGTGAATTGCTCTAAAAGAGTAATTATCACCCTCTACACCTCCTCCCAAATCCTAAATATCCTTAACACATCCCCACCCCACAGGGACTAACAGAGGATCATGGGGAATGCGTCTTATGGGTCCTGTTTACAGAAAAGGAGGTTTAGAGAGTCTATGGGAAGCAAAACAATGCTTCTCTGTGACATAATAAGGGTGTTGGTGAGTTCGGGTTTCAGGCCTGCAACATTTGGTTAATTTGAAAGTTTATGGAAAGGATTTGAATTCTACTTTAAAACAAAAACTGGTGTGTGGGATTTAAGGTTTGTCTGAAAAGCTGACTAGAAAACATACATGTTCATATGTAGCAATCATCAAAGCTCCATGTGAAAGGGTTTGGCTTTTCACTTTTAGTGTCTCAGCTCTTCCCTGGCCTTCATGTCCCCCATGCTGGCAGGTTGACATCTTATGTACAGTGAAGGAGGTAAGAAACATGGGCATCTTATTCAGCCTCTTTCTCTGTGCACAGAGTCTGCCTCAGCCCTACTTAATGATCAGCAGTCATTACCTGTCCTAATTCAGAAACTCTGAATCAATGATAAATTAAGCCTAGGGCAGCCACCTCCTGCCCCATCATTAAAGAAACCTATTTAGACAGTCCCACTCATTAGCTCAGAAAGTCACAGCTCAAGTGTTCGCTGGTAGACAGGAGGAAAAGCATTGGTTGGAAGCGGCATCAGACCTTCGCATAGCTCAAAGCTGTATATTCTGAATAATTATGAAGTATGTTTGCGTGACGCAAGGAGAGGCCCACAGGCCTGGGGATCAACTCAGCATGTCCTTGGCATTTACTAAGTCCAGATGTCTTTATCTTCTGTGCAGCAAGTCAGAGCCTGGCCAGATGGCATCTTGATTGCTTTTCGCCCAGCTGATTAAAATTTTAAGGCTGACAACTCTTCCAAATGTTCTCTCTATCCTATGAAAATGTGGTTGTTAAAAAAGGTAAGGGGAAGAGTCACTAGAAAGGATTGGAAACCGGAAGGTTCTGAATGTAGACCCTGAGCTCCTGGGACACCCACACCCAACACATCTCCAGCCATCTGGCTGAGGTTGGAGGATTGTTTCCCTCAGAAATGAAGTGTTTCTTGAGGGCAGTGTAGTGGGAGCCGGAATAGGAATCCAGAATCAGACACACTTAGGACTCCTCGGTTCTCCGCCCTCCTACCTTGAACTTGCTCATAGCCCTGAGCCACCATGGTCTTAATTTGCCTATCTATACATTTGGGATAAAAATAGAACCCATACCAATGAGTTCTGAAAATATATAGAATGAAGCATGCCAAAAGCCTACAAGGATGCCTGGCTCCTAGTAACTGTTTCCTGTGTGTATTTTGGCATTGCCGCTAACTGCTTTTAGTGCTTCCTCCAAGCACTGTCCTGAAGGAGGACAGGAATCCTGCCTGGTCATGCACACTTTCTGTGAGCAACAGCTTCTATACTTCATCAGCTTTCATGGCTTGTTCTCTTCCCACCCGATCTCTTGATAGCACAGAAGGGAGTCCTTTCTCGTTCCCAGAAGCACTAGGACACTTAGAGGCTAATGATGTGTCTAAGGTCGCACGAGGGCTTGTGTCTGAAGATTGAAACCTTAAAGGCTGTTGAACTCTGCTGATAATCCCACCGATAAGAGGAAAATAGTGGCTAGCCCTGCAATTTTTCCCATCTGCTCAACTACTCCCATAATGCTTTGTGTCACATGGATAAGCTGTTTCTGGAAGAAAAAAAGAATTAGAATGAAGCAAGGACATGGTGTTGCTGTTTTGGTAGATGTTGCTCACCTCTCTGCTGGTTTAGGAAAACTTTTCTCATGAAGTTCACTGTTTGGGGCTAAAAGTGTGACAAGACACAGAATGTAAAATTTATTTCAGAAAGGCCAAAAGTAAAGGAGTGGAATATGAATACTCTTAATTCTTGGGACCATTAGGCTCATTGGTTGTTCACTTACATTATTAATTAAAGAAATGACAGGGGTGGGTTAGGTTCCTTGTCAGTGTATTTCTAGTTTTACGTTTTCTGATCTCAGTGTACCACTCTTAGGACCACTCTGGTGGTTTGAGTGGAAATGGTCCTCAGAGGCTCACAGAGAGTGACACTGTTGGGAGGTGTGGCCTTTTTGGACGAGGTGTGTCACTGGAGGTGGGCTTTGGGGTTTCAGAAGCCCAAGCCAGGCCCAGTAGCAAGTCTCTTTTTCTGCTGCCTGCTGATCCAGATGTAGAACTCTCAGCTACCTCTCCAGCACCACATCTGTCTGTGTGCTGCCATAGTTCCTGCCATAATGATAACAGACTAAACCTCTGAGCCATAAGCCAGCCCCAGATAAATGTTTTCCTTTATAAGAGTTGCTATGGTCATGGTGTCTCTTCACAGCAATAGAAACCCTAATTAAGACAACCAAGTTATTTCAGATCTAAGAGTTTAATCTCAGAATTTCTAGGCCCATACTGCAGTCAGGCTTCTCTGCCTTTAAGCCCCAAGGATGCCTTTAACATGTCCATCTTTATAAAACACATCCAAACAGAAGTTAATGAAGATTATTGAAATTATAGTTAATTGAAAGTTAAGGTTTAACAAGTGTTATGATGTGTTGTCTATCTTTGCAGAAGCATATATGTGCAATTGGGTGACCACAGAAAAGAATGAAATCCAAATGTGGTGAGATGTTCCAACTTCGGACAATTTTCTAATGAACACAATGAAGCTAGGGGAAATGAATATTTCCACCAACATCCATTAAAGTCATCTTGGGAAAAGGTGAAACCCAGGATAGGAAATGGAAATTGTCCTTGCATCAAAACAAGAAAAACTCCTTCCCCTAAGTTCATAGGCCAGGAAGACCTGGTCCTGGGGTGAAGAAATACTTGAGGCATTTCTGAGATGAAAATGAGCTGCCCTTGACATGTGAAGATGTCATGCTCTCTCTGTTGGCCACAGTGTCAGCACCAACTTGCACAACATCCTGCCACAAATATACCACATATTGTTTGTTTTGAGCTAATGGTGACTGAGAAATAGCAGGGCAGAAAAGATGGCTCTCTCAGGTTCATCCTAAAGTGGGGTCTAAATTTCCCAGAAGAAAGGTTTCCTCCTTTCACCATGCTGACAGCATCCTCATCAGTGAAGGCAGAGTCAGAACACCCAAACACCACAGTCTCCCAGTAAATTCTCCCACAGATTCTTGACTACTTTTCCACACTCTATCATTCCTATCCTAAACAGCTTTTTTTTTCCTTTTCCTCACCAAATTTCCATCATTTATTAATCTTCATTAAGGTAGAATATGAACCCCCTCCCCACCTCACCCTTGTGTCTAACTGTTTCTTTGGGATTCAGAGAATTTTCTCTTCCTTCTATGAATCACCGAGTACCACATAAAAACCTCAGCATCAGTTAGATTCCCACGCTTTATGGCCTGCTCATCAGTCTTCCACCAGCTCAGGTCCTAAGCTCCATCTACAGAAGCTAAGAAGGAAGAGGAGAAGTCTTTCCTCCCTACAAAACCAAGCAGGACATGTGGAAAGCCATGTCACCTCTCAGGAAGGTACCAGTATTCAGCACAAGACACCCCAAGACCAAGTTCTCAGCACAAATGAGATTTATTTACCCCAGAGGGACAAAGGACAGAAAACAAGAGACAAAGACAGGAGATAGAGGATGAAGAAAAGGAACAAGGGAAATGGGGAAAGGGTTTTCATCCCAAAGGGGACAAAGGACTGCCTCGAGATATCGAGGAGACAGACATGACCCATGAGCAAAGGCAGATTTATAACAATAAAGGGGAAATCCCATCTTAGGATGAGGCAAGTTAATTAGGTGAGCCAAAGGGGGCGCTTGATTGTTGGACTTCAATACTTTGGTAGCTGGACCTTGGTGGTCAGCCTCAAGAGGAGGAAGTGGCCAAATAAGGAAATAGACCTTAGTGGCTAGCTTTAGGAATGTAATCTAATGGTTTTAGCAAGGCAGAGGCGATGGGGAAGGGGTGCAAGCCCTACCAGGGCCATGTTTGCCACGCTTGGGCTGGCCAGAGTCCCTTCACGCATTACTGCCTCTGTGTAGCCTGATAACCCCACAGTGTCACCATCTGCAAAGGAGCAAAAGGTGTTCAGATATGTCATGAGGCACTTGATACAACCCTCAAAAGGAGAGAGTCTCTATTTTGAAGGAAGCTCTACTTTGGGCCTTTATGGCCCTACACCTTGTAACATAACAATTTGCTTAAATGTGGACAAGTTATTAGGAAATATAATGACCCAAGGTAAACTTGACCATAAAGTATATTCAAATATTCAAGAATATTTTAGAAAACCAGGTACGTTAAGCCATCTAGTGGTGGTAAGGTTGTGCAATTGAATAAGGAAGGAGCCTTGAGCCAAAAGCAGAAGCAAAACTGAACATATAAAGGGAGAAATAGTAAGTAATTGTGGCATCTCCTGCTCCTCAGATGATAGAAAAGAAATTCTCAGCCAGTGTTTTTCAATTTGAAACACAAAGCATATTTTAGCTTGTATATTCCTGAAAATAAATTAGCCTTTAGATCACCACCTGGAAAGAGTTCTAGGATCCCAACTCACTGTTTGTTTGTTTTATTTTGTTTTTAATTTTTATTTTTCTTCACAATTTAGTCATCATATATCCTGATTGAATCTCCCTCCCTCAACTCCCCCCCCCACCCCACCCCCTAGTCCACTGAAAGGGGGGGGGTTCTCCACTATTGCCATCTGCCCATAGCTTGTGAAGTCTCATCAGGACTGCCCGGATTCTCTTTCTACATGGCCTGGCAAGGCCACATCAATCAGGGGCGAGTGATCAAAGAGCAGTCAACTAAGTTCATGATAGAGGCAGCTCCTGCTCCCCTCACTCAGAGAGCCACAACAAGACTGAGCTGCCAATCAGCCACATCTGAGTAGGAGGTCTAGGTCCTTTTCATGCACGGTCCAAGTCACTCTTCTATACAACTCAGTCACAGCCATGGTTCTCAGCCTTTCTAATGCTGTGACCCTTTAATACAGTTCTTTATGTTGTGGTGACTCCCAACTATAAAATTATTTTCGTTGCAACTTCATAACTGTAATTTTGCCACTGTTATGAATTGCAATGTAAATATCTGTATTTTTCAATGGTCTTAGTCAACCCCTATGAAAGGGTCATTTGACTCCCCTCAAAGAGGCTGAGAACCACTGACTTAGAGGCACAAAAGTGACCACAGAGACCTCACCAGACATGAAAATGGTCAGTTCTCCAGAGTCATCCACCAAGTGACTACTGATCATAAAGGGTGAACTCCATGGAGACCTTTTATGGAACGTAATAATGTATATGGAATTTGTACACAAATTCATCTAACAGTTCATCTAAAGACACCTAAATTTCATGAAAGTTCCTGGCTTTTACAGAATTGTCTTTCCACTAATGTGGAAACTGGTCAAGAGCAATAAATGTTCCCAGTGCCTCTTCTCAGCTTATTTTTTTTCTCTCTGAAAGAAATTGTTCTCAGTATGAATCATGGCTACTCTGTCTCTTCCTGGCCAGCTCATCTCATCATGGCAGTGTGAGCAGATTGGCATTAGAATGTGATAGCCCGTCCCCACTTGCTCCGGATAGCCCTTTCTAGTTTTTGTTTGCCAAGAAGAAACTATACCATCTGGAGGAAGGAGGAAAGAGCAGATTGTCAAGACACAGCAAGTGTAATTCCATTTTATTGGCTCAAGCCAAATTTGTTATATGAGTAAGTTAGAAATTATAATTTTTAAATAGAGTAATGAAGTCTTAAATGAAGAATTTCCTTATTGCCAAGCATGGTGGTGCAGGCCTGTAATCCCAGCACTCGGGGAGACAGAGACAGGTGGATCTCTGAGTTTGAAGCCAGCCTGGTCTACAAAGCAAGTTCCAGATACCCAGGACTGTTATATGGGAAAAGCCTGTCTTAGAAAAAACAAACACGAAAACAGTTCCTTATAGAAAAAGTAGTCTTGGTTAGGGAGGTTGACCAGCAGCTAAAGGTGCTTACTGTACAAGCCTAAAGGCCTGAATTCAATCACTGGAACCTACATGAAGATGGAAAGAATGATCTGACTCCACAGAATTGTCCTCTGACCTCCATGTAGCCCAAATACATCAGACATGCACACATGTCAACAGTAAATGAAATAAAATGTTTACAGAAAAGAAAAGCTAGTCTAATTCCATCATTGTTAGTCTGAATGATACAGAACCGGTTAATGATAAAGATAGAATTCTAACTGTGTATTTTCTGTGCTATTTGGGCAATATTCAGAAACAGACTGGCAGGAATGATAATGTGTGGTCTTGTGACACAGAGGAACTGGACATTTTTAACCTACAAAGGGGAAGGACTGTGGATATTATCATTTTAAATATCCATAGGACTGACAGATATGAAGGGGGCTTGCATTTACTCAGCTATTAGCTGGAGGAAACCTGGAACACTATGAGCACAATATAGGGAAGATTTTTACAGTTAAATGAAAGACCAAATCATATATATAAACAGCTAAAAATGGCCAGAACAATTTCTTGAGGAATGGTGAGTTTTCTATCCCTGAGACATTTGGGGGCAGACTGAAAAATAGTGCAGTATGTTTTGGTCTAGCCACAGCAGTGGGGTAAAGAGCTGTAGAGGGAGAATTGAGGCATGAAAATCATTTGAATGAGGTGACCTTTAGGAGATCGTGACTCTTTACAATCTGGAACCGAATAAGGGTTTCATCCTTGTCTCTGAACTCTAAAACCTATCTTCCTATCTGTTTGCAATAGTTTAAATTTTAATCTATTTCATATTTCAGGGTATTATGCCCTGAATATTTGATTTGAATGCTGTGGCAGAAGGTCACTCATATTCATTTATTTTCTTTTACTCTTATACACTGGCAGTGAGTCTTTTGAATCCATTATGCAAACGCACGCAAATCACATGCAAATGATACAGCCCCAGAAAAATGACAAAATCTTATGGCCTTAACGGAGCCATCAAACCTTTCTTTAAGACAGAAAGCAATATGCCTTTTCGGTGTCTCTGGGGCAGGAGACAATTTCCTGAGAGTGATATTTACATGACGTTGGAATTGGGGGTTCAGAGCAGACTTCCCTCCACATTCTTTATGTTTATGTGGGGCTTTAAGGTTAAGAAAGCATTTTCCCACATATGATTTCTTTTGATCCTAATACTTACCCTGTGATGTAAGTAGAGCATCTCTAGATTTTCCGATGAGAAACCACACTCCGAGAAGTGTGGTGTCTTGCGTTGGTCACTCAGTTGGTGAGTCATGGATCTGAGGCTTGGAACCTTTGGGCCCACGCTATAATGGATACCATCTTTGAAGTAAAGTGGCCTTCCACTCCCCTTTACTGGCTTAGATCACACTTTCAGAGGTATACTTGTTGATAAGGACAGCATTTTATGGAGCGCCTGCTTACTGAGAACAGCCCTAACGTAGTCCAAGTGAGAAGCTTTTGTGGCCTGTTCTCAGCCTCTGCTGAGATGCACAGGTGAACATTCTCTGTTCTGTCTACTATTCAGCTGTTTTAGGAGGCCACTTCCTACCATGGGGAGTAGAAACATGTCTCTGTGTTGCTCTACCATGCTCTGGTGGTATAGTCTAGGAGAGATCATTTAATTGCTCAAAGTCATCAGTTTCTACAACAGTAAAATGAACCAAAAAAGAAAAAAAAAAAGGTAAAATGTTGTAGGCTAGAGAAATGCACCTAACCAAACTAAAATCTGGGCTCCTGGCTGATAAATGCTTAGTAAGTGGCAGCTGCTATGATCCCTGTGTTGGTGGTAGTGACACAGAACAATAGCAGCTAACAGCACTATGGGGTCTGAAATAGGAACTGGGCTCTGGGAAGTAGAATGGAAGAACAGCACCACCAATTGTCCCCCCAAATGTCAATCTGTCCAAGGATAGAAAAGGCTTGTGGTAGTTAAGTTCACTGGGTAAAAGCTGGAACTTTTTTCTTTCCCTGCAACACCTTGACTGTTCAAAAAATTACTTCCCAGTTCGAAGAATTTTCTCTATTTTTCTCCCCCTTTCCCACACTTAGAAAGGCTTTCCTGTAGCCTGGGCTGGCCTTAAATTCTCTATGACTTTGAACAGCCCATTCTCCTGCCTCTGTCTCCCTAATGCTGAACTTATGGTGGATATTCCCATGAATGTTTTATGGGTGCTGAGTGGCCAAACTTGGGGGTTTCATGGATGCTAAGAAATCACTCTACCAGTTGAGGTACATCTCCCAGCCCTTCAAAGCTATTTCTAAAGCAAAAGAGACCCTTAGACTGTTATATTTAGTTCTGCTCCCCTTGGCCAGGCTGCAGATCTTTTAATAGCTGTTTTGTTTAACTTGAGCCATTTGGGAGGGCAGAAAAGGGGCTTTCACCTGAGCTGTTTTAAAAGTCCCAAGTCACCAGGGTGCGAGAGATAGTAAGCTCTCCATAGGAGATCAGTACTGGTCCAGGAAGAAGCTGAACTTCAGCTACCAGAACCATATGCAGACCATTGAGCCTGTCACCTCCTGCCCTAGTTCCCAATTTCCCAGCCCTCCCATTTGCTGAAGCACAACTCTCTGCCCTGGCAGCATGTTCCTGGGCTCCTCTCTAACAAGGAGAGACACTAGAACCTGGCAGAGTGGACCAAACCCCTTCTGGCCAGTGGGTAACGTCTCAGTGAGACTCCAGAGGACTGCACAACTGATCCGTGATTCCGTGTTTGTCAGGAAATGCATGCAGCCAGCCTGGGGCAGGGTTCTCAGTTATTTTTGGTCAAGATGGTTGGTATGCAAAAAGAACTTCCTTTTTTTTTTTTTTTTTTTTTTGCAGCGAGAGGTTCACAAACGCTGAGCAGCTCACAGCATTTCAGTTCTAAGATCAGCCTTCTGAGCCCCTCATTGCCTGCCAAATTGCCAGGCTTATTAGAGTGCAATTACACTGCTTGGCTCTAAGCATTAGATAATCCTACCAGCTGGGCTTGCTCTGGACCTGGGATGGCTCCACACATCAGCTGCTTCTTTTTAGTGGCATTCTTTTCAGCTGGCTGTCAAGTCGTCACCTCCTCAGATCAGACGTGCATTGAGGTGAGTCCAAACTCTTTGTCTCTACCCAGCTGACACTTGCTGAAAATTTTGAGATACGGCATACAGACTCGTCTGAGCCGTGGCTTTCAGTCTCTACCGTCCCAAAGAGGACAATAGGAGCTATCAGTAGGGTTTGGGTGCAAAGGGCAGACCTCCTCAATCCTGATGCCTGAGCCATTGGTGCACCATCCCCGCACATGGCCACTCCCCACACAGCGCTGTGGCTTCTTGGCTGTCGGGGCAAAGACTAGTAAAGGCAGACCCATGCCGGTCTTCAGAACACTTAAAGGATCATTCTAAATGAGATTGGTTTCTTCCTCCAGTTGAATACCCTTCCATCTGTGGGACTAACCTATAGGAGGAAATCTGAGAACCAAGCCAACTCAAACCTTCTGTTTAAAACTGCAACAGTATTTATCAACTTGTAAGAAGTTGTGGAGAAAATGGAGAAAGAGATGGCCTCCATATTTTGCCATGTTAAAATGATTCAACTTCCCTCCCACTGTCCTTGACTCTGGCAACTGGCCAATCCCATTGGGGGCTTGCTTGACAAAGGGTGAAGCCAAAAAAGACTGTAAGCCTTGGGAGGCTTGGTAAGTCACTTTCCTACTTATATAAGCCAGGGATAGCTAGAAGCAAAATGAACATGAGACGGTAGTTAGAAGTTAGACCAATGATCCAAAAGCAGGGTAAAGACTTCCCAGACAAGGATATGAAGCAAAACCAAAGCCGAAACAGGAATAAAGAATGGAACAGAAACAAAACCGAAGCCTGTTATCCTTGTATTTGGGTGGACTCAGGATGCTCTCACCCCGATCAGACCTGGGATACCCAGGAAAAATTAAGGCAGAATGGTATATTAATTTTCTCAGGCTTCCAGAAGCAGAGCTAAGGAGTGAGGGAACTTACTGTTTGTCATTTCTAGATGCTGGAAATGCAGGATCGAGGTAAGGGCGTGGTTGTTTTCTCTGTGGACATTCTTCCTGGCTTGTAGATGGCTGTGTTCTTGTGTATCTCCAGTGTACCTCCCTATGCTTAACTGAGTCTCATTTTCTCTGATTAAGACATTAGTTGTGCTTGCTTAGGACCTACCTAGAGTTCCTCATCTTATTGTAATCATATCTTGAAAGTCCTTGTCTCCAATTATATTCACATAAGGCACGGGGTCCTGAAAGTACTTCAACATTAGAAGTTCAAGGTTGGGATAATGGGACACAACTCCACCTATAAAGGAAATAAAGGAGGAAAGGGCCTTCATCAGACCCAGCTTCATTCACCTCATCCAAGTTGGAAGGTCAATTCCACACATTGTGTAGATGGCATAAGGGGATCAGGATGAAGACATTACCTCCTCAGTGACCAAGAATAAGTGCTGAATGCCAGGCACCCGCTGACATCATACCCAGGTGGGATAGTCCTCCCATTGCTTCAGAGTTCCACAAAATAAGGCAACTTGTTTTGTTCTACGCTTAGTAGTTCAGCTTTCAAGTACTTTCACCTGTGGGAAGGATGCATAACCCTTCTGAGACCACAAAGAGTCCAGGAAGGGCCAGCTCTGCTGGGGAATTTCCAGCAGAGCTACTGAGACGTTTTTAACCACCCATGGAGGTCACCAAGCTCAGAAGGCCACTTCCCTATTGTATGTGGCCTCTGGTTTAGCAGAGGGAAGAGGAATGAGGCGAAAAGAAAGAAACTCTGTGCTGTAGGCCTTCAGTACTGTACCTTTCTGGTCATGGGACTGGGCCTCGGCATCTCAGATCCTCAAAGCCCTGTGTTTCAATGAAGACTTTCCTTTTGGATAGACAGGTGGGAGTGAAATCCTCTAATACAACAAACAGTTCCCACCTCTACCCTGTGGCTGTCCCCTAATGCAGGATTAAATAGCCCTGTAACCGATTTCATTAACATTAGATCTCGATTTTCTCTTCCCCTTCTCTCATTTTTCTTTCTAAGCAGAAGACTTCTAAAGCTGTTTAATGCATGAATGTGATGGGAACATGTTTCTGAAGGTTCCAGCCCTCTGGGGCACAGGCAAATTAGAGAGTGCCGGACTCATTAGGAGAAATTGTGTTTCTGGTTTTCATGTGTGGTCCTCTCCTACATTCAAGTCAGCCTGGCTCTACCCACCCTCCTCCTCGCTTTCGTTTCTTCTTAACCCCACTTCAAGCACAACTAGACACGAGCTGTCTGTCTGTTGCTATGACTCACCATCGTGAGCTCATCTCGCCTAGCATGATAATAAGGTTTCTGCCTTCTCTTCAGCTCATTAAGCTTTTGTTGAAGTAAAACAAATATGCAGAAAGTTGGGAAAACCCTAAATATGCAGTTAGTTGCATTTTCACTAATAAACTCATCCAGGTACAGCTCAAGACACAGAAAGTACTCAATGCCCCAGAAGTCCTCAAGCCTCCTCCCAGGTTCCAGAATCATCATTGCTTTTATCCTTTTTGAACAATAACTTTGTACACTTGGGTCCATAGTGTAGAGATTCTTATGTCCCTTTTGCTTGACAGTAATTGCTGACACTTTCTGATGACGTGCACAACAGTCATTTGCTGAGTCCTACAGCTGAGTGACACTCTTTTGGGTTAAAGATCCCACCACAATTTATGTATTTCTCTACTATTAATAAAAAACTGCATTGTTCATTGTTCATTGGAAGTTATATATGATGCTGGTTTAGGACTTTCTTGATTATGTCTCTCTTTAAGTAAACAAATATACAAATTTATATTATATGAGCACCTGAGTAGATATATTTGCTCAGTGTGGGTGACTGTGTCTGTCTGTAGTCCACATTGCTTTACAAAACATCATTATTAATTAACATTCATTGTCAGTGTCTGTGACTTTCCATTGCTCCAGAATCTTGTTAACCTTTGTTATTAAATGCGAGCCATTGTGATGGTAGGGAAGTAGTATTTCGTTGGGATTCAATTTTTATTTCTCTGGATTATTACATTGAATACATATTCACAGGTGTTTGCACACCTCATCTCTTCTCGCTGAGAGCCAAAGCCAGTGTCACTCTCATGGTAGACAAGCATTGTGCCACCAATGTGCCCCACAACCATGTTTGTGTCTGCAAAATGTGTCTTTATGTAGCCCCAGACCTCTACAGCCACGTGTGTGTCTGTGAAGTGCGTAAGCCTTTTGTCCATTTCCTCCTTTGCTGTCTTGATTTGTAAGGACTCTCTTTTATCTGACAGCCAATATGTTCTTCTACTCTGAGGCTTCCCTTTCAACTTTTCTAAATATATCTTTTGCCAAATGGAAGTCCTTAATATTATTGTAGCTCAATTTAACTTTCGTTTTTGCTTTAATTTTCAGTACATTTCTGTCCAGTTTAAGAAATCTTTGCCTACCCCAAGGCTATGATGATATTACCCCACAGTTTCTTTTGGAAGATTTATTGTTTCACATTCCTAAGTTTCACAGCTGAAGGACTGGATATATGTGTATGTTGGGTAGAAGTCAGGATTAACATTTTAATAAATGTTTTTGGCTTTAAAAAGTTCCAACTAACACACAAATTCTAAGAAAATTATAATAAAAACTCATGAGCACGCCACAGAGAATCTTCTGTTGCTAAATGCCCCATGTTCTCTGCATGCATATAAGAAAATTACAACCATGACTAGACCTTGAGAGACTAGCATATATGCTTGCTTGCTGGAATCCAGGCCTTTGTAATTGCTACTGTTGAAACATTTCCAAAGCGCTCTGGAATAGCTCCTTGGGACTGTAGGCTTACTTCCCCCACCCCCATTTCAAATAGACTCATCTTGACCACTCTGCCCACTCAAAACCAGAGCAAGACAAAGTCCTTCTGTTTTTAGGAATGGGGTCGGCTTTGCTTAGCAGTGCTGTCTTTTGAAGAACTCCAAGTTGACAGGCGCGCAAAAGTTTCCCGGGAGCTTTAGATGGTTGGATGGTGAGATGCTTCCCTGAGTGGCCACTCCTGCTCAGGGCTAAAGCCCCTTGCGTGGCTCCTTCCCACAGCACACCTGCAGGGTGAGCTGATTTTCTCCCAACAGCAGCTGTGAGCTTAGGTTTGAAGGCAAGCAGGCTAACTTCCTAATGCTGCGACCCATTAATACAGTGTCGCGGTGACCTCCCAGGCATAAGATTATCTTCTTTGGTACTTCATAACTGTAATTTTGCTTCGGTTATGAATTACAATGTAAATACCTGATATGCAGGAGATCTGATATGTGACCCCCGTGAAAAGGTTGTTCAAACTTCCTCAGGGGCTCTCAACCCACAGGTTGAGAACCACCACTGTAGAGACCCAGAAAACAAAGCAGGTTTAACTGAAATGTCCTTCACCCGGAAGCATCAGCTTGACAGCACAATTTTAGGGATGCGCCTTCCTGGGATGTCCTGTTTCATCTGTTGTTTTGTTTTGTTTTCAGAGGGCCATCTTTGCTCTGGAATTTAGCTTACCGGCCAAATTGCTCCTTTGGTACAAGGCGTGATTAAGGGGGGAGGGGGGGTGCAGCACCAGTGTTTCCAAAGCCTCATGCATGCATGGGTCAAGCATAATAGGTAATAGGTGAGAATAAGCATTCCAGTGAAATTCAAAGGTTTCCAAAATAGAAAAATGTCTCAAGGCTTGTAAGGAGAGAAAATGCAGAGGGATGGGAGGGATTCAGGTACAGCAGAGACCAAATAACATCCTGATTTAAAAAAAAAAAATGCAAAGCAATATCCTGAGGGCTAGGGGATTACAAAGACAAAGGCTGTGCTCAGGAGCCCTGCTCTTGGTAAAGAAGGCCCAGCTCTAAGCCCAGGCCTACGCCCACGCTGAAGACAAAGTGGCTGGCACAGCTCCCAGTGGGCTGTGGGTACTAAACAAATGTGTCTTGACACAGAGCAGTGTGCATGTTCTTACATCCGTCTGAATGGCTTTGCCACAGCTCCACTGGCCCAGAAATTCACATTAAGAAGCCCCTGGCACCTTCTGGTCCTTCTATCCTTCCCTGAACTTTTCCACGAAACTCTCTATCTTTCCCCAGTGTTCGGTTGTGAGTCTCAGCAGCTGTTTCGATCCATTGCCGGGTGGAGCCTCTCAGAGGGTAGCTATGCTAGGCTCCTGTCTGTAAGCATAGCAGAGTATCATTAGTAGTGTCAAGGGATTGGCTCTCTCCCATGGGGTGAGTCTCAGGATGAGCCAGGCATTGGCTGTACACTCCCTCAATTTCTGCTGTATTTTTATCCCTGCACATTTTGTAGGCAGGGTAAATTTTGGGTTGAAGTTTTTGTGGGTATTCCTCTCCCTCCACTAGGAGTCCTGTCTAGTTAGAGGGTGTCCTCTTGTCTCCATGACCCCTGCTACTAGGAGTCTCAGAGTCACCCCTACAACCTCCCAGAAGCCTACCCTGTCTTATGGGTCTCCAGCATGTCCAGAGATGCCCCCCCCACCCCACTTTCCCCAGGTCTGATCACCACCCTCATTTCCCTCTGTGCTCCCTCTCCTACCTTGTTCCCTCTCTTCAACCACTTCTGCTATCTATTCTATTGCCCTTTCTGAGTGAGATTTAAGCCTCTTCCCTTGGGTCCTCCTTATTATTTTCTTTGGGCCTGTGAATTGTAATACGTTTATCCTGAACTACATGGCTAACAGAGCCAACTAACTAGGGCCCAGAGGGCCTTGTGGAGACTGAAGTACCAACCAAGGACCATTCATGGACTGGATCTAGGCCGCCTACACAGATGTAGCTGATGGGCAGCTTGGGCTTCATGTGAGTTCCCTAGTAAGGGGAGCAGAGGAAGGAGGGACCTATGATCAATGAATTAATGAATTAATAAAAATGATTTTAAAAAATGATGAGCCCCCTCTGCAGTGCACCCAGCCAAGGAAAAAGAATGAAGAAGCAAGTTTGGAAACTACATATCTCCAGAAGGAATATTAGAAGAGCTCAGAGAGCTTGGGCATAGGGGATGTCTTCCTGGGGGAAAACCCCAAAGCGTATAGTCTTGCCACTGATTGAGCTACTTCTTGCTTTCCTGAATCCTGCTTATTCAGTCTCTGAAACATGACCATCCCTCTGTTCTATGACCCCACGCTGTGCTGTTAGAACTCACGCAAAGCTTTGACCCTAGTCACCATGGCCAGAAAGACACAAGCTCTGTATTGTAGAGCTTCTACCAAAATGCAACTTCTACCTGAATCCAAGACCAGGAAACAGATAGACCCACAATAAAATGTTCTGGCACACATGAGCCTACATTTGTTTCCTTTCTTTCAAAAAATTATCAGTATCTTTTTATTTTATTTTATTTGTTATTTTTATATCAATCAGAGGTTAGGTACTTTGCATCCCCGGCGTAGCCCCCTCCCTCTTTCCCTCCCACTCTCCTCATCCCTCCCTCATCTCCTCCCTGCCCCCACCAAGTCCACCAACAGGGGAGGATCTCCTCCCCTTCCATCCGACCCCAGTTCATCTTGTCTCCTCAGGGCTGGCTACAATGTCCTCCCCTGGGATCTAGCCAGGCTGTTACTCCCTGGCATGTATGGGGGAGAGTCAAAGAGCCAGCCATCGAGTTCATGCCTGAAACAGGCCCTGTTCCCCTTACTAGGGTTTTCAGTTGGATACCGAGCTACTATGGGCCACTTCTGAGCGGGGGTTCTAGGACATATCTATACATGGTCCTTGGTTGGAGAAACTGTCCCATAGAAGACCCCTGTGCCCTGCTCAGTTTGGTCTTTGTGGAGCTCTTGTTCTCCACAAGTCTTATTAACTTCCCCTATTTTTAAATTATCAGTATCTTAAGAGGCTGAGGAATTGTTTCAGACTAGAGAAGTCTGTGGAAATTTGACAACAAATGCAAGGAAGGTATGATTCTCAATGGGAAAAACAGAAAATTACCTTGGAGGACAGCATGGCAAGAACTGGAAAAATTATGGATTGTTAGATAGCAACTCGAATCAATACTAAATGTTCTAAACGTGAAAATGGTAGTGATTGTATGACCTTGTTCTTAAGGAGGTATAAACTGAGTATCTGTAACTTACAAAACCTTCCATTCCAAAGGAACCAATTAGAGTGATTGTGTGTTTGCATGTTCATACTTCTAGCCTTAAAAAATACAAAACTTTGACCCATAATTTACCTCATAATCACCGACAAGATGTACAAGGATGAAAATAGAGCAGAGATTGAGGGAATAAATGTCCAACCAATGCCTGGCCCAACCTGAGTTCCCCACAGGAGAGCCAACCCCTGACACTATTAATAATACTCTGCTATGCTCACAGACATGAGCCTACCATAGCTGTCCTCTGAGAGGCGTCACCCAGCAGGGCATCAAAACACATACTGAGACTCACAGCCAAACACTAGGCCAAGCTCTGGGAGTTTTGTGGAAGAGTAGGGGGAAGGATAGAAGGACTCAGAGGGGACAGGAGCTCCACAAGAAGACCTACAGAACCAACTAACCAATACCCAGTGTGCCTACGTATACTGAAGTACCACCAAGGACCATTCATAGACTGGACCTAGACCCCCTACACAGATGTAGCCTATTGGCAGCTCAGTCTTTAAATGGGTTCCCTAGTAAGGAGAGTGGGGGATGTCTCTGACATGTAGCTTTTTGATCACTTCTTCCTGGCAGGGCTGCCTTGCCAGGCCACAGGAGAAAAGGATGTGCTCAGTCCAGATGTGACTTGATATGCTGGGGTGGGTTGGTGAGAGGGATCTCCTTTTCTGAGTATTAGGGGAGGGGGAATAAAGGGAAGAGGAACAGGGGTGGGATCAGGAGGAGAAGGGGGAGAGGACTGCAATCAGGATGTAAAGTGAATTAAAAATTTATATTTAAAAAAATATAACCAGCTGAAATGTTGTTAACTCTTATAACAATTTTTATTGTAAAACTCAGACTGTAAAACTAGGGTGTGTGGTATGTGTGTGTGTGTGTGTGTGTGGCCAAGACCTGTTTGGTATGAAATTTTAACTCTTGTCATCACGCTTTCTCCTACAAATCAAAGGAAGCAGGATCATTGCTATTTCCATCTCCATGGAGATTTGTAGAACAGGCTTTGGTGGGCTTTCTTCTTGGCACTGTCAGGTTTTGACCCTCCTTTTTATTTTATTTATTTATTTATTTATTTATTTATTTATTTATTTATTTATTTTTGCTGAGGTGAAAAAGCTATTTCATTGCCTGCCTTTCCTCTTCTAGGAGCTCCTTTGGTCCCTTGCTCAGCAGAGTCCCTGTAGCCTCTACTTTCTGAATCCTGTTAGTGCAGTAAAGAGCTTAGAAAGCCCAGGAGAGGTCGACACAGGAAATAATTTCAGTGTCTAGGCATATGTATTTAGGAGGAGAAGATCATTAGCCTTAGACCTTTTGCTGTAGCACTATAATAGAACTGGGCAGACTAGGGGATTCCCCTTTCTCCACACGTATGTGATATTCCAATGCGGTAAAGAAGAATGTAGCCTCCAAGCTAACCGGAACCATACTAACCTTGAGCCCAGAGATGTCCACACGGGTTCTCTCTGGGCGAGCCACATGCTTTTCCCCACCAGCCAGCTAACTCCAAGTTTTAAATGCAAGGTGTGCATTTCAAGGACATTATGTAGATGGATTTGTGACAGTGCCTGGAGGACTTTGGGTCTATAAAAACGGAGAATAAATTACAAGGAAATATAAATATGGCATTTTCTTCAGCGACATTTATAATAACCTCAGCACAGAAGGAAAACAGTGATTTCCTGAAGGTGTGCATGCTTGGCGGCACTAGGAAAAAAGTGTGCCACCGAGCAGGAAACGGAGTTAAGCAAAAAGTGATCAAAACGATGACATCTCAAGAGCATGCACTTCTGTTTCTAGTTAGGGCCATTGGTTTGTGGTCAGCAATAGGAAGGCAGGTGAGCTATAGAGTGAGGCCCTGGGCCCCTCCAGTGGAGGCGTGTGGTAAGGAAAGAGCAGGAGATGGGTGGTTATGAGTTCACCTAGGATGTGAGATAATCTGAGGACTGGTGGTCCCACTCACCTTCCTGTACCCCTAATGGTACAGGAAGCCTCCCTGGTCTGGATGCACATCATCAAAACTTCCTACCTACCTCCCACTCATCAAACATGTGCCAGGTCAGTCTACTAGAGTTCTGCAGATAAACCATGACCCTAAAGCTCTGTGGACTCCTGATGACTATCTTCCCATTTCTATTTAGTTCAAGATCTTCATCTTAGACTAGGGATTTAAGAGGCATTCCCTGCCAGATTTCAGGATCTTCAATATGTTGGACACAGGACGGACCCAATGATCCATAGTCTGATAGCCACAGCCTGCAGATCCAAAAAGGGGAAATCATTCACATTTCAAGGTTGAAACACCAAATATCCATACTACTTGGTTTCCTTTTAAACATCATGTTAAAGTTTGTTATAAAAATAGTTACAAGAGCTTCAAAATACCCATCACCCATCATTCCAGGACCATCAGCATCTGTCTGTGAATGTACCTATCCAGTTCTCTCTCTTACCCTCCTTTTCTGATTGTTTGTTTGTTGAGACCAGGTCTTACACCATCTTAGAGTAGCTTAGAATTCACAGTATTCCTCTTGTCTCAGCCTCCCAAGTACTGGAATTATAGAAGAATCTCTCTCTCTGCCTCTCTCTCTCCCTCTCTCTCTCTTTCTCTCTCTCTCTCCTCCTCATACCCCCTCTACACCCTCCTTTCTACTTTTTTGCCACCAGAGTATGTTAAAGCAAATTTCAAATGTCATTTTATCTCTAGCTATTTTAGTCTGCATCTCAAAAGACTAAGACCATTTCTTTTATATAATCACACCAGCCACCAATGTTAAGAAATTCATTCTTGTTCGGCATGGTGGTAAATACCTTTAATCCCAACAGATGAATAAAGGAGGCAGAGGCAGGCGGATCTCTTTGAGGCCAGCCTGGTGTACAGAGCACGTCCAGGACATCCAAGGGTACTCAGAGAAACCCTGTCTCCCAAAACATACAAACAAACAAAAAAGAAAGAAAAAGGAATTCATACTTTTCTCTCTCACTCTTTTTGGAAAAATTCATTAACTTCTCAATATCATCAGAGCCTGCCTTCAGAGTTCTCTGGTGATTTATAAAATACCTCTTCCTAACATTTTTTTTAAATTAATCTAAACAAGGGTTAGTCTATTGTTTGCTTATCTTAGAAATTTTATATATACTTATCTTTTAAAATGACTTTTAAACAGTTATTTTCTGTGCATTCATGAGCATGTGCATGTTAGGCCTAGAGAGAGCCTAATTGCCAGAGAGACAGCTGAGAGAAACTCAGAAACGAATTGATGCAAAACCAAGAGGTTTATTCAGACCATCATGTGATGGGGCCACCTTATAAGTCAGCAAGGAACAGCAGCTGGGAGCAAAAGCCTTGGGTTTTTAAAGGAAACGTGGGGTTGCAAGCTTGTCAGTACAGAATCGGTTCATTTCAGGCACCCAAGTCCCTGGACATCTAAAGGATATCTGATCTTTAAGTTACACCAAGATGTCTTATGACATGCAGATTTGGCCTTAGTTGGGAATTGGGGTGACCATCACATCCTGTGACTTCTCCGAAAAGCAGAGTGAAAAGCTATCTGAGTGAGGGAGTTGTAACCTTCTGGATTGGTAGCCAGGAAACCCTATCTTGTACTGCCAGTTTGGATGAAACTTTGCAATAGGGAGGAGACCTTGGGAGCAATCTTTTGTAACAAAGAGAAGACCTTGGGCCCACTACTTGGCCTAGTTTAATTTTTTTTTTTTTACAGCAGGGTATGTCTTGTCCCAATTCATCTGCTTGTTCTGTGTGTGTCCTTCTGCTTTGTGGAAAAATGCTGAGAGAACGTAGTTTAACATGGGGTATAAAATTCACATAAAGAGACCTGTAAAGTTGTCTTGCTCCTCTCATACATACCATGGCATGTGTGTGGAGTCAACTTGCAAGAGTTGGTTCCTTCTTTCTATCTTGTGAGTTCCAAGGGAGCAAACTCAGGTTGGCAGGCTTGGTGGTAAAAGTCCTTAACCACTGATTCCTCTTCTTTATCTCTTAACAAACACTTTCTCCCCTCTTCCTCCTCCCCTTCCTCTGTCCCCTACTTTCCCCAGTTGCTATATAAAAAAGTCTTATTTTCTGTATTTGGCTGACTGCTAATTTATGCTGTTTTAACTTAACTATGCTGTGTCACTCACTTATAGACATGAAGCTAGGCCTAAAGTCTTGACTAGATTCAAATTCATTCATCATTTGGTAGCTTGTTTTGGGCAAGAATATTTCTGCAGGGTTCCTCTATAGATGACCACATTTTGCTCATATAGATTGATACCGAAAACAGTGTGGCTGCTAACAACTTTTTTCTCTTCTAGTACTGAGGGTTGAACCCAGGCTTGTGCATGCTAGAAAGTGCCCTTGTTATCCGTGTGTAGTACCATATACCTGTAATCCCAGCACTCAGAGAGGCAGAGACAAGGCAGATCTCTGTGAATTTGAGGACAGCCTGGTCTACAAAGCAACAAAGCAAGTCCAGGACAGCCAAGACTGCACAGAGTAACTCTGTCTAGGGAGAAGGAGGAGGAGGAGGAGGAGGAGGAGGAGGAGGAGGAAATGCCTTTTGTTTGTTTCTTTAGGGAAGTGTTTGTTTGTTGAGATGAGGTCTTGCTATGTAGCTCACATCAACCTTGAAATCACAAACCTCCTGACTCTCTCCAAAATAGTGGGATTTAGAGGTATGCCCTTCACACTTTGGCTTTCAACCAATCCTTTGCTAACAAAGTGTGTAATTTTTTTAACATCCTCAAATCCTATCATTCAGAAGTCTCTGATGGACTACAAATGACTTTTACTGGTTCACAACAGCAAGTACTTTATTCCTATTCTTCGTGGCATTTTACTAAAAACCTATAATGAATACAGTTGTTCATAAGCATTTTGTAATTTTACAGGTCTATTTTTGGTAAAGATTACTAAAAGTGAGATTGCCTCTCAAAAGGCAAACCATACATAATTTTGCTAGAGAGTGAATCAAACTAGTAAATCCAATATTAATTTATATTGCTTCTCCCCTCAGAAAGAAGCCAACAAAACATACAACTGTGAAAATTTAGGTATCAGTGAAATTCCTGGCACTGTACCAAACTCAACAGAATGTTTGGAGTTCAGCTTTAATTTCCTGCCTACAATTCAAAATACAACCTTCAGCAGACTCGTGAATCTCTCCTTTCTGGATTTAACCAGGTAGGTATTTCAGGTCCTTGTGTGCTTTTGACAATTTACTTAAGCAAAGCCGCATCACACATCTCAAGTGTCTCCAATATCTCCTATGGAACCACAGATAAGCTGCTTGTGTATTTACCCTTTCCCGAAGAACACGTTTCTGGTGCTATCTTACATTGCAAATAAAAGCCAGTCAGCTAGAAGGAAGATATTCTGCGCTCCAGCATTGCTTTAGGAGTGCAATTTAGGAAGTTCTAAGGCAGTGGTTCTGAACTTGTGAGTTGTGACCCATTTGGGGGTTGAATGACCCTTTCATGGAGCCACATATCAGATATCCTGCATATCAGATACTTGTGTTAGAAGAAACTCATAGATCCATCGAGTAACTTAGTTTGTTTGTTTGTTTATGACAGGGTCTCTTTATGTAGTCCTGGCTGCCCTGAAATTCATTCTGTTGACCAGGGTGGCCTTGAACTCACAGATAGTTACCCGCCTCTGCCTCCTGAAAGCTAGGATTAAAGACTAGCACCCCTACATCTGACTTCTGTTAACTATTTACTCATTTTACACACATTGGATAAAGAATTTCATTATCTAGAGCAGATAATGAAAGATCCTGTCAGAATCACAATTCCAGGTGCTGAAATGTCGCCTGAAAGTTGTATCTGAATGCTGAGAACAAATGGGCAGAACCAGCAAAAGCAGGTGAGGGTGTGCAACTTGTATATGTGGGAAAAGGAAAGAAGCCTGACCCTTCCTTGACACCTGTGACCTTGGAACAGCTCTTCTTATCAGCCTTTCCATTTCTGCAGAGTAGGAGAACACACACATCTATAGTTTTCTTACCTGCTTATGCATACCATTGTGAACTACTGTGACCAGCATCACTACTCACCTGTGCTTATATGAGGGAACCATCAGCATGCATGTGTGCAAACAAAGGGGTGTGTGTATTCACATGCACATGTGTATAATTAATCCAGTGTTTTTAGAGGTAATGCCAGGATTGTGTTTTCTGAGTCTTTACTGTTCTCCAGTTCAAGGAGCATTTTCCCACTTATCGTTTGGCACACAATAGTTCTTCATAAACCCCCTTTACGTTTAACTGATGAAAAAAGACTATAGCCTGGTGGTAGGATGTATGCTTAGTGTGTGCTAGGCCCTGGATTCAATCTTCACTAACAGCCTCCTTCCCCCATATCAGTAAAGGTCGGTTGTAGTTTGTCTTTTACAATCAATCAAATCAGATTTTTTTCTTACAATTAAAAAAGAAATCCCTGAGTGTTCACTATAAAAGGGAAAGGAATATAGAATAAATTCTGAATCAGAGTGTTCATAACTAAGGCTTTCCATTAACCCTACAAACTATTCTATGGGTATGGAAGAAAGTTTTGTTGTGCTTTTCAGTAATGTACACTATTTTGCTGTAATGGTGTTTGTTCTTTTGTCCTTGTATAAATGACTGTTAAATCCTCTTCTCACTTCCAGGTGCCAGATTTACTGGATACACGAAGATACTTTCCAAAGCCAACATCGTTTAGACACACTTGTGTTAACTGCAAATCCCCTGATATTTATGGCAGAAACAGCACTTAATGGTCCCCAGGCTCTGAAGCACCTGTTCTTCATCCAAACAGGAATATCCAGTCTTGAGTTTGTCCCAGTGCACAATCTGAAAAGCTTGGAAAGTCTTTATCTTGGAAGCAACCATATTTCCTCCATTAAGCTCCCCAAAGACTTCCCAACGGAGAAGCTGAAGGTCCTGGATTTTCAGAACAATGCTATTCATTACTTGTCTAAAGAAGATGTGGGCCCTCTACAGCAAGCCACTGGTTTGAGCCTTAACTTAAATGGAAATGACATTGCACGGATAGAGCCTGGGGCTTTTAGGTCAACTGTCTTCCAAAGTTTAAACTTTGGAGGGACTCTCGACTTGCTCGTTATATTCAGGGGTTTGCAAAACTCTACTATCCAGTCTCTGTGGCTGGGGACATTTGAGGACATTGATGATGGTAAAGAACTTAGTGATTCCATGCTTGAGGCTCTCTGTGAAGTGTCTGTTGAAAGTATCAACTTGCAGAAGCATCACTTCCTCAACATTTCCCCCAACACATTCCACTGCTTCACCAGCCTCCAGGAGCTGGACCTTACAGCCACTCACCTGAAAGAATTACCTGCTGGGATTATGGGCCTAAGCAAACTCAAGAAATTAGTTCTCAGTGCAAATAAGTTTGAAAATCTATGCCAAATCAGTGCTGGCAGTTTCCCCTCCCTTACACATCTTTATGTCAAAGGCAATGTGAAGAGACTTGAGCTTGGTACTGGCTGTTTAGAAAACCTAGAAAATCTTCACGAGCTTGATCTAAGCCATGATGACATCGAAACTTCTGATTGCTGCAACCTGCAACTCAGAAACCTGTCTCACTTACAAAGCCTGAACTTGAGCTACAATGAACCCCTGGGCCTCAGGACTGAGGCCTTCAAAGAATGTCCTCAGCTAGAACTCCTGGATCTGTCCTTTACCCGATTACGTGTTAATGTAGCACAAAGTCCTTTCCAGAACCTCCATCTGCTGAAGGTTCTAAACCTCTCCCACTGCCTCCTTGACACCAGCAACCAGCAGCTCCTCGCTGGCCTGCCAGCACTCCAGCATCTGAACTTCCAGGGAAATCCATTTCCAAATGGGAACATCCAAAAGAACAACCCATTTCAGACACTGGGAAGCCTAGAAATCCTGACTTTACCACTGTGTGAGCTCTCCTCCATCGACAAGCAAGCCTTCATCAGTCTTAAGATAATGAATCATGTGGACCTGAGCCACAACAGACTGACATCCAGTAGCATTGAGGCCCTTGGTCATCTTAAGGGGCTCTACCTCAATCTAGCCTTCAATCACATTAGCATCATCCCATCCGGCCTCCTCCCCATCTTGTCCCAACAGAGCACCATTAACTTAAGACAAAATCCCCTCGACTGCACTTGCTCAAACATTGACTTTTTAGAATGGTACAAAGAAAACGTGCAGAAACTTGAGGACATAGAGGACACCCTTTGCGCAAGTCCCCCATCTCTGAGGGGAGTCAGGCTGTCTGATGTCACGCTGTCCTGTGGTATCACAGCTGTGGGCATTTTCTTCCTCATTGTGTTCTTGCTCTTGTTCACTGTCTTGTTGATTTTTGCAGTGAAAAGATTTCTTAGGTGGAAATACCAACACATTTAGCTCAAGGTTTCCAGAGAAGGCAGATAAATATGTTTAGCAAAGTTGGCCCAAATGAAGAAGCTATCATCCTCAGGTGAGCAGACTTTTTTATTCTTTCCTAGCACTGGGATGGGGTTCACTGAGCTTAAACGTAAGTCTTATTCATGTGAGTCTCCCATAGCGCTCGGGCTGGAGGCCCTGATCCTGCTATGAGACACACAGCCACTTCCTCCAGTGAGACATAACCCGCATTCACTGAATACCATATAGTAACTCCACCCATTTCAGAAGAGCACACACACACAACTTCCAACCAACCCGGCTACGTGCAGCGGGTGGGAGGGCCAACCCTGTCTCTCCACTCCCTTTCCCTCACATAGCTGACATTTTGCTGGAAGCTGAGCTCTCTGTAATTGAACCACTTGGGAAAGTTAGGCCCCAGCAAAGTCTCAATGCTCGTTTTAAATGACAAAAGTTTTTTTTTAAAAAAAAAAAACAAAACCAATAAATTTAAAAGAAGAGACAAAGTAATAAATTCTGCTCACAACTAGATTCTATTAGTCACCTCAGTTATTTGCTTTCTAAAGTTTTTGAGAAGCTCCTATTGTGCCAACAGTACAAAACTTTTAAAGCCTCATCCTACCCATCCCTGCAGGTTAGGATTTCATTCATTTCACAACATGGCTCCCCTTCCCTGTCTGATATTCTGGCTCTTGGGTTGCAGACTTAGAGGTGGGCTGTGGTCCAAACTGCTCTTTTTATCACCCGTGTTTCTGGCCTCTGGACCTCTTTCCCACAGGAACAGGGAGATGATTCCTGGTTCCCAGGCTGGCCTTTCAAAGCCTATTAGTCCCTTTGGAGCATATTGAAGACCACTTTCACAATGGAACCCTGTGGATTTATGCATCCTGGCACACTAGCTGTTGGGAACATGATAAGGGCAGTTTAGTGAGAAGAGGTTTCTGCTCAGTCCAAGGGTGTTCCCAAAGGTTGGAGCAGTGACAGACAGTATGAGGTCACTGAACGCACATAGACACAGAGGAAAAGATAATTGACAATACCACAACTTAATCCCTCCCAAGACTCAGAATCCTTCTGATGTAGGCTAGATCTTTTGAAGTCTGAATTGCTGGTTGAAGCTTAGTTACTGTAATGTTTACAGTTACTGTTCTCTGAATCCAGGGATTTAAGCAACAATGATATTTGAAAAAGATTGCACAAATACTACATATATGTATAGTTCTTTATTTCTTCCTTCCCTGAACAACATAACTATTACACAGCATATAAACCATGTTAAGTACTGTTAGTGATTGAAAGACAAGAAGAATATGGAAAGATTGTGTGTGCTGTATGAAAGTACTATTCTATTTTATTTTTGTATAAAGGCCTTGGACATTTGAGGATTCTGATATCTGAGGATTCCTGGACCCAATTTCCCCATGAAAACCAAAGGGCAGTTACATAAAGGCCTTGATTTAATGTCATAACTAATTTTAGATTAGATACATTCACTGATGATAAAATGCTTGTCAAATATCAAAGAAGAATGACCAATGGTAACATCTAACCAGAATGATGAGAGAAGCCATGTTTGCCCTTCACTGCTGGAGAAGCTGCTTAGGCAGGAGGCAGCTAGGATGAACTTTTTGCTACTTAGGGACTTCAGCTTTTCCCAGTTGGTCAGTCCTGATTCTGGAAGCTCCTGCAGTCAGTCCTCACGTCTCTGAGATTTGCAGGCATGGTTTTCTCTCCTGAGAGTGGCTTTTCCCTGTATAGTCAACCCAAACCTGTGGTGAATGATGCCACAGCCAGCAAACACTATGGCTCCTTTATTGTCCTTGTGGCTCTTCAATATCCAGAATCATGACTTGGGCATGATGAGGGTCCAGGGTGTGTGCTCATGTAAGGGCCAGATGTTGACGTCCTGTGAACGTTTCGCCATCCTACTATTTTGAGACAGGACCTTTCACTGAATATGGAGCCCACCCAAGCCACAGGATCTACCCATCCTCATGCCCTGTGGCGACCCCAGCTCTGGGGTTATAAATGAGTACTGCTCTGTCTGTCTTTTCACACGGGTCCTAGGGAGCTGAACTCAGTCTGCAGAAAGCACTTTTACTCACCGAACCCCAACCCACCCCAGTTGGGCACCACCTGTCAGTGTGCTGGGTTTCTTGGGAAGACTTATGGAAGAGAGAGCCGCTGCAGGATGGACGTAGGCTTCTCAGCAGCAGGGAGATCAGCCTCTGAAGAACTAAACACTGGTAGCTTTCTAGAAGCTCTTTTTATGGCTACACCAAAGCCGCTTTTAGCAAGTCCATTTCTGCATACCAAAACTTTTCTGATATAGGAGTTGTCTTGAAAGACTCCTCACCTAAGACATTCTCAGCCACAGTAGACTTCCTGGTTTGCCAGGCCTCTCTCCAGACTAAGATACGCAAAGACTCTTGAGAATCCTTCAAAAGAATAGCCCCATACAATCTCAAGATAATGATCACTTATGGAAGGCTACTTCAAAGCTAAGGAGCTATCACTCTTGATTCATGCCAGATATAATGGTTCTGCTAAAATTCTGCTACACCCCAGCCCCGCATGTTTTTATGTTTCAAATGATTGCTGAGATTTTGCAAGCGTCTGGTCCCTGAGCCCTTATCTGAGCTTACTACTGTCACCATTAGCTCTGGTCAATATCTACATTACTTCCTGCACTGCCCCTCTCATGTATTTCTCACCAGCAATGCCCAGAGCACTGTTAATAATGGATTTCTATACTAAGCTTGCAGTAATTCGGATATTGTTGAGATGATGTTAACTCTGGATTCCTAATGAATGACTATGTCTCTGCCCCATCCTACCCCTACTATTCATCTTTTACTTCTTCTTCTCCCATCTCATCTCAAAGTATAGATGGATCCCACATTTAGAATGCTGTCTTAGAAAACACCAGTCCATTGGGTTCCCTGTCTATTCTGTCAGATGTCAGCTGATTCCTGCCTTAGGGATATAAACTGAAGATGGAAGATACTAATTGTGATCTACCACTCTGTAAATGATGGTTTGAAAGAAAAAATGGCCCCAGTAGGCTCAAAGGCATGTGACATTATTGGGAGCTGTGCCTTATGGGAGTAGGTTTGGCTTTGTTGGAGGAAGTGTGTCTCTAGGGAGTGGGCTTTGAGGTCTCCAAAACCCAGTTCACTACCTGCTGCCTGCTAACCCAGATGTAGAACTCTGCTCCTTCCCCAGAACCACGTTTTCCTGTGCGTTTCCATGGTCCCACCATGGTGATAATAGACTAGACCTCTGAAACTGTAAGTCAGCCCCAATTAGATGTTTTCCTTTATAAGAGTTGCTGTGGTCATGGTGTCTCTTCACAGCAATAAAACTCTTAACTAAGACACCATTTTTCTTAATACTTAATTTATAACTTGGAAAAACCAAAATATTCTGTAAAACAAAACAAAACAAAAAATCTCGGTACAGATGTGTTCAAGTTAAGGCCTCAAAGTCTGAAGCTTTGGCAAGCCCTAACTGTCCATCTTGCTTTCATCTGTCAGGCCTGCTCTACCTCATACCCTGTGACTTGCTGTTTCAAAGCACCACACTGATCTAAGGCTCACTGACAGCTCCTCTGTATTAAGCAACAGTAAATTCAGCCCACAAAGTCAGGAAGGGAGCTATTTGATGGCTGCTGTCAATTTTATTGCTTTATCTGGTTACTACGATAGTATCTGTAGACATCGCGCATTTATTGGTTTTATGTATTGCATGTTGTTGCCACTCTGACAAGCTACGCCTATAAAAATGTGTTATTATTGCATGATGTAGCCCAGTGAGCTGACCCTGCATTTCAAAGTGTACTGAAGCAAATAGCATCAAAGTCCATAAAAGCTGACTGGTCTCCATCACAAAAGGACTCTCTGCGTGAGCTGCAGCTCCTATAATCCAGGAAAGAATTATACCCTTCCGTGTAGCAGCAGCCATTGCTTTTAACTGAGCACAGCACACTCCCAAACACAGGCATTATCTGAAAAATTCTGAGACAAGATGCTTTATATCACTCTGATTTGTCCAACTCTTTGAGAAGGTGCACGTGCAATTTTGAAGTTTACAAAAGTATGAAATAACTGGCTTGATGGTGTAATATTAGCAGAGCATCTGAGTGGAGTTACCAACAGTGTTTTTTCTCTTCTCTGAATGCAGAAGAGGCACCTGAATTACAGCACTGGAAAGTGGTTATGTCTAAGCTCGGGGGGCAGCTGCTGGATGTGTTAAGAGTGTGACTGTCTAGCACAATGGAAGTTAGCCTGTGGCACAGAGGAAAAAGCTAGTCCGCTGCAGCTCCCAAGGCTAATCGAACACCAGAGTCGCCTGGAGAATTCTTGACAAAACAGAAAGTCTTCAACCTATCTCGGGATATCTACACCCCCCCAAGTGATTTATATAAAATAATTTCTAATCTTCATTTTAGCAATGAATAGCAGAAGCATGTTAGGCTCCATGATTCAGATAAACTAGGTACTGTCTTCATATCCCAGGAGAAGAAGTTTATTTCCAAAAATTGGACAGAGTAATTGCCAAACCCCTCAGTTCCAAGGTGCAGCATCCTGCCAGTTGACTTGACAGCCTCTCTAGCCGTCATAGCTGGGCTGCAAGACACTGGCCCCTGAAGCCAGGCTGCTCTCATCTCTTCCCTACCCACCCCTACTGCTTGCTAAGAGCTTCAAAGTGAAATTGTGAATCAACTGTTATGGAGCTTGGAAAGAATATATGGGCTATGCTTGAAGTCTACTGCTGCTCACAAAAAGATTAAGCAGGGAGGATCACTGAAGACCCACCGACATTTCTACTCAATGTTCTCTGAGCACTTGGCTGTTTAAGGTGTGGATCTAAATCTGGCAAAGGAGAGCAGAGGGCAGAGAAGTTCTCAGAGCAGCCATGCATTCATTTCCTCCTCTTCCATTTGGCACATAGAGCTTCCTCGTGCCTTCCTCTGCCCCTTCCTCCTCTCTGTTGCCGATAGGGTCTCTTGCTATGTGTTCTAGACTGGCCTCAAATTCATTATCCTCTTGCCCACCTTTTCATTTGGGAAATGTAATATACACTACCATGTCCAGCTTTGCCTACGAGCTCTTTAAAAACTCAGATCTCCCTTCTTGCTTGCTTCTTTTACAAGCAACCTAAGTAAATAATCTAACTACAGTAGTAATAAGGGATTAAGTAAATCAGAGGATGTTCTGAATAAATGGGGAGTTATTCCATGTATTTGGAAGAACGTAACACTGTAAGAATGTCAATTCAGATGGAAATCAGAGAGCCGCATATCAAAATGATATAAACGATATCAGTCAGACTGACCAAAAATAAAAGGAAAAGTGGGGCTGGAGATTGGGCATAAGAGTTGAGTGCTTGTGTTCTTCGTGAGGACTGGAATGCGGGTTCCAGGCCCCACATCAGGTAGCTCTTGAATACCTGTAACTGCAGCTCCTAGGAATACAATGTGTGCTCTGCCGTTCGCAGGCACTTGCGATGAGATTAACACACAGACACGAATGAAAATAAACCGAGGCTTGTTTTGACAAAAGGAAAAGGCTGGGAGAAGGAGGTTGGTTGTGGGGTTGTAGGCACTACATGCTGCTCTTGTAGGGTTATTAATAGATTGTTTCAGTCCTACTAGAACCGTGTGACAATAACCAGTCCAATACATGACCTATAAATTCTCCTCTGGGGTTATATCCCAAGAAAGTTCCATATGTCTGCAAAGACTTCCCTCTCAGCATTAGTTGTAGAGAATTCATCACATGTCATACAAGACATTGTACAGTAGTTAGGAGTGGTGGGTTAGACACAACCACAGTGGAACTTTACTGTAAATATCTCTAGACAAATTGAATTTGCAGAGTATGTTTGAGCAAAGAAGGATTCGTGGGTTGGAAATATGTTAACCTGCGGTAGCTCAGAGCACTCCATCCAGGGATGTGAGATTCATAAGCAGTAAAGGGCAGTGGCAAACAGGAACAGCTTGATTGGCCACAGCAGTCTTTGCCTCTTTTAGGCAAGGTGTATTGAAGAATTTGCCTTGTATGAACATAATCAACAGCTTGCAATTGGCTAGAGTTCAGCTGTTCTGACTGGCTACCTCAGTTGCCTTACGTGGGTCTGTTTTTAGGTAAGGCAACAGTTTCTTTCCCTCTGAACGTGGGTTGCAGTTGCTGTCCAGAGGCAGCTCTATGCAGTGAATAGAGAAAGGGAAGTCGTGAGTGAATGGGAGCTGTTAACATGGGCGCAGCCATGTCAAGGGCCCCAAAGCCTCAAACCCATAGTGGGTCAGAGCAAGGTGTTCCCCTCCTCATCCCAAGAATGAGTCTCGGAGGGAAATGGCAAAGCCTTCCTCTAGTCCATGTGTGTGATGTTGACAGTCTGTGCAGAAAATGTCCACTATAGCTTCCCCTGGATGCTTACATTCTCCCTCTGTAAGGGAGACTGCTTCCCTTACAGAGAATGGCCCTACAGAGATGGCTTAAACCTGATTCCTTGATCCAGCTGCATACCATAAACCCTGACTCCTTGTATGTCCATGTGCAATAGCTCCCTCCCCCCAACCCCCATTTAATCATTTCCAATAAACACACTGTACTTCCAGGGTATGTGGTTTCTCCAGCATAGATCCCAGACCACCCGACCCCAGCTTTTCTCTGCATGTGTCTGTATGTTAGCCATTTCTTCATCCCCTCGCTGCCCCCTGGCCTCGTCCGTGTTTCTGCAGCCACACTGAGTGGCATAGCTCGAAGCCAACGTTAAGATGTAAGTCCTCAAATGAAACCCATATTAATGTGCTAATGTACATAAATTAAAACGGCGTGTGTATAAAATGATAAACACTTTGCAAAAAACAACCCAAAACATAAACCTGCAACATTGTTGCTTATTTTCTCAGTGAGGATTATAAAAGTGAAGGATAAGGTCAATGTTCTGAGCACTAAGGAGAAAGATGACTCCACCCTCCTTACGTACTATATAGTTTTTCCCTCTCCCCTCTCTTTCCTTCCTCTCTCCCTCCTCTCTCTCCCCTCACCCTCTCTTCTCTTCCCTCTCTTCTCTCCCTCACTCCCTTTCTTCTCCTCCCTTGCACCCTCTCTCCCTCCTGCTTCTCTCTCCTTTCCTCCCTTTCACCCTCCCCCTCTCCGTCTCTCTCCACACACACAATGGAACAATGTGTGCTGACACTATTGTGTGCAAGCACATCCACTATTGCTTCACTGTTCAGCAAAAGGGATTGTATCTTGTCATTGCCAGGACAAAACCCACGGTAAAAGCAACTTTAGGAAGGATTGTTTTGACTTATGGTTTGGGGGAATGAAGTCCATTTTAGCAAGGGACACACGACAGCTGGCAAGCATGGCTGCTAAAGAGCCACATTCAGGAAGCAGAGAGATGAGTACTTGGACCTGGGGTCGGGGCTTCCTCTATTTCCTGCCTTTTACCAGTCTGGGATTTGATACCTTGGGATAGTGTTGACATATTCAGGTTAAGACTTCCTCAGTTTAATTTCTCTAGAAATCCGTACAGAAGGTGATAGAAAGAGCTGACTAGATTTCCCTAAAACTTCTGTTTCTGCAGGGGTGAAAAATAAAGAGTCATGGGTTGTGAGAAGTGCGCATACCGGAAAAGGACACTATTTTTTTTCAAATGGAATATCTTTATTAATTCTTTGAGAGTTTTATACAGTATATTTGGGCCATATTTTCCCACCCCATCTCCCCCTTCTCTCTTTTATTTTTTTGCCCCCTTTCTTTGATTTTTCATTAAGCCATAAAGTACGGTTGATGCTGCTCATACCCTCCTGGGTATGGGGCTATCCACTGGGGCATAGTTGCCTTACAGGGGTCTTGAAGACCCTTCTAAGATGCCACCCTTGAAGAAAGCTGAGTCTCCCGCTCCTAGAAGCCCCCCACTGTCAATAGCTCCTCAGTTAGGAGTGATACTAGCTGAAAAATTTTTATTTTTTTTATTAATATTCATGTTTTCAAATGCAATGATTGCAGCCAACCTTCATCGGTCACTCTCTTGCTTTCCTAGTAAAGACACAGGGCATGGTAGCTCTTGCCAAGGATCACTGAAGGGCATGTAACAGAGCGCATGTTTTCCAAAGTGAAGGAACACTGTGGCAAAGATTTTTATTTAGAAAGCTTAGCGCTGAAGGATATGGTAAGGCAAGGCTGCTCCATGAATTCTAGCTGCAGCGTGCTTGCAGCAGGCCCTGCAGACACCTTCATTCTTCACCTCCTTGCTGCTGACAGGCATCTCCAGGCGAAGCTTAATGAAACAGAGGATGGATATTTCTAAGAGACTTTGGCTTCCACCATATTAATACATTTTTTGTAGAACAGTGTAGGGTGATGACTTGCACCATGGCCAGCAGGTCTTTCTTCTTCCCACATCTGAGTATGCTGGACCAACTTGTCACTGACTAGAGAGAGAACTGGACTCTCCAGACAGATCCTGCCTCCTCCCCGCTTCTTGTGGTACTCACCTACAAACTAGTATTGCGATATTGAAAAAAAACAAAAAACAAAAAACTTCGCAAGATGCAGGGATTCGGGCTGAGTAGCCACCAATGGGTTCAACACCCCAGAGCAATATCATGTTTAATCACAGTCAGGGAACTTAGGCTGGCTTCACAAGGCCCTATAGCCGGATAATTAGGCCATAAATACTAACCAGTGAAGTGATAACCAGCTCACTGATTGGTTGAACAGGCTATAGCCAATTCGATTTTTAATCCCTCGCTCCTGTTTTCCTGTTGATACTCTGATTGGGGCCTCTCAGAGCTGTTCTCGGAGGTGCCCAATGAGGGTGTTGCACTCAGATTCAACTACCAGTGATTGGTTCAAGGACTTTTTAAAGTCTTGAGAGTCAGCGGATCTAACGTAGAGTCCACAGACCCTGGAAACACTGGGTCCTCCTGCTGGACACGTTGTGGCTACTGAATCCTTGCTCTCTCTCTGGAGGTCGGGGTGGGGGTTCAGAGGTAGGTTTTCTCTTGGATTCTGAAGCTCCATGGATTTGTGTTTTGCATTATCTGAGCTTGGCTAAGCAGACATTTTAATAATCAAAACTGGGGTTGGAAGTTATAACCGGAAACAAGATCAGGTCCTCTTGGAGAGGTCGCCAGTGAAAACTGACTGGGTCAGGTAGATACTAAACTTATTTCAGCTGGAACAGGAATGGGCCCTGTAGAGAGAGAGAGCTCCAGAGTCTCATTTGCTCAGACAAGGAAACCAAACTGAGATCCCTAGATAAGTAGGATTGCTAGGTTACGAAATCATCCTAGGCTGACTGATACGGTGAATGTCAAGGGTCAGTTTGTGCTATAGGGAAGACAATAAGCCTGCTGTGGAGTTTGTGGTAGGCTAGGTCCAGGGTCTGGAACTGTGGCTAATCTTATTCCACGAGAACTCCTTGACTTTGTTGTTGTTGTTTGCTTCTTACTTGTGTGGGCTGTGTTTTTCTGTTTCCTGTGTTTTACTTTGTTTTCTAGAAATACCTTAAAAACATAGAGGCTACAATGAAGAACTTTTAATGTTGGTGGATTTGGGTGTTTGTGGGGTAGTTTAGACAAGGGTTAAAGACCTCACAGAAATAATGAGATTATGTATGTTGCTGCTATTGCTAGGGATGGAAACCAGGGCTTCATCTGGGCTAAGTGAGAGCTGCATCACTGAGCCAGTCCCTTCCAGCCTTTTGGTTCATTTTCAGCTAGCATATAGAAACTTTAGATGGTCAAATAAAGGGGAAAGAGAGCTGTTGGTAGAGTTGCACCCTCAGTTCGTCAAGATCTGCAAGAAAGATGTGTTCTTGCCTTTCCTGCTAACAGGCTCTGTGTCAACTGTACTTGTATCACAGACTAGTTTGCAAAGCTGCCAATGTTTAGTTATCCTTTTAGACCTATCTTTAGTGAAGGGAAACGTGTCTGTAAGGAGCATTTCTATTCATAAAGGTATCAATCTCTCTGTGCCTGGAAGGGAGGGAAGAATACAGTTCTGGATGCTTTCCCTTCGAAAGAACAAAGATGTCTCCCTACGTACCTTTAACCAAGTGTACTAAGTAGGCTTCTTGTACATGTTCATCTCAGGCCTGAAATCAGATTCCAACCAGCAAACTTAGGTACCTTTAACCAAGTGTACTAAGTAGGCTTCTTGTACATGTTCATCTCAGGCCTGAAATCAGATTCCAACCAGCAAACTTAGGGCAGTAATGAGGAAGAGCAGTCTAGAAGGAGGAGGAATGCTTGGTAAAATGAGTGAAAATGAAAAAAGAGGCATAGAAAATATCCTTAGAGTGGGATAGCTTTTTCAAAGGCTAAAAAGGCCCTTGGAAGGCTCCTTGAGAGACGATTTTAACAAGTTCTGTCTGGCCATTTGGACGTTCTCTAATCTTCTGAGTCCCTTTGGAGCAGTAGTTCTCAACCTGTGTGTTGCGACCCTTTTAGGGGCCTTAACGGCCCTTTCACAAGGAGTAGCAAGATATTCTGCATATCAGATATTTACATTACAATTTAAAACAAATTTATAAAACTACATTTATGAAGTAGCAATGAAATAATTGGTTGGGAGTCACCATAACATGAGGAACTGTATTAAAGAGTTGCAGCATTAGGAAGGTTAAGAACCTTGATGCTCAAGTAGATAGAAATTTATGGATGGTATTTTTCCTAGTTTCTAGAATCCTCTTGAAGTCTCAGAGTCTAGCTGTAGTGAATTACATACTGGAAACTTAGAAACTGCCAGATTTTTAAATTTCAGGTATTAAATGCTAAAACAAGTTTCCTATTAATTTTGATTTGATTGTGTGTTTGAGACCTCTTGCAGGATAAATTAGCCTGACTTCCAGACATGTTCTAACTACCTTTGACTGGAATAGAATACTAGAAATTGTTTTAAAGAGAAGACACCTATTCACTCTTTTCATTGGAAAAAATATGTGAAGTGTTTGACAAACTGAAAAATCTTGAAAAATGGAACCTATTCATTTAACAGATACCTGACTGTCCATGTAACACATTCTACTAGCACCAGGAATAGATGACAAATAGGATAAATACAGTTCCTCTGTCATGGAGTGTCATGGAAGAAATGTGTATCTATACACTATAAGCAAAAGACTACAGAAAATTAGTAATTATGTCAAGTGCTGAGAGGAGAGAAGATAGTCCATCCTCACACAGTCCTGTGTTAGTATCTGCAAACTGATAGAATGGATAAACTCACAAATTTCTTTCTTATTTAATATAATGCATTGTGCTGGTCTCAAGTTTAGTGCATGATAATGAATGATCTCTGATAGTGGAACATCTTAGGATCATATAGAAGAGAGAAATGAGGTGTCCTTAGGTCTGTTTGTACTCATGAAAACCATTGGTTTTTGAGGAAATGTTTCTAGACTTTCAAATGGTGTGGATTAAAAAAATGCTGATACCATGTATTCTCAACTTTTTCATTAGCTTTCAATGGAAATGAATCTTACTAAGAGTAGAAATGTTAATAAATGATTATTGATTTCTTAGGTTGTGTTTCAACTAATGATTGAGTTGAAGAATTTTAAAATTTCCCTTCTCACTGTCTCAATAACCCACTGTTCCTTTGTTCTCCACATCCCTGGGTAATTTTTAAACTTTCTCTTGCTGTTGATACCTAGTTTCATTCCTCTCTAATCATAAATGATGTAGAATATTATTTCAAATGTTAAACATGTTAAAGTTTCTTATTTTGGCTTGATACATGGTCTGTTATTTTTATAATTTTTTATTTACAGTTTGAGAATTGGACACATGCAAATAATGTGTTTTTCAAGTTCATTCTCTTTCACTTTCACTACAATTACTACCCCTCTCCCCACCACTTTCCCCTCCAAACTCTATGTGCTTTTTTTTAGAAATGCAGAGTCCACATAGTGTTACCTGTATGTGCAAGGATATAGAAAGATCGATACATCTTTTAGATAAAGAGTCGTCTCTCAGGACATCCATCATTGAAGAAAATGGATTCTCCCTCTCCCAGCAGCCATAAATCATCAGTAGTTGTGTTTTCATGGCCATCTCCTGACTCTGTGATTGAACTGTGTGTAGATTGACTTTCTACAGGTCTTGTGCCTACAGCAACAGCCACTGTGAGTTTATGTGTGCAATAGTCCAATAGGATTACACCAATAGGATATCTTGCCAGGCCAGGTGTTATTACACTTAAGAGTTATTATTGTAACTCACACTGTGTGTGATTGCTATTTGGGGTTGGTCTTACGCTTCTAATTTAATGCTACTTACTGGCCTATCCTTTTTGTGTAAACCCGCCTAAGACATTATTCCTGATTATTTAATATGAAAGGTCTGTACCTGGGAGGCAGAAGGAGCTAGGTGTGATCAAAATTCCCCTGCTTTGGGGACAGGAGAATCATGGTAAGGAGACAGGCAGATGGGAAAAGAGGAAAGAGGAGGAAGCCAGGACGGGTTGGCGTGGAAAAGGAACCACAGTAGCTGGGAGGAAGGACTCCAAAAGTGGCCTGGAAAAGAACAATCCAGGTGAAGAATAAACCAGTATTTATAAGATTATGGATGGAAGTAGCTCAAATAAGAATGGTTAGGGCGGGTGGCATTGGACGGTGTCTGGGAGATAGATGGTGAGGTTATTGAGTTAGGATAGTGGAATTATCTGCACAGTCCAAGCTGTTTTAAGGCATCTAACAGGTCTCTGAGAAATATTATTTCCTATGTGTGTGGTTGTAAAGTAAAAAAAAAAAAAAAAAAAAAAAGGAGCAAGACAGATAAACAGCAAGCATGGATCTCACAGAGATTCACATGGAAAAACAGAAAAATTCAAGATAATGCAGTAAACACCAGAGGCTACTGCTAGGGCAGGCTTTTCTGGGTACCTGAGCAAAGCATATTGGGGTTATCTAGGCTGCTACTGTTGGAAGTGATTGAAGTTGGAAGTGATTGAAGTTGGAAGCTCAGTCCCCCAGCATGGCAGCTCTGAAGGAAAACCTGGAGAAGTAAGGACACTGGGAATGCTACCCGAGAAGGGATTAACGTGATTCTCTTGGGCTTTGGTTTGTTTTCATAAGGTGGCTTTTTGTAGAAAAAGGCCAAGCCTGACCCCTGAGTCTCTCTGGCTTCCCATCTCACTATATGATCTCTCTGCACTGCTCCCACCATCCTGAAGCCCTAAGAGGCTGAACAAAAGGGACTACCCAATTCGGGGCTTTCAGCTCTAAACCCCTTTCCTTCTTTCTTTCTTAAATAAAGTACCAGGCACCAGAAACTTTAAAACAACATAAAATGTCCTAAAAGATAGACAAAGAAAGAATGTTTAAGGACCTGGGCTCAATGACTGGGGGAGGCTTTTAAACATGTGAAGCAGAGCCTGTAATATAGTACGTGTATTTAAGGGGAAAAAAATCTCTCTAGGGGCATTTCAAGAACAGAATAGAAGGGTAAGAACAGCAACGGGGAAATGTATGAAGCTTTAGTGTCACTTAGAGGAGAAACTGACAGTCTAAACTGAAGCTTCTCATAGCAGGAAACAAGGGTAGTTACAGCATAGAATACTAGTCTGTGAAATTGATTGATCAGGCATTTTTTGTCTTTTTTAAAAAAATTATTTATTAATTATACTTTATTCACTTTGTATCCCCCCTGTAGTTCCCTCCCTCCTCCCATCCCAATCCCTCCCTTCCTCCCCTTTCTGCACGCATGTGCCTCTCCAAGCCCACTGATAAGGGAGGTCTTCTTTTCCTTCTTCTGATCCTAGTCTATTAAGTCTCATCAGGAGTGACTGCATTTTCTTCCTCTGTGGCCTGGTAGGGCTGCTCCCCCCTCAGGGGGGAGGTGATTAAAGAGCAGGCCAATCAGTTCATGTCAGAGGCAGTCCCTGTCCCCATTACTATGGAACCCACTTGGACATTGAACTGCCATGGGCTACATCTGTGCAGGGGTCCTAGGTTATCTCCATGCATGGTACTTGGTTGGAGTATCAGTCTCAGGAAAGACCCCTGTGCTCAGATTTTTTTTGGTCTATTGCTCTCCTTGTGGAGTTCCTGTCCTCTCCAGATCTTACTATTTCCCACTTCTTTCATAAGACTCCCTTCACTCTGCCCAAAGGTTGGCCATAAGTCTTTTTACCAAAGAGAAAAATAATCCAGGTAGAAACTTAGGATGTAATCAGAGAAAGACAGGGAACACAGCATGGTTTGAGGGAAGAAAGGGACATTTAGAGAATGGGAAACATGTGTTTGGATTTTTGCTTATGTGTGTTCACACATGCATGTACATGTGTGAGTACATGTACATGTACAAGAGGGGTGGGGAATAGTCTGATTAGGATTAAAAGGGAGTAGTGTTGTAGGATACTGGTTATTAGGGGAATGTGGTCTACATAAGTGATGCTGGGAAACAGTCTTAGCCAAGCAGCACTGTGCCCTGCAAACCTGGTGTCCCTCAAACCAATGTGGACACTATGGAGAAGCAACATCCTGGGAGCAAGTGGCAGGACTATGAAGGAAGCAGGGAAAAGGGGTCTCTGAAACTGGGGGTGACCATTAAGAGTAAGATCGTGGAAGAACAGGAGAAATCATGGGACACCTCTTTGCTGGGAAGGTTGTAAGCATGGGTGTGCAGGCTGGTACAGTCTGTGAACAGAAGGTTGGGGACAAAACAAAACAGGAGGAATAAGGTAGAAGACTTCCCCTAGAAGTACAGACTATTTGTGTAGGGCAAAAGGAAAACAGGCAAACCATTCCACTCACCAAAAAGCATTCATAAGGAACCTGAAGGATCATCTGTAATATTTTAGAAGATGGCATGTATACATACATACACGAAGAAAAACCATACCAGTCGTCGTTCATGCTAAATTTTTATTCAAGTTATGCAACTGCATAAGTATAAATATTTGTTCAATATACAACAATTATGACATCCATGGGAGGAGGTTCTCAGAGAAAATAAGACTGCAAACACTTTATTGCACAGATCCTAACAAACTGAAGCTGGTTAAGTCTACAACTGGGGGTCCTACCGAGGGGTACATCTTACAACCACACGGAGACTGACCAAAGAGAACACAGGAAAAGTTCTACCAGCTGGCTGGGGAGATTTCACAACAACGAACACTTACCACATGTATGCAACCTTAAGTACTCTTTTACGTATCCAAAATGCAAAAACATATTTGGCAAAATGATGACACACTATACAAAATATACATAAAAATATCCTTTGTAAACAAGCAGCTAGTTGTGCTTTAAAGAAAACCGGACAGTTAAAAAGCAAAGGCTGTAAACCATGAACTACCTCCTGGACAGACCTGTCCTGATGTCCGAGTGGAGAAGGACTGGGCTATTAGATCTGCCAAACAGATAATGCATTATAAGCTTTGAGACCATTTTTGAGACCCATTTGAGTTCTTGTAAAAAAGATTTGTTTGTTCTACAGTTTCACAAGGTAGTGATGGGGAGTGGCTGGAACTGTATGGATGTGGGGAGACAGGGGAAAAGAAGTCATTCCTTTTCCATCGCCAACCAGCTTTGCAACAAAGGGCAACCAAGCAGTCAATGATGCCATGCCTTTGTTTCTGGAGTGCTTACAACCTTACTAGGTGATTTACAATCCACAGGGCTGTGCTCACATAAACAATCTTATGGTGTGCAGACACTACGACACCCCCAAGGGCTCTGGTGCTAGATTCATTATTCATTTCTATTTTTTTTTCCTCCTATAGAACAAAGTCTTGCTATGGCTCCCAAGCATCTTATAAAAGCGTATCTGCATTGTGTCTTAGTCAGCGAGTGCCATCTTACAATTCAAAACAAGGTGTTTAAAAAAAAAAAAAAAACAACCCTACAACAACAGAAACAAACTAGAAACCCTCGGCGCTAAAATGATCTGACAAATTCTACATATTTCATGGTATACAAAATTTAAATAAGGCTTAGCAAAAGTAAAAAGGCTGCTCACATTCAAGCACCAAATAGCTCCAGACTCTTTGTTACAAAATGCTGCTCTTTATTAATACAGTAAATTTTTTGCATACAAATAAAGAGATTGTGTTATGAAATGTATGGAGCTACTCGATGCACCAGAAATGAATGTGAAACCCAGGAACTTGCTAAAAACAGCAAGCTTCATCTACAACATAAGGCCCCAGCTATGTATTAAAATGTATCTGATGTCCTGATTATTCTTTAATATATATGCTATGATGCCAAAATCCACCCCCCCTCCTTTTCCTCAATGAAAGCAAATTTAAAACCTCTTCCGATGCCTAATGCATTTCACTCCATCTAAGTGCTAGCAGATTTGTGTGCAACCAGTGATTTTCCTGTTTCCTGGCGGGCAGAGCTGGCAAAGCCCCTGCCCTATCCATGTGCTTCTTGGACTCACCGCATACAGGCCTGAGGGTAAGAGCTTGGAAAGGAGGGAGAGAAGAAAAGAGAGCTGACCTGCAGTGTGTTTCTAGTCCCTGTGTGCCCTCAGGTGAAGACCAGACATAGAACCCAGAGACAAGAACAATTGCCCTTTGGCCACTTGGACCTGAGGGTCAAAATGTCCCCTACAAGGACTGTCAAACAGATGCCCAGCTCCACCTGTCCTGGCCGCTCCTAGCGGAGGGTCTGAATGCAGCAGGTATGATCAGAGATCCTGGTTAAAAACACACACACAAAAACTCACCATCTACTGTATTTAGGGCTTCCTTTCATCTTTAAACTCTATTTCTACAAATGGAGCCTTGAACTATTCTCAAACCACAGACCAAAAACGTAGGTGGATGTGTACATACGCAGTTATGGGTGGGTTTCTATTTTCACACACACCCAGCTCTGACCACTTTGCTTCATCACTACATTACGGTTAAGTGGTAAAACAAATATCTTCACTTAGAAAAGCTTTAGTCAACAAGGCGGTCAGCAGCAAGGTACACATTCTACATCCCGAACCAAACACATGGCTACGTATGTACAGAGAGATTCGCTTCCTCACCAACACACTGCTGGAAAGGCAGGGTTTGTATAAACACTATCTGGCAACAGTTTTACCGGTTACAACTGGGAAGGCATCTGGAAGAAAGTTCCCTTTTTTTTTCTGTCTCTCCTCCTCCTCAGTCAGCCTCCGAGGTCTGCTTGGAGGACGTTCCCATACAGTGCTAGTTTGTAAGGGCGGTGAAGATTCCCTCACAGCTACGCTCAGGCTGGACCTCACAGCCCTGCCACCAGAGCTGCACGTTAGGAGGCCTTTTTGTGAGGACTGCTCCGCAAGCTCTCCTTGCCCCTCCTCTGCCTCACCACGAAGTCCTTCTCCGAGGAGAGAGGAAGGGGGCGGTCTGTGCTCGTGCTCGGGGCTGGGGGTGCTCTGGTCACCTCCCGGCCCGCATTCTGTTTCCTGGCTGGGGGAGGCTGGGTAGGCTCTCTCCCTTTGGGTTCTCCTGTGGTAGCAGTTACCGACAGTGCCCTGCCTCGGTGGCCCGCTGTGCTGGGCGCCTGTGCATCTGGGAAGTGGGACTCCAGGACAGAGTTGGAGAGGCGGAAGGAGGGCAGAGAATCACTCTTTGTCATTTGGCTTCGGCTGTCTCCCCCAGACTGGGGCTTCCTGTGGTCCCTGCCGCTGGGGGCTGGGGATTCTGAGGTGGTCCCCAAAGCCTTGGCAGAGGAGGGGGCGCTGCTAGCTGCAATGACATCTCGCACTCCGGCCTGGGCCTCAGGGAAGCTGGCCGAGTAGCTCAGAGGCTTTTCTGGGGGGGCAGCTGAGCGGAGAGAACTCTGCGCAGTGGCAGAGGGCGACCGCTTCATACTGCTGGGCTTGCCTGGTTCAGCCAGTGGCTTCTGGGGACTAGGCCCCTTCCCCTTGGACTCTGAGAGGCAGCCCTTCCCCATGCCCGTGGCTGGCCTCTCTGGGCCTTTGGGTCGGGTGTCACCATGGTGGAGGGAAGGGCCGGCCTCCAGCTTGTAGCCCTCTGGAGCTGGAACATAAAGTGCTTCTGTGCCTTTCCTCCCGTCTGACTTCCTGTCCCCAGCGGCAGCCTGCTGACCCGGGCTTTTGTCCGTCTGTCTGCAGAGGGTGGGGCAGTCTTTCACAGTGGATGGTTTGGGATGTTTTGGAGACGGGTTTTGCTTTTCACCAGCAGGCAGAACCTTCTGGCCGACTGCTTCGCAGAGCCCTGGATGCCCTTGTCTCTGGGGATGCTTCTCCTGCATCTCCGGCGGACACGTTCCACTGGTGGTTTTCACTTTGGCCTCTAGAGGGCTCCCTTCAACGTGGAGTGTGATAGTGACCGTGACCCTCCCTTCTCCCTGGGTGTCCGATGGATCCTTGCTGCTGCCCTTCCCCTCTCTGAGGGAGCCACCAAGGGGTTGAACGACAGGCTCTTTGCTTTTTGTGGACCCGGTGCTCAGCTTCTGTGAGGAGGGGGGCCTGTCTGGGTGCTTAGACTTCGAAGGGCTGGGGTCGGGGCCGGGCCGGGACTTTTGGCTACTGCAGTCACTGTGCCCGGCACTGGCAGTGGTACCAGCAGGGGTGGTGGTAGTAGCAGGTCGGGGACTGTCTTGGAGGCTAGTGCTTGGTTCTGCAGCAGGGGGCTTGGTCCCCATTTCCCTGTTCGGAGAACTGCAATGCTGCCAAGCTGCTGAGCTGGACAGCTCTTTGGTGGGTGGGGGTTGTTGAGGGCCACTGCCTCCAGGCCTTTGCAGGGCCTGTTCCTTCCTGTCAGGCTCTTTGGGAGCCTGTTTCTGCAAAGACGGGACAGTGGAGATCTTTTCATTCTTTTCACCCTCGACTGATGGCTGAGGAGGGTGCCTGGCGGCAGGAACAGCCGGTTTGGGTTCTGTGCCTTTTCTCGCCCTTCCTACCTCCTTTTCATACAGAAGCGCAGCCGAGTGCAAGGAGTCCTCCCTGGCCGGGGACTTTACCCCATCTTGGCCATCTCTGTGGTTTGTTTTTGAACAAGCCCGAGCTTCCTCCGTAGTCTGGGTCTGCATGTAGAAATCAGGATGGGTCCTTCCCCCGGAAGGGAGGCTTTTGGAGTTGTCATTGGCTTTACCCGTCTCTGCAGGACACAGCTTCGCACAAGGATCCCTGTGTGCGTCAGCCCTCCTGGCAGACCACTCACTTTTCACCTTTTCGGATGGTCCCTCCAGGGAAGGCTTCTCCTTGGAGAGGGTCTCTTCCAGTGGGAGCAGGGCACGTGGACACGGCCTGGGTGGGCCCGCACTGTGTGGGGTCTGCCCTGGGCCAGAGAGGCCCTTGGTGTCGAAGGAGCGGTCCTGGTGTTTGGTGGGAGTGCTCTCTTTCTGATGGAGGCTGCTCTCTGTGACGGTTACTGTGCTCCTGGCTGCAGGATGAGTGACCTTTCTGTCCTGCTTCGACTTTGGTTCTGGCCCAGGAGCCGCAAGAGAGTCCTGGAGAGCGCGGCTTGGGGGCAGGAACCGGGGCTCTAACAGGTAAGCTTTATTCACTTTCAAGCTTGCTGAGGGGGGCTCCCTCAGGCTGCCGGGCTCACCCTTTTTCCCACTGCTCCCTGGATGTGCGGGTGGCCCCGACGGTGCAGCACTGACTCCCGGGCTGGGGCTCTGTGCAGGCTCTGGGGAAGGCAGCTCTGTTTTGGAGGCATGAGGTCCTGACAGGAGAGCGATGTCCAGTGTGCCCTCGATCGGCTTCAGGCACGAGACCGACCTGCCCTCCAGCTTATACTCAGAGGGGCTCTTCCTGACAGGGGATTCGGGAGCAACTAAGCCTGCTTTCTCCCCTCCATTCTCTAGCCGGCCAGCTAAGGCTTTGAGAGGGACGAAGGAAACAGCACCCATCTGAGATGTGTGGGTACTGCTGATGAATGCCCGGCTCTCAGAGGCTGGCAGGGTCTCCTGTTGCCCAGCCATGGGCCGCGCAGGGTTCGCGGGTAGGCATTCGTGGGTATTAGATGCCATCTTGGGTTTGAGGATGGCACAGTGGCTATCGTCTTTGTCGTCCAGTGACATTTTCTTTCGGAGGTAATCAATATTGGCCAGCTTGCTGTCTAGTTTCTCACTTCGAAGGAGCTCTTTGGCCTGCGAGGCCTTCTCTGGGTATTCGCCCTTCCCAGGAGTGGGCCTGTCGGGGATGTGACACAGGCTGTCATGGAGGACGCTGGAAGCAGAGGTCCGTTTAAAGTCACTTAGGGACTGGCTGTGCTCCCCAGACGCGAGGCTGCATGCTGCCCCGTCTGAGCCGGCCCCCTCGCTGGCCCGCACACTGGCCTGCTTATGGAGAGTGTCCTTCAGCAGGCTGCCCACGGAGGCGGACTCCGCTGTTGCACTTTCAAAATGACCTGACCTTTCTAACCCCTTCGAGTATACTTTCTTCTCTCTCTCCTCCAGCCTGAAGAGAGCATAGCTTTCTGAATCCCCGCTGAGGCTATGAGGTTTCTGGTGGGAATCATGTTTCTCTTCCGGTTTCTTCACTACAACCTTGGCCTTCAGCTTGTCCCGGTCCAGGTCATCCACGGACTCTTGCCTGCCCAGCTTCCGGGACACGGGACGCTTCAGACAGCCCTGCTCCACGGGCCTGGCCCGGCTGAGGGAGGGCGCATCACAGACATTCTCCTCCAGGCTCTGCAGCGTCACCTCCCGCTGACACTGCTCCCGCTGCACCTCCTCCTGAGTCACCTCCAGGCTGTGCTTGCGGGAGCAGAGGTGCTTCTTGTCGCTGCCATAGGAGGGCGACAGCTTTTCCTCAGACTGCACCCGCTTCAGCAAGGGGGAGCGGGGAGGCTCCGCGCTCTTCGGCCTCACGATGTGTCTGACAATTGTGGGGGGAGAGTGCATCTTGCTAGGAAAGGCCTGAGTGATCTTGGCATTGCCCAGTGAGTGCCCCAACAGTGGGGATGGTGAGCGCTGAGGAGAGGTAGGCTGGGGGGTCGGAGAGGGTGTCCTGGCCAGCGGGGAGAGCGGGATGCTGCCAGCTGACTTCCGCCTTCCGGAGCGGTATCGCTGCCCACTGAGTTTGGGAGCCAGGCCGTGGAGGGTGCTGGGCCGGATGTGCCCTGAACCTGCTGGAGAGTTGGGCGCGCTTGAACTTGGGGAGCTGCTCTGGGAGGAATTTGTACCTGCGGGCGACAAACATGGAACTGTGAGCAACCAGATACCTTTTTTGTTTCTTCCCACACTTATCGCATCCTGGCCTGGGGAAGGTCAACTCCTGGTCTCAGAAGCTCAAGGAAGGTTTCTCACATAAGCCTCTGCACAGCCCTATTCCCCACTTTATTCTGATGGTCGGAATGGCTCCCACTTGTGCCCTCTCTGTGAGTGCTGTCTGTCATGTGCCAGTTCCGCCTGCTTCCTCAGCCTTGCCTGGTTCGCGCCTTCCTTGCCACTCACCGGATGGGAAATCGGGGGTAGACCGGTAGCTGGGTGTTGGAGATCTTGGAGACAAGCTATGGGTCGGGGAACCGGGGAGGCTCTCTCCAGACGACAGCGATCGGTTCAGGCAGGAGAAACTTCGGCTGGTGTGGAGCAAAGGAGAAGGCTGTTTGGCCAGCTTCTTGAAGAGAGATCTCCTCCTGAGCGGAGACAGGAATGGATCAGAACCTACCTAAAACAATCCTCACGATAGGCACATCTTCAGTCACACAGTGACGCGACAGCCGACCTACTAAATGGTAGCATGCCATTTCCGTACTGACAACTTTCATGTAGCTTAGGAGATTGACAGTATGCATGAAGACTCTCTTAATGCCAAACAGCAAGAAAGAGGAAAGAGAGTTATAAAATAGTAAAACCCTTCACTTCTGAGTACATTCATGCCTTGTATGTACTGATGTGACATAATCAGAGATAAGAGCTTTTCTTCCAATGACTGCTGCCTTGGGTATAGAGGTCTGCGGCAGAGGTTTTTATCTGGAAAGAGCTCATTGCCGTGTTTGTTCCACTGTGGACTTTTAAATATGCCCCACACAGGACATGTTGTGTGCTTACACGGAATGTACATTTGCATCTGCTGCCCACTGATACAAGGAGCAAGGTGAAGCTGAGGCTGACATATCAGTGGGCAGCAGATACAAATGTGCATTCAGTGTTAAATAAGTTCATGATAAAGAAAATGTATGGATGCCCAAGGCTTATCAATATGGTAACGGCACACAGTTCTTTTTACCAGACACCTAAGCCAGCCCTGGTAAGCTTAAACAGTTACAATGCTGAACATTAAAACAGGTTTTCCTGTGTAACCTGAAGACATAAAGTGCCCCCTCAAAAAACCCAAAGATCCTAGAACTTGTATGAAAGGAAAATAAATGCATTTAGGGAAACATGGCAAATGAGGGGCTAGAGAGATGGCTCAGCAGTTAAAAGCACTCACTGGCTGCTCTTCAAAAGGACCCGGGTTTGATTCTCAGCAACCATATGGGGGTAGATCTCAACCATCTCTAACTTTAGTTCCAGGGACTTGCCGCCTTCTGGCTTCTATGGGCACCCGGCAAGCACATGTGTGTACACATACATGCAGGCGGAACCCCCATACACATACAAAGAAGCCAGATGTCTCTATAAACCTATGTTGAAGCTCTCTGCTTTCTTCCCAGTCTGCAGGATGGCCACCTACTATTCTTATACCTGCTTCTACTTCTGTCTCTATAGTGTATATAACTCTATTATTCATGTGCTTATACAGTTACTTTAGTTTTTCCAGGCTTGGGCTTATCTGTTGATACCCAACCATAAAAAATGAGAAGGAGAGTCAGGAAATGAAGGCTTGTAATCACAGCACATTGGCAGGCTGAGGCTAGAACATCCCAGGTTCAGGGCCTGTCTAGGCTACAGAGTGAAATTAAACAGTTACTGAGAGAATTGAAGGCCAGCCTGGGAAGCCAGGATGTCATCTCAAAACAAAGCAATAACAAGAAGTACAAAGGCCAAGGATGTTGCTCAGTGGTAGAACACTTTTGCTTATGTGCACGAGGCCCAGGCCCTATCTCCAGTACTTAAACAAAAGAACTCCAGGCACCACCATAAACTTAAACTCACAAAGTCACCTCTACCTTCTAATACCATACGGCCCAACCCTCTGCCAACGTGAATATTTAATGCAGGCATGGCTCCTGTACTCTCCTTAGCCTCAGCTGGGTTCTCTATCTGTTTTCCTGCTTCTATAGCTTTGTTTCTCCTGGAGTTAATAAAGGACTTTTATTGGATTCTTTCTTTTACATTTCTATCCAAGGCCTTAGCATGATGAGGCTCTCGGGTTCAAGTGAGCAAAGGATCATGACTATGTCGGCTCAAAGGAGCCATACCTAGACTGAAAAGAAATGCCCTTCCCAGAGCACAGGCTTGCATGCGCTTTAGTCTGTATATCGAACTTCAGGTGCTCCCTTGACATCTGACATTGTATCACCCCATTGGATTTCAGGCAGACAGAGCCCTTTTATTTCTGCACTTATTTGAAAGGTTTAAAGATGCAGTTATTTTTTGATGTGTGACATTTAAAAACAGACAGGCAAAAAAGGCCCTTTTAATCACATAAGGGACATTTAAAAATGCAGATTTCATGTGGAAAACTGCCTGATGGTCACGTGTGTCAGATCCAACTCTCCTGACATGATGTCTAGGGGCTTAAGCAAACACAACAACAGCAAAATAAAACAAAGAGAAACAAAGATACAGTGGAGTTGGCGAGATGGTGCAGCAGGGAAAGGCGCATACAAGCCCGGCCACCTGAAGGCAATCCCCTGCACCAATGGTGGAGAGGGAGAACCAGCCCCCAGAAGTTATCCTACGCTCTTGGAAGCACTGTGGCATGTGTGTACTACACGCATACACAGTCAATAGAAATGCTTATTTACACCAGCGAAGGACTTGCCAAGGTGTCCACACACACTAAGAACAATCGCAATCTCTTCACAGAAAGACCAGGTAACTCTTTCTGCTACCCATGCAATGACATTGAACTTGAGCATCCACCATGGACTGCGGTGTCACATTTCTCGCACACAGAGAAACATGCCTTTCTCATTTGTATTTGATGAGAAACACGTTTTACATAATACTGGTGGATACCAACCTTTCACAGAAGGCTGACCCAACTTACCTTTCTAGACTTTCTTTCTTCTTGGATTTCTTGCTTCGCCTCACCATCCGGCTCTTGTAACTGTTTCTCCTGGCCGGTCCCGTTTTGATTGATGTGTTTTCAAATGGGGTAGTGGTGATTGACACCTTATTCCCACTCTGTTTAAAAAAAAAAAAAAAGGATGAGGTCGTATTAAAAAGAAGTGCCGTGAAGAAGCAAGGTCAGGACTAAGAGACTCAAAGACAAGTAAAAAGGTAGGTGCATCATGTAAAGGGGCTGAATAACGCCTCCATCCATGAAGTCCTGCCAATCCAGATGGGGTGGAAGGTAAAGGAACAAGTGTCTTTAGTGAATGTGCTGTGGGTGGGAGTGTGTTCGAGTCAACCACTACTTCAATAGGGCTGCTTGCCCTACCACAGCTTCCCATGAACTGTACTAGATGCCGGCAGAACGCCGCCATCTCCTAGAGCGCAGCCGAGGAATAAATGAGATTTGCAAAGCCGTTAGCACCAAGGGTGACACATGGAAAGGGCTCTATAAATATCAGCTCTCTTCATCCATATGTATTAAATATAAACGTGCCCAGTAGCTGTCTGGACTCCCTTGATATATTTTCCTTCTTTCTCTGTTTCATGTTTTTCTTTGACCTAGAAATCATAAGGTGACAAAACTGAATGAGACTTTTATTTGTAATGATGTTAGACGGTTCCTTTCTCATTGTCATAAAAACCTGTCAGCTTGTGGAGCTGGGGAGTATGTGCCAGCCCATGGGGAAAGCTCTCTAACCAGGTCATGCGCAGTGACATAACTCCTGGTGGGTTTCTGTGTCCTTTCGCTTCATCATGGGACGGGGCTTGCTAGGCAGGTCCCAGCGATGATGGTGAATATGAAGTCAGTGACCGGGCATTCATTGGGGTGCCAGGTCAGGTGGGCCCCCACGCTCTCCTGAGTTTCATAACAGCCAGGGGTAAATACATTCTTTCAAAGACAGAGGTGGCTATGATAAACTTGAAAGGACAAGAAGGCCAAGAACACAAGCATTTTAAAACACCAGGACGATTACCGAGAAGCTAAGTTCTAAGTAATGCCGAACAATGGGACATTAACTGCTGTGGGAAAGGACAGAGACGAGGCAAGCAGATCTCTGCCTCCCTGGTATCCATTTTCTTTCCCCTAATTGGGGAGAATCCCATGCTATTATAAAAGAAAATAGTAAAGCATAGATAAAAGAAATATCATTGAAATCTCTACTCTACAACTGGTACTATTTCAATCTACTTCCTGTTGAGTTTTGATTGTTTTTGAGGAGGAAGGGTGGAATCAGAACGAGGGCCTCAGTGCATACAAAGCGAGGACTCTGGCAGTAAACTGCAAAGCTGCGTCATCCCAGCCCACACTAATCTTCCTTTTGAGCATGTACAGATATATGTGTATCTTACAATTTTAATGTTGTGTTTGTAGCTTTCTATTTTCATTTCGCACATCTGAAAACACATCAAATACTCTCTAAGGACATGCTCTGTATTGGCTGCCTACTGATAACCTCCTCACCCTTTTACTGATTTTTAGTTCTACGAATTGATGGTCCATTAATTATTTATATTTCTTGAGGGCAGTAGCTTTCAGCCTTCCTAATGCTGCAACCCTTTGATACAGTTCCTCATGTTGTGGTGACCCCCAACCATAAAATTATTTCATGGCTACTTATTTTGTAGTTTGCTACTGTTATGAATCCTAATATAAATATCTGATATGCAGGAGATCTGATATATGAACCCAAAGGGGTCATGACCTACAGGTTAAGAACTGCTGCTTTAGGGACCTTTCTTTTCATGTTTTACCTCTAGTTTAGTTTTGAAAAGACATACTGTTTTATTATTCCCTTCATAGTGCTTTGCATATCATTTTAGAAGTATAATCTCACACCTAATTTGCAGAAAATATTTGAGGCAGATGGAGCCTGCATTCCAATAGAAAGATAAGTTATGGGTCTTACATGTAGATGCAAAACTTTAAAAATGTTTACGTTTACTTTAATGGTAGGGATCGGCCTTATTTTTTTTTTTTCAAATGGAAAATTCACTATTGAAGATTTCTGGAAGGAGGTCTTCATAAATTGAACGAACCCCTGATGATACGATGATATCAAACTCACCCCCACACACACACACAATGGATGGAAGGGGCAGCAAAGCAGCCGGGATGTGTCTTTCCCCGGTGTTCTCTTCCACTTCCCTACACTGATTGCACACACATACCTCCATATGATCACTGTCTTAACCATGAGCCACTGGGCCTGTATTCAAATGCATCTCAGCATTGCCTTTTTTTTTTTTAAGCAGAGTTTAACACTGTAGTACAGGCTGGCCCCAAACTCACAATGTTGCCCATGTTAACCTCAACCTTGTGGCTGTCTTTCTCCTTCAGCCTCTAGAATAACAGTTGCGTGCCGTCACACCCGGTTCAGACTTAAGAGGCTGACAATGTCACCTGGTGTTTTAAAGATACAATTTAGTTTTAAAGCCATTTCCATGTCTAGTCTTTATTTTTTTATGATCAAGATCCGAGGGTCGGGTCACCACTCAGGAGGTGGGAAAGGATTGTCATCACTGGGACAATAGATAGATAATGACAGCGGTTTCAAGGAGCCCAAGGCTCTTGTCCTCAGAGCCATAGTGGTAAATGGAATGGTGAAAGCCTGGCTACTCTGTCCCTCACCCACCACCAGACTCCTCCTTCCTACCCTGCTCCATGTGGGCAGCAGGTGCCTGGTCCCCTCTCGCTCTCCAGGGCCTGGCACATGCATGGCTTGTGTTCATCACAGCAAGACGGTCACATGCCATTGAAACACACTCAGAGTACTAGATCACTGAGAATGAAGGAGGCACAAGCATAATAAAACCGTGTAAGACAAATATAATAAAAATCGTGAGTGTTTTTCTTTAGAGGAGAGAGGAGCAGGGCTCGCTGATTCAGTTCGTCACAAGGCTCTGAATGAATGCCTCCTTCAACACAAACTAAACTACTTTTTTGTTGTTGTTTCTATATATGGCTTTTCGAAAAGCAATGTGTTTGGCTGATATACATACACCAAGGGTAGCCCCAGTGATCAGAAACAAGATGCATTGTGAAACTACGTCAGAGACGTCTACAGGAAGGGAAATGAGAACAAGAACTGGGCGCTGCCTGTGAAGCCTGCCACCTAGTGGATCCACCCAGCTACAGCAAGAGCTGCAAGGATCTGGATGAATGAGGGAACTCCTACAGAAATTGTTTGAAAAACAACAGCGATGACAATAGACACGCAAGCAGACTGCTAGGTGTCCAGTTAATTCACCTTCACTTGCAACTTTTTCTGTGATTAGTGCACAGTGGGAAGAAAATGATTTTCAAGCAGGCCAAACTGAGTTCAACAGCCGACATCAGGCTGTCAAGGTCTCAGTCTGGCTTTGTCAACTAGCTGGCTCTGTTTCCCTCTGATGTTCTCTGTAAGGCTCAGCTGGGGGACAGGATCTTCCTGCATCCTTTGTGCCAGGGTCCCGGCTTTTGTCCTCCACCCTAGCTCTAGCCTGCTTACACAGTTTATCCCTACACGAACCAAGGTTTCAACCCACCAGACTCAGTGTGTATGTCATGATACTAGGGGCCCGCCCACCCACCTACCCCACATTTGCATTTCTACTCCTTGCCTGGACTATCCCAAATCTACTTTTCCACACCCTAAATCTCCAACTGTCTCTTAAATCCCGCACAGGTTAACCCTCAGTTCTCCTGTGTGCTTTCGGTGCATGCTGGGAGAGAGCCGTCTTTCTTTCTTCGGAACTTCTGCCATGTTTACAGTCTGTTCCTTATGTTGAACACTTTGAATATAGCCTGGTGTTACCACTCCTTCCTGCTGTGAGCATTAGACTATGTGGTACTGGTAATTAGATGCATGTGTTGGAACAGTGTGAGGTAGGCGTTGAAGGCACAGCCTCTGAATCACACTGCCGGGATAGAAATCACTTTCCTAGCAGATGGTTGTGGCTGCCTTGTTCATGTCTCTCTACTTTAGTTTGTCTGTCTGGAAAATGGGGACACTTCTATTCATAGCACCTACCTCAGAGAATAACTGAGGGTTACATGGATTTGTGTAAAACACAGCAGGGCCTGGCAGGTGCCAACTGCTCTTGCTTCATTAGCTATTTATGTGTACGTGTGTAAGTGCTGTGTAGTATTGTGTGTGTGTGGTACTATAAGCATGTGAAGTCAGAAGGCAACCTTAGCTGGCTTTTCTCTGGTGCTGTCTACCTTCTTTTTGATACAGGATCTGGAAATTACCGAGTAAGCTAACTAACCTGGTTTGCCAGCAAAACCAGAGATACTTTTGATCTCCGCCTCCCAGTGGTGAGATTACAGATGCCATGGAACCCAGGTTCCTACTGCCCCATGGTTCTAGAGCAGTGGTTCTCAGCCTGTGGGTCATGACCCCCTTGGGGGTCTTATATCAGATAGCCTGCATATCAGATATTTATGCTACGATTCATAACAGTAGCAAAATACCGTTATGAAGTAGCGAGATAATTTCATGGTGGGGGTTCACCACCACATGAGGAACTGTAGTAAAGGGTCACAGCATTAGGAAAGTGGAGATCCGCTGCTCTAGAGGATCAACTCAGGTCCCCATGCTTGCAAGGGAAGTACTTTACCAACTCAGCTATAACCTGAGCTGCCCATTACCTACTTTTCGGTGTTGTTTTCAGATGACTTGCAATATTTAGCCCAAAGCTCTGGATATATCAGGGTCTCGTGGAAAGATGACAATCATACCATTTGGTTGTCCCTAATCGATAACCGAGAACCTCCCCAGAATTCATGAGGAAAATCACTAAACAATGGCTGGTGAGGACTAGAGATTCTCTTACGCACCAAGAATTTAAACAAGCAATCCGGCTGAATGGAAAGTTCCCTAACTGCAGAGGTCCAGCCTGACATGTTATCATTTGAGCAAGGGCTGACACTGACCAGCGTGGTCTCCATCTGTGACTGAAGGGTAAAGAAAGCCCATGACATTCTTTTAGAATGGTCAATGCTGTCCTGTGACCAAGTTCTGGAAGGGAAGGTATGAGGGCGCTGAATGGGTGGCCATGATCCTCCTCCCACTGTATCCCATGAGTCTATACCAATGACTGCTGTTGGACCCGCCCACCTGTACATGTAAGCTGAAGCTTCCATAGCAGTCCACTCGGAAGCTGTAAGGGAACATAAGACTAAATGTGCAGCAATGGAATTCAGAAACTGTGTTCCATGTTCTCAATCCAAAAGATAGGTATACTTGTTCAGGTGTTCCTACACAAGTACATACAGCTCTACAAGTGATCCTCTTACCGTCTTCTAAGGATGCCAGGAGATGCTGTAAACACTTAGCAAGTATAAAAGATGATGGGAATGACAGCCACGAACATTAAGCAGAGCTGGCACCCCAGCGTAAAGCCCACTGCCAACGGCAGCCACGAACACTCTTTGTTCAAGAATCGCTGGTTAAAGCTGGAAGGCAGCTGCACAGTTAAACTGTTCCCTGGGGCGATAATCAAGTCCCTTGTGTCCTCTTTGTGTCGTTAGATTAGTTTCTGCTCTTGAGTGCTCCCTCTATGAGGGAGAAGAGGCGGGCTTTACTGCCTGGATGGGCGACAGAGCATTCCATAGCTTCAGAGGGTGCTGAGGAGCGATGCACTCTACCGTGCACCCTCTCAGTGACCCACAGCGACTGTACCCAATCATAGAGCTGCAGGTTGTAGGAGGTGATCAAAGTCACTAGGGGAGCCAAAGACTTCAGAAGACCAGCTGGTTCTATAAAGACCAAAGCCTTTTTGTGGGGAGGGGGGCGGGGACCACTACATATCCAATCTCTAGAAGTGAGAAGAGAGGTTTAGAAATCCAGAATCACATAACACACTACTGTTATGAAGAATGTGATATAATATATGTATAGATATATACATTATATAAATATGCATATATTACTACATATATGTATAGATTACTATGCTGGTTAATTGGAATTTTTAATCAACTTGACACAACTAGGGTAATCTAGAAAGGGGAACCCTCAATTGAGAAAACAGTCTTATCTGATTGGCCTGTAGGAGATTTTCTTGTTATTGATTGACATGGTAGAGCAGGCCTAGTAGGGACAAGGCTACCTGTGGGCAGATAGTCTTGGGGCATATAAGAATGAAGGCTGAGGAATCTGTGAAGCACAAGTCAGTAAGCAGTGTTCTCCATGGTCTGTTTCAGTGTCCGCTTCCAGGTTCCTGTTCTTACAACTCCTCATGATGGACTGCAAACTCTAAGCTGAAATGAACCCTTTCATCTCCAGGTACCTTTTGATCATGGTCTTCATCACAGCAATAGGAAGCAAACTAAGACAATTGGACAATTACCATTTGTAACTTAAAATCCCTTTAGCTTTCTGAGTAGTGGTGGCACACACCTTTAATCTCAGCACTCTGGGATGCAGAGGCAGGTGGATGTCTATGAGCTTGAGGCCAGCCTGATCTAGAGAATGATCAAGGACAGCCAAGGTTACACAGAGAAAACCCTGACTCAAAAAACCAATTAAAATTTTTCTTTAGCTTAAAAAAATACCATTGATCTAAGGCACAGGTAGGGTGGATGGTAGCTGAGAATTGTTCGCCAGCTCCACAGGTTACACTGAGCTGCGAGATAGGGCCAAAGGTTACAAGTGAACTCCTAGATAGAGACAGAGCCAAAGAACCTTGGAGACAGTGAGCTTCTTCGCCTGGAAGCTCATGGTGGCCGTGATCATCCTCCCATCTTATTCCATAGTGGCCACAAAACTGAAAGATATAGGAGGCAAACGCCACAGTCATCTCAGGATCTCATCCACAGGACACATGACTGCAGGGTCACAGACTGTGGCTGAAGTGGCGAGTGAGACTCAGTGGTCTACATTTCTTCTTGACATTTGTCCAAGGTGGGTTTAAGACAGTTTCAGGTGCATTTCACAGCCCATGGATCTCAAAAGTCAGCAGTTCTGCTCAGCCTCCCACCTCTGGGATGCTTAATCAGGGATGCTATCCCATCCTAGTTAGAGAATTTTAAATAAAAGGGTTGCTGCATCGAACTAAAGTTCTCGGACCTAACACAGCTGTATGATCTTGTTCTGCTGCCACATTTGGCTCATCTTCGCTCTATAAATTTACTAAGCCCTAATCCCAAGGTCAAATTTTAATTAATACAGTGAATTAATGAAGAGAAAAAGCTTTCTATCTATTAGCTCACCCTGGATGTTAGGATGCAGAAGACTAGTGCTTCTGGACCCTGGACCAGACTCTGAGCCCTTTGAAAAGTATTCCTTGTGCGAGTCTGGGGAATGACAGAAAAGGGAGGAGGAAAGGCATTTCAGTGTGTTTTTAAAGACTTGCACACCCACTCCTGTGCGAATGCCTTCAAATTCCTCATTTTCTTTCAAGTTCCACATCACTGCCACTCCCCTGGCGTGCCGCTCCCTACTTAGAATGTTCTCTCCAGAAGCACAGTGTATCCCTCACTGGGATGATGAAGTTGTTTTTCTCATATACATGTCCTGTACTCTCCGAGAGCAAAGAGCATCCCTCAGTCCCTGTATCAACAACATTTATGAGGAAGCCTCAAATGTTAAACCATGCATAGCAGTTTACAGTTGTGCACATTTATCCTGTGTCTCCGTAATTATTTTTTATGCTAAAATTTCTCTGACTAGTCCTGAATAAGGGGTTGTGCAAAATTGTGTAAGGGTGGGTGGGTGTGGGGGGGGACTATGATTCTCATTCCAGAGAAAGTAGCCTTTTTCCTGAAAAAAAAAAATTAAAATCAAATTCAAGTTCACCCATCTCTGTATATTTGACTTTTGTATTCTGGAGTGAGCAGGAAGCAAATCGGGACTCTCAGAAGACCCGCCTGGGACTGCGGGTGCAGACTGCTCTCCATTTACATTCCTGCTCTCTGGGATCTGATGCCACAGACTCCATTCGATGCTCCTTTTAAGTAGGAAACAATCCTCGTGGAAATTTAACTTAGATACGTGTACGAGAGGGAGAGGAACCTCATAACCGCTAGGGCCGATTCTCCCACTTATTGTTTAGAACACGTGTAAACACACCTAAAGTTCTGCCTTCAAAACGAGTGCCAACTCTTGAATCCTCTACATCCGCCTTCACAGCTAAACAGTGCCTGGTCTCCTCTCACACTAGATTAACACCTACTAAAGTTCCCTTAGAGCTGGTGGTCCCCACGTGGAATCCACTCTGTGAGGCATCTAAACAGAGAGAAGTCATGCTCCGTAGGACTGGTGGAGAGAAGCAAACGTGGGTAATAAGAGTACAGGTTCAAGGACACCTTTCACAGCATGAAATCTGAGAGGTCATAATAGCTCAGCCTCATGTCAGACTTCCGACCCCACTACATTCCTCTCTCCCAGGGGTGGGAGTGACCACAGGGGCATACCATGAGAACCTGATCTCACAGTGCTGCCTCTGGCTGGCCAAGACATGGGAAAAGAGTACCTTCAGCAGGAGCTCGATGACTTCTGTATGGACCAGACCGTGCACGGGCTCTCCGTTGATGTGCGTGATCAGATCCCCGGCCTTCAATCCTGCCTGGTATGCGGGACTTCCTTCTTCTACATTCTGCAGTCCAAGAGGAGAGTACATATTCAAGAGCAAACAAATGGTAAACCCCAATACTTATTAGTTCTTCTGCCAGGAGAGTCTAAGTGAGCTTTGTGAATGACAAAAAGCTCCTAATAGGAACTCAAAGAGGCACGGCTCCCATTATGATACTGTTTTAAATAGGGTAATTCTGATGTTTTCTTAAAAAAAAAAATCCCAAGTGAGTGAGGATATAACTTTTTAAAAGCAAAGCAAAGAAACAAAAGAAAGGAAAAAAGGAAGGAAGGAAGGAAGGAAGGAAGGATGCACGCATGCGCAGGGCAGGGGCTGGAGAGAGGCTCCAGCAAAGAGCACGCTCTTGCAGAGGATCTGATGCGGTTCCCAGAACCCATGGCAGGTGGCTCACAACTGTCTCAACTCCAGCTCTGGGTTCTCTAACATCTCTGAACCGCAAGCAATGGTACCCAGACATGAATGTAATTAAAAATAAAATAAATCTTTTTTTTTTTTAGGCCATAAAGGAATATGAAAACGATGGCCTTTATGTTCACCAGATTGGCACAAAAGAATGGGGCAAGCAATTACAGAAACCGCAGAGTTAGGAAAAATGACTAGTTCGGGTTATACCCCATTCTATCACAGAAATAGAGAAAAGAGCACTAAAATGAAAATAAACTGGGTTCCCGGGGCCACAGAAACAGAAAACATGTCAACGCCAATGCTGCTTCCGTCAGTAGCGTGCACTCGGGCTACTTGGAAAAGAAGGCTGACGAGAACGACACTCCGTCCTTACCCAGACGATGTGGTGCACCGTGTAGATGTCACTGTCCCCCACGTACACGCGGATGGCCCGGATGGTGAAGCCATAGTTCTTCCCTGAACTGTGGATCACAATGGGCTGATGGGGACTTGCAGACGCCGCAGAAGAATCTCGGCTGGGCGAAGAATCCCGGGAAGAAGAAGGGTCTGAAGACAGGGAGTGCGGGGACATCGGACTTCCCAGTGGCGATACGGCAAACATGTCTACAACAAAGAAGCCACCATCAAAGCAGGTCCCCACCCACAGCCGCCCTTCCCATGGGGAGGCCCACCACAGCCAGGAAAACAAAGAGTGGCTGTAAAACAAATCCCTCTGTTTCTAACGGCAAAATGAGAACAAATGAAGAAAATGCTTATGTTGGTAACTGGCATGGATGCAAAACTCAAGCCTGTCAAGGGGCATCAAAAGAGTTTCTGGTTTAACTAATGTTTCAATCAGTAACTCTATAATTAGGAAGTTCTACTTTTGCTATAGAAAGCGGGGTTTTTTTGGTTATGGTGTCTCTAAATTATTTCAGTGAAATAAGTAGTTTATAGATGCATATATTTATAGTGTAACTTTATAAGAGTATAAAGCGAGATAGCATAGTGTATTTTTATTAGTATAAAATGAGAGATAGTATTCTTCAAATTGTATGCTAAAGAATTTACCATGACTCTCCAAACACACACGGCCAGGAAAACAGTAATCAATTACCAGCTGCTCTTTGTAACATTATTGGTTAACATATTTCAGTTGAGAAACTTAGCTGTAAAAGAATGGCTACGGTTACAACTGCTCCTCTTTACGTAGTGGCTTCATAGACTGTTTCCTCAAACAGAAGGAAGGTCAGATACATGTTAAGAGCAAATCAGCTCACGTACCCAAATACCATCTCTACTCGGTTTCAGAAAGTAACATCTGTTTTGGGGTCTTTGTATTCCCCAAGGCTGAAACCTAAGCCCCAAGATAATGGTATTGAGAGGAAATATTTGGAAAATAACTAGATCATGAGGGCTTGGCCTCTGGGTTTCTGGGAGGAGCCAGAGGACCTTTAAGATATGCCATCTATGTGGAACAAGACACCAAATCTGTGGAGGCCAGGGCTGTGGGTATCTCAGTCATGAACAACAGCTTCTCCTGTTTAGAGCCAACCAAAGGCTAAGGTGTTGTACTGCAGTAGTCTGAGAAAACTGAGATGCAAGCTCACTCTGTGTGAATGCAAGGGGCCCTTAAGCAGTCATGAAACTGTGTGTGTGTGCGCGCGTGTGTTCTGAGAAGATGTAATCATCTACAGAGCACGCTGAGGTTTGAATGTGCACTTGGTTAGAACCAGGTACCTGGTGCTACTGGAGACTCACAAGGACATGGCAATACCCGTTGTGGTCACAGTAAGGTGAAAGCATCCATACGAAATGTGTTCTACATCTTAGAGCCTTAAAGCTAAGCGTATTACTGCACATGTTCTTTCACTTGGACTCCATACGACACATTGATTTCCTTTACTGGTTCTTTTCTGTCTAATCCAAAGGCCAGGTAAAGAGTCATTGGTGGATGTAGACCTTCAGGACATGTGAGTAGAGGATGGGTCAGACACTCAAGACTCAAGTGTGGGAAGGCTGGGATCCCCTTTCTTAACCACATGGTGGTTTCCCTTTCTTCTACGAGTGGTTTAACTTTCCTCTTTTTCCAAAGTACAGGTGAGTTTACCTGCTTGTACAGATGGACTAGACTGCACTGAACTGCCCTTGCTTGTTGCACATAGGCACCTGGGTTACCTTTGAAGTATGTATGGCCATACAGAAAAGAGAGATCGGAGTCTGCTGGGCTCAATGGGATGATCCCTAGCAAAGGAGTTTGTATTAGGCCTTATCAGGCTTTTTTTTTTTCTTTGCACAAATAAAATGTAAAAAAGTTAATTAATCTCTTTGATATATTACAAAAGTGTGTATTCTTCCCACTATATGTCACCTATAAAAGAATTCAATTTCCAGTTCTACTTTCTCTCACTGAGTGATGTCATGACCACCAGTGTGTATATTTCCTCTCTGCCAGGGGAATTGCTACAGATTTACTGCTCAGTAGATGCAAACTAAGTCATAGGAAAACACAGCAATCCAACAAAAACCATAATTAAGTCTGATTTTTCCAAAACAGGACAGAGATTAGCAGAGAGAAAGTGAAGCTCAGTCTACAGAATTGGGAAAACATCATATTTCAATACCTCCTGTGAAGACAGTCTCTGCCATCTCCAGGAACGCAAAGCTTACATTCTGTGTCTGTTTCCTCATTAATTAGATGAGGCAAAGCATACCTAGCTCTCCAACACACAGGCTGTAAACAGCTCTGTAAAGTACACACACGGTACAGGGTCTACAGAAGAATTATCCCAGGGAGGGAGCCTCATTAGTTAGCTCGTGGGGGAGGAAAGGCTTTAAGAAAACAAATGAAATCCGCCTCCGTCAGAAGGAGACATCTCCCGTCTCCTCCCCAGATACAGAATGTGAGCTGACACAGATATGCCCATCCTCTCTGGGTTCCCCAGTGTTCCTGGAGGGAAGATTCACAGATGTGGAGGAAGAAGCTCTTGAGAGCTGTCCTGGGATCCCACCCATGATTGCCTCATGCAATTCTGCATTTCAATCAGCATTCCAGACTGGGAGAGGATACAAGGAAGCACATGCACAAACCACACAATTTCATGCGAGTTGATATCTCTCTACCTCCTGGGATCATGAGGGACAGAGCACTGGCAGAGAGGGACTTTGTGACCTTCCCCGAGATTCTCTTTTTCTCTGTGCTTTCTAATCGCTGCCGGGCCATGTGAGAAGAGGTTTCACTGGATGGCTTGGAGGAATTATCTGTACTGTCCACACATTCGCTCCGCCCATTTATCTGATCCAAGTGCTCTGAAAAACTGCCAACTGTACAAAGAAGAAGGAAGAAACACATTCAGGAAAAGTCAGGACAGAAGAGGTGGAGATGGGAAGAGAGGAAAGGATGGCCAACTTTGGGGAGTTGCTTCCACGCGCCTCTCAGGTCCAAATGTGCCAGGCTGCAGATGAAAAACTGGCTTGAGAGAGATGCTGTGGATGAGGAAAAGACAGAGGAGCCATGCCCAGGCTTTGTTTTCCTGTACAGTTAGGTACATTTCTAACAACTTTATTTAACCAGGAGAATAACTTTCGATTATTCAGTATTTCAGAACCCTCTGAGAGTCTTCTGTCATTTGGTCCTCAAGGAGTTCACCTTATAGAACTAATAACCTCCCCCCTCAATACTAGTGATTATCAAGAATGCTGCTAATAATTTTGACTTGGGATACCAGCAATCACTCTGTAGGCCATGTCTGTCACCACCTCCCAGCCTCCTAAGACACCATGGGCCAAGTTACGCAACTCGTAGGAAGAACCAAAATGTCTGATTCCTTCCATGCCTGTTTTCACTCCAAGCTATTCCTAAGTTTCAAAGCAAAAGACACAAGATCCTGCTCAGCACGTTATTTCGTAGCAAGCTCTACCTTCCCGGTTTTCAATGTCCTTCCTGACATCATCCTCCAACCCCTGTAAGACACATCTGTCTTTGTCTGTCTATTAGCCCCTAATGTACAGTAGAGTTATTTTCACATTAAAACTTAGGACTCTTTCCTAAGACTAGAACATGCATGGAGAATCACAGAGTCTGAGAGTAAGGAATTCCCAGGTAGGGAAATGTGAGGAGTCCCTCAGAAACAAACTGAGCAGTGACTCACATTACTAATTCCTGTTCCTCACCAAGTTAAAAGTCTTCTGGTTTTAAAATCATCAATAACACTTTTTTTTTCTGTCCAGATCTCATAAATAGCTCATGTTCTCTGCTTTTGAGATACGATATAAAATTCTATAATTTTATGTTCTAAGCATCCTGTTCTGTCGTAGATCAATAGAGCATGTGTGGTATGTAATACCATTGCAAATGATCTTCTGAATGACCGGCCAGCTCATCTTAGAATGCTGACCACACAACCTTCTCTGCCTGGGAATGAGTCGTCCTGCATGAACATGTGGTGACAAGCATACCACTCAACTTCACAGCCCTTACCTGAGGGCCAGTTTGTGGAGGGGCGTATCTTTTGGATCTGTCTGAGAGAGTAGATGCAAATACAATGCACCTTGTGGCAGACTACTGTGCTCTGCAAACAGGAAAGTTTCTTGGGCTTCCACCATAACCTCCACTGCGCCAATGGATAAGGACATCCTACACCAGGTACCGACAGCCTTGGGAAACACGGTCTCATCTACTATTCCATTCCCTCAGAGAAACAACTTGCTTGAAGGGCTTGATCAAAGTGGCTTCACTAGACAGGAATTTCTCCTCTCTAAACTGCGTTTCAGCCTCAGAAGACTCACTTCCTTTCTGAGTGGGCTCAGGTGGGCGGAGTGAAAAAGGAAAAAGTGCAAACAAAAAGCTGAGTCTCTTTACAGTGAATAATTTGTTGAGAGTGTCTGAGCATCGCAGCTCTGATTTCACAACTTTTACTTCTCAGGGATTCAAGTACAATGTAGTCAAAGAGAAAAGTGAAAGAGACGCCAACCTGTGTTTTCCCAAATGCCAGGATAAATGCACAATATTTTCCTCTCTCATCCCTCCTGCTTCCTTCCCCTGCCTCATTTTACAGCACTGTGCATAAGTAAGTACCTCTTTCTGCCAATGGCAGGTAATGTCACCTTAATGCTCTCTAAATGTCAAGGGTTCCTTCTTTTTGATGGTGGAGCGATATAAAATTCAACAAATTTAATTTTACTACCGCCACGCTTTTCAGGTTCTTCAATTACCCTTGGCTGTAAGCAAGTCAGCTGTGTATTCTGTGCAGCCCCCGAGGTATTTGATTATTTTTAGTATGTGTATGGGGGAGACAGAGTGAGAAAAGGTGGGTTGACTCTATTAATCAAAATGTATGGCAGGACCTCAGCAGATATTTTTAATTATGAAAGTAATCAATCAAGTACTTAGACACTACCCCTTCCTCCCTCTATCCCTCCCTTCACCTCCTAACTTTCTGATAGAAGGCTCAGGATACTGAGATGTGGTAAACAAGACCTTTTAAATGAAGGCAAATAGACTCTATATCCAGGGTAAGGCAACTGAGAACCAGAGAGAGACCCCCTATAACCAGAAATAAATACCAAGACCCCTACATTTGATATGAATAGTAAGATAAGCATGACCAGGAACTGTACTGTTTTCGCAAGGCTATAATCTTGGCTTCATGGTTAGAGTAAGTTGAGCTACCCATCACAGAAACAGCCCTGAGGTGTAAAGAGAGAGAAGCCAGTACTATTTGCTCAGGTCAACTATAGTTATAAGCATGCATGAAGCTCCACAGATCCAAACATTTTAGGGAGGCTGAAATCCAGCCTGAAAGACTTTTTAAAAATATGATTAAAATAAACAAGCTTTTTACTATGAACATGTGGTTTAAAAATATTGATGGAAACTGGGCATTGTCACACACACCTTTGACCCCAGCACTCTGGGAGGGGCAGATCACTGTGAGTTTGAGGACAGCTTGGTCTACAAAGTGAGTCTACGACATCCAGGGCCACAAGGCTACAAAGTGAAACCCTGTCTTGAAAAAAATCAAATAACAAAATAGTAAAATTGATTGAAACACTCGGAATCATTTGTTCTTATTAGTATGGCATATTAAATATCCCATAATGAAAACATTCCTTATAGCAACTGTAAGTCAGAGCCATTTTTGTTTTGTTTTAAAACCAAAAAGCACGTGCCCGCACTGCTTTGCAGAAGGATGGGCTGATGTACAACCTTTACAAACCAAATGATGTTGTAAAGGAAGCTAAGTGAATGATCTTAAGGAAGTAAGTTGAAGTCTGGTCGGCTAAGGAAAACACCTCCACTGTTAAGGTCAAAGGTAACCTTTAGAAAGCGGTGCTGAACTACTGAGGATCTTAAATGTGTCTGAAGACGATGTTCCTGGACACAGGTAGCTTCTTTCACACAAAGCTAAAGAAGTGCTGTCAAAGAGAAGCCCAGACACTGGACCTCACCCCAGCAGGCAGAGAAGCTTCAGCAATGTCTAACTCCACTTGCTACAGACTGAGAAATGACAGCCCTATGCAGAGACAGTATTTTAGATGCAGTCAGACACCAGGGAAGGCATGGCGGGATGTCTCACTCCCCTGACAGGCGTCCTGTGAACCCTGTGTCCTGTGAACAGTATTAAGTATTTTGCTACCCTCTCTGTGAGGTTAGCGGCCAGGGACTAGGACAACAAGGTGTGTCTGGTACAACATGACCTAGTAACAGGGCTAATGCCTTCAAAGAAGCTACCATGCAGTTTAGGGCTCGAGGGAAAGCTAGCTTCACACTTCATCTTATAGGTGACTGGAGCCATTTTCAAGGGTAACTGTGATGGTTGGTCCTATGTCACGTTATATCTCATCCTGAGTTGGATACAGTTTTATAAGGTGTGTCTTTGCATCAGCAGCCAAGAACATACTCCTCTGGCAGGTTCTTTCTGCCATCAGAGGACCCCACTGAAGGTACTAGTGTCCCCAAGGTCCAACTGAACTCAGCTCAGTGTGGCTTGGCACTGAGGATGTAGCTGAGACAGCTGGCCCGGGTTCTTAGGGGCTTGTCCCTAAAGAAGTGGGACCATGGACAGAGTCTAAGATGAGTGAGAACACCCATCCTCATGGCCTGACTGGGTAAGGCCTGGGACGCGGAGTACTTAGTGCCACTTGGCAGTATGGTGCCCAAGCAGAACAGGCATGAGCCATCACTTACCTGACAGTGTGGAGCTGCTGATGGTGCTGGCCGGAGTGGTGACCTCGGGCTCCTCCTGAGTGCACTCCTCAGGAGGAAGGACTGGTTTCTCTGGCTCCTCTCTGGGGTCTCCAGAGCAAGGGACAGCTTCATCCCGTTCTCCCTCTGCAGAGATCGCCAGCTTGGGAAGCAGGCCAGAACTGAGTCTGCATCTGTTGCTTTCAGTATCTGAAGAGTTGGATGTCGATAACTGTTGCCTTAATTAAAAAAGGAACAAGTCACACATACACCCCCGGGGAAACCATTAAGGGCAGAGGCTTGAAGGAACCAGGTGAAATGGGAAGCTGGGTAACCCTGACCAATGCATGTCTAGGGCAAGGGTTCTCGTGAGGTGGGTTGCAGTGTCCGCACAAGCAGGGCGCGCTACTGCGGTGGGAACTCTGGAGGTGGGTCTCAGACACACTGCACTGGCCCGTGGGGCCCCTCAGGAGGCTTCTCACGTACATTTCAGAGTATTCGGAACTCCAGCTGAGCGTCTCCGTGGACGGCAAAGTTGTTCTTTTGGTCTTGTCCTCTGAGCTGTCTTTGTCCTCTCCCGAATTCTGAGTTATTCTGTCTATGCTGCTGAAAACCTGGGAGGCAAATAACCATTGCTTACGAACTAGCTCTGAAAAGAGCTTGTCAGAAAAAGTCCAAGTCTTACGGAAGAACAAAACAAAACAAAACAAAACAAAACAAAACCCTGAATATACAATTCAAGTGCGAACTGAGGCCATGTTTTCGGGAAATACTGGCAATGCTGTGTGCATGTCACAGAAGGGTCAAGGTACGGACACATTGTTTTCCAGTGGGAAGCAGAGCCGACATGCTACTTACACCACATCTCTCGAACTCTGTCTCTGCAAAAAAAGAATCGTTGATGCACTCAGGTGTGTTGGTTTTGAGATCAATGCACATCTCAGACTGGCTTCATGCTCAAAAAGTAACCAGAAAGAGAAAATTCAGGAAAAAAAAAAAGGCGGGAGGCGGGGGGCCAGCTTAATGGCCACCAGTCAGGAGAAAGGAGAAACACAAACTGAAACTGAGTGTGAGTAGAAGAACAAATGATGAGCTGTTTCCGTACTTAGAGTGGGGCGGGGTTCTATGAAGGAGGGAGCTTACTAGGTATGTCTGACTTACAAAGCAGTCAGGCAGCCGATGGTTCGGGAGGCTAAAGCTTAGGCAAACAGGTCTCTCTTAGCCCATTTCTGAACTGCCACACTCTCATGGGAAGTACAGGAGGTAAAAATGGGGGTACAGAGAGCCCAATACAACGAGAGCACCCAATTGTTACCCTCCAGCTTATTTACTGTTCTCATGGAAGTGGGCCTTGGGCCTACGACTGACTACAGAGTTTAAGAGAAGGGTTCGGTTAAAGAGCAGGAGCTGGGTTCTGAGAGCGCAGAGGCTGGGTTATGAGTACCCTTCTGATGTTAGTTGAAACTTGCTTCAGGACACACTTGCTACAAGTCTCCAGGGAAATCCTAACCCTATGTTGGTCCTATAGACAGAGAGGGGTAGCACTGACTGACTTGCAGGTACATTCTGGGGAATCACTCAGGAAAATGTACAGAGTGCTTTACAATCACGAATTGCTATAGAATTCCTAAATAACGATCGTACAAAATGCCATGGCAACCAAAACTATGTAGCAACTGAAAACAGCAGAATGGAGGTAGGGTGCCCTCTGGGTTTAGTTCCATTATTCCTGTATTCCTACCCTACCAAAAAACAAAACAAAACAAAACAAAAAACCCATCAGGTTTTTGTTTGTTTGTTTTTAAATCTTACCTGAGTTTATATAGAAAGGCATCTTTTTTCAGAATCAATTTTATTATCTTCTACCGTCTCTAATATTCTAGAGTGGTCTTCCTACTGCATTTTCAATATACCTTATAATCTCTATTACAGACCCAAATACTTTCTCATCCCACAGTCAACTGTCCCCAAGGACTCGGACTCATGCCAAGAGCTGAGTGTTACTCCTTTGTTGTTCCCTGTGCCACACTAAGGGAGATCACTGCACACCACAGTGAAGCTCACGCTCTTCCATACATGACCAAAGAAGTAGGGCAGGGAGGCCTCCATTGTCTAGCTCTGAGCTAGACCTTAGGGGAGGTAAGCAAGCTCACCAGGTGACAAAGTGCCTTAAAACAAACAACCAACTCCCAAGTCAGATCTTAACTTGTACAGACACACAGCTACATCTACAGAGTAGAAAACCCTGCTTACCAAAAAGTGAGACCATCTCCCCCACTGACCAGGAGTTCTAAGTGCTGGTGGCCTTGCACCCCACAAAGGGCAGGTGCTTTTACAGTCTGGTCCAGCTGAGCTGGGTACCAGCTCTTGGCGATACCCCCAGACTCTGCGTGCTGATGTCCCGCCCCGCTTACTTTTGAAAACCTGTGGGAACAGGAAGAAAACTGGCGTATCTCCACGGTGAAGTCTTCATCGTTTGTGTCGTCTTCCTCCTCCGTTTCCATGTGATGGTACTTCTCGGACCGAGCTGCAGAAGAACATTTGGGAACAGTCTGGGTCATTCGGAGAGTTTCAGTTCTTAACAGAGACAATTTCACTAAGAGCACCCAGAGCAACGCAACATCACGCTCTCTACGTAAGAAACCAGAAAGCGCCAAGTTGGAGACAAAGTGTTTTTCCATCTAGTAAAGGCCAAAGGATGTTAGATAATGCACATACTATCAAAATAACTTGTGTCATCCTCTGATTCCAGTTGGGGAATAAATTCTGCCTTCTGTCTCAGCAAACTGTTCCAGTCTAAAGAGCGGAAGAATCGATGCTGCTTCACTTCGTAGGCGCCACCTGGACGGGGAGAGAGTAAAGGCAGAGAGGCTGAGCCATGCTGAGAAACCTGTAAGGAAGTCAGCACCAGGGCTTACAAACAACTTCAGATATTTACTAGCAGAGAAACAAAGAAATCGTGGAATCCATACTGGGCCCCCCCAAACCCTTCTACAACCAAAACTTGAAAAACAAAAGTCCTATAATTTATCAGCAGGAAATCTGATTTTGCTAACAGCAGTTTCTGTTGCACAGCTTTTCTCTGCTAATTTTTCTACAACTTCTTCCATTTTTCAAAGGTTAATGACATGGCCACTTAAAATCCCATTATACCGAACCTGGGGACATCTTGGCCCAAAGCAGACTCGCTCGTTACACACCCAGAAAATCCTAACAAGGTGCAAAATGTGCTTAAAGCAAGAGTTCTTCTGGAGGGAAGGTTAATAATGATGAATTTTTCCTAAATAGTATAGAATGGTTACTGTTCAGTTTTATCCCATTGCTCATTAAGATAGGTAGGAATTAGATTCTGTGGCTTAGATCCTTAACTAAGGAACAGACAAACTGGTTAGACAGATTTACAATTCATCTAACAGAAATCAGTCACAATGGCTAAAGTTTAGGCTTCTGCCAGATAACTGTAGTAGTACAGTTTGGTGAGAGGTTTTTATTTATTTATTTGATTACTTTAAACAGTTGGCTTTAAAGGGCAAGGCCCATCGAAGAAAATGTATTTACAACATCCCACTGAAAGAGAAGAAAGTCACATGATAAGAGCAGGCCCTGCCTTATCCCAGCTCACACACTGTAGATAACACAGACAGGAGCCTCCCCCCAAAAGCACCAGGATGAAAGATTTCTCAAAAGACAAACACAGAGGTCTGATCTGCCTCTCCTTCAAGCTTTCTTATTTGGGGGGATGTGGGAGAGAGGTAGTGCTGTTTCTCTCTGAGACTGTCACCCATGCCTCTCATCCTGTTTCCTATGGGTGCCAAAGGAACAGAAAGAGAAAGGTAAGGGAGAAGGAAGATGGGCTGAGGATCCTGGCAAGGATGCTATCAGTTCCCATGGGATGCCTCTAGCCCAAGACATGTTCCAGGTGTTCTGAAAACACTGGGATGGAGGGGAAAGAGCAAAGTGAGATAAATCACCCCAAGAGGGGAAGGATGAGGCTCTTTACCGAGATTCTGCGAGTGTTCTTTTCCTGGATTCAAGCTCGAATCCAAACTGAGAAACTAGAGTACCAGTGGCTTCTCAACTATGAGCTGTGGGCCAGCTCCGTGCTGAGTGCTGAGGTAGACAGAAAGACGGGGAGAACGCAGGGGAAATGGAGGGGGCATGAGAAATGAAGAGTCTCTTGAACCCCCAGTATCTGTTTTATGTTTCTTATTGGCTGAGGGTCAAGATTTTCCATTCAACTGACAAATCCAAACTTCTGTTAGAGACTGCAAAGAGAAATACTTTGCTAGATAAAGCTCACAAAAGAAAAAAAAAAAAGCATTATAGCAGCTAACAAAACCATGCTTAAGGCCAAAATGCATGTCTTAAACACTTGCACCCTATGATTTGAACCTTACTGTACCCCTCTCTCATCCATAATCCCAAATAAAGCATCTAATAAGCCACCTTGTAATTTCAGCTATAAAGGGTAATTCTCATAGAAAAATGAGCAAACCAGCTCATAAGTTTTAAAGCTTTACTTAATCTCTGAGTCTGGTTATAAATTACAGCCTTTGAGTGTGTAACTTGTAGAGCCACAAAATCATAGCTATTGTTAGGACTTGTGTCTCTTTCTTATGGTTCTGCCTTTGAATGGGCCGGGTCCTTTCCTCAGGGAACCCCAACCTTGCTTCATACTATCTTACCCTGAAATCCTTTGACTCAGTGCAAATGAGGATCCCATCTCCATGTGGGAAGTCCTGAGGTGTCATCTTGCTTGATGGTACTGCAGTCAGTGCTAAGGTCCTGTGCTTCATCTAAATAACTGAAAACACCCCTAGATAGAATCGGCATTACCAACTCCAATTTTTGATGGAGAAACTAAAGAAAAGCAACAGAGCAGGCTGGCCTAGGATCCTCCGGAAGAGGAATAAGAAGGTTACACCTAGGTCTTTCTAAAAAAATTTTTTTTTGCAGACCCACAGGCAGCGACACAGTCTCGCCTCTACACATGGGATGCCATGCTTTAGTTTGCTTTTGCTTCACTGTTTCCCCTGCATGGCTCTGAAATGGATCTACTGTTGCCCAGGATGGGTATTTGAGCCAGTTGGCAAGTCTTTCTACAGGAACCCCACACATCCCGTTCCAGCCCACTGGGCTTTGCTTCTCTTTTGGCTGCCAACGAATGTCCTCTCTTAAACTCCAGTCAGGACCATTTTCTTCTAGTGTTCCCTTTATTTGGAGGAGCAAAACCCAAAGGCCAAGATGGATCACACATTTTCCTGTTCCACTGCACCCCCTCCCCCACGGTGAGACTCAGAACCAAGCCCTGATGAGTGCTCTGTGACGGGCATCTCTGGATGCTTAGCCCAGCCGTGGTTTCAGTACCAAAGCCATCAAGGCAGCTGCTGCTTGTGAGACCTTGTCAGTGACACTGCTCTGAAATTCTAGCTGTTTCTACCAAGAGAAGCAATTTTTCTAAGGTCAATGACTCACGCCGCACTTCCAGACGATAGAGTTCTCACCCGCTACCATTTACCCATCCATGGAACTCAAGCTGATCAGAACTCTGCTCTGTTTCTGTGGACAATGACAAGCGGGTGGCCCCAGTGAAACACAGCCATGCAATATGTCGCTTGAATTTCTTAACGTTGCCCTTGGGGCCTTACTCGGAAGAAGTAGCTATCGGCAGGCTCTGTTTCTCACATACTCGTGGAGAGATGAAGAAGAACGGACTGAAAAGAATAGATGGAGGGGGGGGCTGGTGTCTAGGCTAAAGTGCTGGGAAAAGTGTAATTGGCAGTACTGTAAGGCGCGTGCGTGCATGCGTGCATGTGTTGTCTATGCGCAGAGAACTTCCATTGCTAGAACGAGGGAAATGAAGGGCAAGAAACTGCCTTGATCCTCTGGTGTGTGACTAGTTCCATGTACCAGATCCCCATATGCACATCATTGCATTTAGTCCCCACAATAATCCTGAGATGTTCACTGTGCCCATTTTTATATACCGGGAAGGAAACTAAGGATGGTGACAAGAAAGAGACAGCCTTAGGAGCTCACAGCTGATACGTAGTTGGCAGTCATATCTCAACAGCTTTAAGGTCAGCGAGTCAGGCCGCTACTCAGCTCTCTCCAAGTTCAAGAGTATAGATAGTGCAAGCACAGTATAAGCTCCTCTATTGCAAGCTCCAGCTTGGTGCTGCTGTACTCGCTTGAGATCCTCTCCTTTCCTGGAAGCTTCTTAAACATTGATTATGCTCTTTAGAGCCCTTTGCTTTTTTTTTCCGCCTCTCCAGTCTCTCAGGCAAATGTGCATGCACACATTTTCACTGTGCATTATTTTGCCCACTAAATATGCACCAGACACAAGATGCTGTCAGTGGCGGCATCATGGCAGGCCCGCAGGATCCGCAACGTCATTCTCGGGACCCTACTGGGACCCATCATGTCAGCCCTGTCGCTTTGGCAATCGCTTCTTGGCTGTTCTAAGAGCTTGAGTGGGACCTTTAAGTGTCTCTTTTGGGCTTCTCCTAGAGAACTTGCTCTTACAACTGTCAAGAATGGCAGCAGCAGTCAATGAGAAAATGTGCAGAGAAATAACTTGTAGCATGTCATACATACACTGGGACCCGCTGGCCACAGTCTCTGCCCTGTCTTGTTAGGTCAAGCCTGATCAAAGATCCTAGTATTCTTAGAGAAGGGAGGGCAGAATATCAAGAAGATGAACTCCCAACTGGACCCTAGGGGACTGCAGGGTAGGAAACTTTTGAGCTTCCTTTGGAGGGGTGTGCCTGTTCAAACACATTTTTCAGTCCGTCATGGAAGCCCTTCTTCCAGGTCAGTTGAATGGGGAGTCTAAATAGATGTTTGTGCTATCACAGGGCAATCTTGAAATGTAGCTGTTTCCCACATTTGACCCAATGGAGTAAAAAAAAATTTTTTTTTTTCCTTAAGAATCTGCCCCCTACACAGTCTTGACACCATTTCTTTGACAGTCACACGTGTCTCTCAACCATAACGGGATCGCTCTGCAGGTCACAGAAGGAGGGAAGTAACGAGTTTGTCTGACAGTTCAGACAAGTGGAAAAGCAGATATGGTGGGAATATAAGCATTTCAAAGAGAACAGTGGGCTCCAAGGAGGTCAGCTCCTACCCAAAAGGGAGGTTCGGGGCTCAACAAACCGAAGATGAAATGTAGTACCAAAAGCACCACACCTGGTTCTGGTTCTAAGAATTGCTCCTGGGTAACCTCTTCACACCTCCCAACGATGCTCTGAGGCAGGAGGACTAAACAAAGCCTACTTTTGGTCACAGAAGCAAGGTTTATATGCTAGCCACCTACCTCTATTTTGTGCCCTTAACCCAGGTCTGCAGAGGCTTTCCAAGGTAAAGGCACAGTCATTCACTGAAAGGGACAGTAAGAAACAAGGAACCCCAGCAGGTGGCTCAGCTCAAAGGTATTTCCCAGGTCAGTCCAGATTTAGGCCTCCCTGCATTCAGTAACACGGGTCTTCACAATTTCTGTGTAGTGGCTAAGCAGTCCATAGTTAGTCTTGTGGCCTATACAGTTTGTCATGACTACTCCATTGTTGTGGCGTGAAAGCAGTCACAGGTGATATGTCTCATGAAAAGATGTTGCTGTGTAAATGCCTCAAAAACTTTATTTAAAAAAAAACAAACAGAAAACTGGACAGATTTGGCCTACAGATCACAGTATTTCTGGCCCCTGATTTAACCTATTATCATAAACTCTAGTGTAAATTAATGGTCTTTTTTTTTTAATGAAACAGGTACTCATGTAACCCAGGCTGGCCCTGAATGCACTATGTAGCCAAGAATGATCCTGATTTCCTGATCCTTCTGCAGTATATCTCAAGCCTTGTGTCACTGAGCCTGGCCTACAGCAATCCACATGTAAACAAAAACAGATCACTGTATTGTTGGGGGGCTGCTCTGATGCCCTCAAGATCTGGTTATTGTCCTGTTCTTGTGTAAACGTGCCTAAGACATTATTCCTTCTTGGTTAATAAAAAACGGCCTTTCCCGGGCAGGGCAGAAGGAGGTAGACATGGCTAAGGTTCCTGAGCTTTGAGGACAGGAGATTCACAGGAAGGAGAGAGAGACATATGGGAGAAGGAAGAAGAATGCCAGAATAGGTTAGTGTGAGAAGGAACCACGTATATGGGGAAGAAGGACTTCAATAATGGCATGGATGGGTCCAGATGAAGAATATAAGCAGGTATCTTGGGATTATGGATGAAAGGTAGCCCAGATAGGAATGGGTAAGGCAGATGACATGGGATGGGGCTAGAAGAGAAGAGATAGTGTGGCTGAAAATTCTGCCCAGCCCAAGGTAAATAAAGCAATTATAAAATCCAACTGGTGTGTGTGTCTTGTTGATTGTGATAGCAGGTTAAATAATACTGCCGTCATAATCATAGGGCTAATAATAAATGCTATTTAGCCTGATACAATTTATTTTCAACAGCACTGTAGAAAAGAATCTGTGGAACAATGTGAAGAACACTGGAAATATTTGGAAGCTTAATAGATAATTGTTATGGGAAAAATGGGAGAGAAAATGGTTGCTCTGGTCTTTACTGATATTTGAATGGATGGCATAGAATGAAACATCAGAATACATGACCCCTGCAAGGCAACAATTTTCACTGATAAAACTACTAATTGCCATCTAGAATGTATGCAATTACATTTAATGTTTTAATCTCCCTAAAACAAATCCACCTAGGCTGCCCTGATGCTGTCCCAAGAAATGTCTCAAGTGTGTCTTATCCAAAATACAGAAAAGAAAAGGAAGCACATACCTATGCTGGCTATAAAATTAGAGGGAGAAAATATCAGCAAGAAACAAATCAACTATCTGCTTCTCTTCAAAGACAATGTTTCATTCCCTTTCTTGGGTCATGGTGCTGATCACCACAGTAGGACAGCATGGCTTGGCCCCAGGCCCCCATTCCTAGTAATCAGTTTCAGAGCTGATAACCTATTTCAAAGGCTGTGGGTAGAAGCCTGCTGGGTTATATTCTCATGGAATGTATATTAAAAATATAACCAAAAAGAGCTCCACATATCTGATTTTCCATTTCCAAATATTTACTTTCAAGACAGAAGATTGGCACATACCCTGGAGATGCATTTATTGAAGCAAATTAAGAGTTTCAAAACACAAAAACAAACACTACTCATTCTAGTGTCTATGCTGTTCTAAATCACACGAGCATGTGCGTGTGTGTGCACGCACACACACACACACACAAGCACCAGCCAAATAATATCACTCTAATGTATTATAGCTATGTCCTACATCAACCAACAGATGTTGCCTACACAGAAAACATTAGTAAAAGCCTCAGATTGCTCCAGAAGACATTATTTCTTGTATGCTGGCAAAAGCTACACACATGCTCTCTAACCTGTTCCCAGCCTCTCCAGTGGATTTTGCCTGAGGAGCAAGGTAATCAGGTCCTGAGCATCTGGAGGGGGGGCCTCATCCTTTTCAGGCCAGTTGATTTCATCTGAAAGGAAGAAAAGTTGCCTATAGTTTCATTGCTGGAAGGACAGTCCAGTTCCCCACAGCCTGAACACCCCCAGGAGGAGTGTTAGAAACGCAGAATCCTGGGCCCCATCCCAGAAAAGCAGAAATGAAAACCCACATTTTAAGATCTTCAATTGACTTCTAGGCAGTCAACTTTGAACAGAATTATGGTACAGGGCATGGACAGCACCATTTTCTTCAAGGTTAAAAGGAGACTACTTCTATAAACAGCACTTTTCATTCACTGTTTTTTTTTTTCCACTGATAGAACTATTATTTACTTTCTTCATTGACAGAACAATCATTCACCTTTTTCCATTGACAGAACAGTCTCCTAACAAGTCACTCCTTGTGGCTATTAGGAGGGTTTAATAGAACACAACTGAACAGCTCCGTTTCAAGAGCCTACCCACTGGGGACCATCTAAGTGTAAGCTTTTTCTTACTAAGCCTCAACTGAGAGTTTGGTCCTGGCTGCTCAGTTCTTTAGCTCCAAGGTTATTTTGCAAAAAGTAATTATTTCTAGAGACAAAGGTAAAGTCCAAAATGTTAAAGGTGAAGAAGAAGAGGAAGAGGAAGAGGAAGAGGAAGAGGAAGAAGAAGAAGAAGAAGAAGAAGAAGAAGAAGAAGAAGAAGAAGAAGAAGAAGAAGACGGCGACCACCCAAGGAAATCATAGTAATGGGAGTATTTAAAGTCTGTCAGAGATATTAGACTAAGTGCTTGCTCTGAAGAAGTTTGCCTGGAGATAGGTGTGCATGCTCGTGTGTGTGGAAACGTAATAAAAACATGAGTTATTTTCGTGTGCGCCTGCCTCTAGCTTCCTCTGCTGCAGCTGAAATCTGATTTGGAAAATAAAACATGCATATGCATCAGAGCCGTGAGGCATCAAGAACAAAGCCAGCATTTGCTGCTTGTGTTAATTAAACAGTTGATTCCCCTTGCCATTCAGGCCTTGGTCTGTCAGAAAACAGCCTAGTTATAAATCCATAAACAGCTCAGATATTATATAAAGGGCTTTTATACTGCAGGCTATTCAACAAATCTACTTTGTTAAAGTTTACAAATACCCCTGGCATGCAAAGCCAATGTCAGAATAACAGTGTGATTAAGGGCTCTTCATGAGCACACTGAATTTTCCCCTATGTCTATTGCCGGCTGGAGTGAGCGTAGTCCAGGATGGGACCACAGGTGGCTGCTGGGGCCTGACAACCTTTCAGGTAGAGAAGCCTTTTCTGTCATCTATGCATTGGGGAAGTTTACAAAATCAGCAGGGAGGGGAGCAATGGTCCCTATTTAATTATCATTTAGGTGTGCCGCAAGCTGCATGACAATAGTTAGGGTCAGCTCGAAGGTTAAGATCTAAAGGTTATTGAATTTTAAATGGAAGATGAACAGCTGCTATAGAAATAACATTACACATCACCACTACCAATGAAGGCATTAACAATCTGCGGATTCAATTTACTGCCTTCCCATTCTCATTAGTTATTATTTGGTAGACATTTGTTTTAGGGTTTATTACATTTTTGTTAATTTCTTCATTGTGCCATTAGCCATTTTTTCCCATTTATGTAAATGTTACCCACATTAACCTTTTCTTCCCTGGTGCAACTTTCCTATTATGAAAATGAAGGCCAGATAACAATGAAAGCATTTGTAAATCCCACACCGATTTCTTTTTGGAAAATAATGCAAGTTGGACAAATCACCAGGCCATTTCCAAACGCCATGTTAACATAACTTCTGCAGATCAATTTCAACACATCACTCTCTTGAGAATGCAAGAATCAGTGGTGTGTTATGACAAGTGAGTTCTTTTAATTTGTTGGCTCAAATGTTTGACAAAGGTTAACATTTCGTGACACACAACAGATTTACATTACGTAGCTGTTTCCCAGAAATAGCTTAAAGATAACCCTGGATGATATTTACCACTGATGACTTGTCCAAACAGCTCTTCTGGGGTGTCCCCAAAGAAAGGCACACATCCAACCAGAAATTCATACAAGATAATGCCCATGGCCCACCAGTCCACAGGCTTTCCATAGCCCTGTCTCAGAATCACCTCGGGGGCAATGTATTCAGGTGTGCCGCAGACCTAAAATGAAATGCAATATTAGAATAATTGGAGTATTAGACATGAATTCAAATGTACAAGATGACTAAACAATTATTCTGCCTCAAATACCCCTGCACACGAACACGGAAACACATGGACAAAGACCCTGAGGACAGACAGAACGACAAAGAACTTAACACATATTATGCTTACTTTCAAATTGAAAACCTATGCCGTACCTAGCTTTATACAATACTAAAAAGTATTTTTACATTGCAAAATAATAGCGCATATTTAATCTGTTGCTATTATAGGTAGTTCAATTGTTTAGATGACCAAACTGATTCTCACCGTGGCTATATCAGGAAGGCATGGCAGTTGAGATAGGTTTACCTTAAGTAACTTCACAATGAACAGATTGTGGGCACACGGTAATGAGGCATGCTTAAAAGGAAATGGGCCATAGCTCGGATCCTAGCAGCTGAGATTGCGCAATGCATCATGAGTTTCATGAGTACTCTATTGAGACTCCCGAATTCCTTACAAAACCAGTTTTCCATTTGTCTCTCTCATCCTCTCACTCGTGCGCAATTAGACCGTTCATCTTACTAATAGACCTTAATGTTGGGGGAGGAAGGTAGAGGGATCGGACAGTTCAAAGAGGCCCGAGAGACAAATGGGAACAGTCTGCGGTTTATTAAAGGCGAGGCTGATACAGACATCCAAACCCCGGCACCAGTGTGGAGACGGCCTACACAGGTGGGTTCTGAATTCACTTGCTGCAGGGAGCTCTGTGTCTCTCCACAGACGGAGCTACTCACTCCATCCATCCTTACCTGTTTATCTAAGAACTCTCGGGCATCCTTCTCAATGTGACCTTCATAGAGATTGGTCGTCATGCTCATTAGCCCCACCTTAGATAATCCGAAATCAGTCAGCTTTATGTGCCCCATGGAGGTGACCAACAGGCTGGGAGACAGAAGGACAAAAAGCATAACAATCACTTTAAGGCAAATTCTGTTGTTTTTAGATCTCCCTCTTTTCCCCTTCAGTTTGTAAAACATCCGCTGTACTGCAAAATGAAGCAAAATGACGAGGGAGTCACAGAAAGATGTAGAGGATTTGCATTTGACAGCTGACTGTAATTCAGAAGTCAGGGCTTGAGCTAAGGCTCCTCTGTCTTTGTTGAAGCGGTCGCATAAAGTATTATCATTTCTTTTTTTTTTTTTTTTTTTTGCAACCCTTAGAGACTCTAAAAACTGAAGTATGGAACTCTGATTCCTTTCCATTTTCATATTTGTTTCAGTTTACGGGCACACCCCCCTGATTATTGCCTACTCTCAGATTTATGTTTTTTCAAAGTTATATGTGTTATGTGGGGGGGTGGGCTTCATGTGCACATGTGAATGAGGGTCCATCATGTCCAGCAGAGAGCGGAAAAACTCCCATGGAACTGGAGGCAAGAGGTAAGCCACCTTTCCAGCTGCCTCTTTCCACCTTCAGAATAAGAAAGCAGAAGAAATGATCTGATAATACTATGGCATACACTAGGAATTCAGATGAGTGATCCGCTTGTCTTAAAACAAGACATAGGTAAAAGAGCCTGGATAGGAAAACGTAGTTTTTCATATTTCCACTTCCAGCTTTAATTTGAATTTCAACTCATTAAGCACAAAGCCAGGATTTATTACACATGCAAAAAAAATTTACATATGAATATATTAAAGTATTTCATTGTAAATAAAAAATAGCATCCTATCAATTAAAAAGTTAAAGTAATATTGGATTCTTCAAAAACCACTAGAAGGAAGGCCAGGCTACAGTGGCGCACACCTTTGATTCCATCACTCGGGAGGCAAAGGCAGGTGGAACTCCGTGAGTTTGAGGCCAGCCTGGTCTACAGAGTGAGTGTCAGGACAGCCAGGACTATGTAGAGAGACTCTGTCTCAAACAAACAAACAAACAAACAAGGCTACAGAAGGAATTATGCCTAAGTTCTAATAGTTGTGTATGAAATTGTTCTTTCCCTGCCCTATGTTGTCCCAGCTTTCTGATGAGTATAATCTTAGTTTGTCAGACACTGTTCAGCACACTTAGCAGCATCTCACATTAGTGCAGGAAGCATGAGGTATCCCATACATGATATGAAGATGAATGGCTAGCCACTTAGGGGAAATTCTATCCATATCTCAAATCAGAGCCTACAATGAACTCCAAACTAACAAAGTAAGAGTAACCACAGTACCATATTACGTATATTACCATGGAAAGGTAAAGCTCACGTTAAGTATGATGCCCAATACAAAATGCTTCAGAAAACACTATGTTACTGTTCAAAGATTTATACGCTAAAAAGAAAATTAACTCTAGCATTAGAATCATTTCTCCCTATTTCTCAAAAGTTCTCATTGTAAGCATTGCCATCTCTCAAGAAATGTATAAAAGATACCATTAAGTTACTATTAAAACAACTCATTTTTATCTTAGGAGTTTTTGAAATGTGCAAATAGCCTTACAAACACTTCACAGACAGAAGAGAATGCTCCGTGTTATGTAAAAGAAGACATTTGTTTTGTCAGCGCACATACTTGTCCGGCTTCAGATCCCTGTGTACAATTCCATAATTATGCAGATACTCCAAGGCCAAGACTGTCTCAGCGAAGTACATCCTGGCCATATCAACTGGAAGAGGGCCCATGTTTTTCATTAAGGTCGCACAGTCTCCCCCTGTAAAACACAGGAAACAAATTTAGGAGGAATAGCATCAAGCAGGATTAATGAAGGCTAGCAGTGTAGATCACAGAACTTCAAAGCAGAATCGCATCCGTAAGTAGAGACCATGTTAAGTCGTCATGTTTCTAATTAAGATGTGGAGTGAAGAAAGCAGTTTGCCTCTGCAGTGCATTCTGAAGAACCTCCAGCATGATTTGGGGTGATAGGACTCATTTATAATGTATCAGTATAAAACACAGATGCTAGAATTAGACCGCAGCAATGGAATCCTACTGCCTCTGAGCAGCTGAGAGCTCTAGGCAAATGAGTTTGGTGGTCTCGGTTACTTCATTGCAATAATGGGTTAGAAATAATGTCATCCTGCAGTGGTTCTCAACCTGTGGGCCACAGCCCCTTTGGGATCAAAAGACCCTTTCATAGGAATCACATACCCAGTACTCTGCATATACTTACAGTGCTATTCATAACAGCAGTCGAATTACAGTTATGAAGTAGCAATGAAATAATTTGATGGTTGGAGGGGGACCACAACATGAAGAACCGTATTAAAGAGTCACAGCGCTAGGAAGGTTGAGAACCATTGCTTTATAGCATTATTTGGGGTTCATTCTACGTAAAGGTGGGAGAATCTAGCCTCATACATACCAAATGTGACAAAAAGTTGTTATTAAAATAATCACAACAATAGTTCAGAAACAAGCTACTGATACGGTAGGAAGAGTAATGGATGGAACTCAAGCAGTTCCCACTAAAGCTCCCTTTCTTGGCTGTCAGTCCACTTAAAAATCTCTACTGTTTCTTGGAGATTCACAGTGAGGACTTTCTCTCCAAAGAGCCTAAACTGGACCAAGAGAAGATGGGCTTTTGCTGATCTATTCATTTTAATAATTTTATGTCAATGGGTCAGGGAGATGGAAAGTTTCAGAAATTTAATGAGAAAAGAGACAGGGAGAGAAATGAGATTACTTGGAACATTTGAAAGGCACACCACAAACAGTTGAGGAGGAGGCGACCGGGCATGGCCAGGCATGCTGGTAACCCTAGCATTCCTAGAGCAAGGCAGGACAATGCTTGGGACCTGCAAGCATTAGCTACAAAGGGATACTGTCTGTTTACAAAGAAGAAAGAAGAAAAACAGAAGGGAAGATCAAGAAGACTGGCTAGATTTTTAATTTCCTACCATAGGCTAAAAAGGGTATGTTTAAATTCACTTTTTGAGAAGACTAATTATAATAAACACATTTTATATGTGATAAAAAATAAGTAGGAAAAAGAAACCCCATCACCTATATTCCAACTTTAATGACCAATTGAAGGGAGGTAGTTAGGATTAAAAGCTATTAAAAAAGAAAACAACCTTTTCCCAAATAACACTAATCTTCCCTTTGTTGTAGTAGCAGGCGTTTTACAAGCAATTATCAGAAGATAATGACTGGGAATTCAGCCATCCCATTGCTGGCTGTGGTTCCTAGGTAGATAGAGCTGTTGTGTGGTACAAATGCAGCCTCGGCTACAATACCTGGGTACAGGTGCCGGACTCTCTGTGTGAGAGACTGATTTACCTTCGACATACTCCATGACCATGCATAAGTGGCGCCTCGTTTCAAAGGAGCAGTACATGCTGACCACAAAGGGGTTCTCCGCGAACGTCAGGATGTCACGCTCCACGAAGGCCTGCTGGATCTGGTTCCGGAGGATGAGGTTCTGCTTGTTGATCTTCTTCATGGCGAACCTCTGCCGGGATTCTTTATGCCGAACGAAGTAGACCGCCCTGCAATGGAGCACAGGTATTAGGTTCCTAGGGAGAAAGGAGGTTAGGATGCTGAGGGATTCACAAACCATAAGCACCACTCTGAGTTTGTGACAGCTAAGGTAAGGTCCCACAGCTGTACTGCTGACTTAGAAACATCCTATTCCAAGCCAACAGTGGCTTTTTAAAAAAAAACCTTTTTAATAAAGATCATACATAAAGCATCAAATCTGCTTTAACTGCCCCAAAAAGGAGGCAGACAGTCAGTCCCCAGAGTGAGCAACTTCCCAAGAGTTAGCTGATGTTTTCAGTTTTTCCACAAACAAAACAAAATCCGATACATAAATCAGAACCGGGAGGAATTAACAAAATTACATACAGATCACGGGCAACATCCTTTCTAGCATTAGACATATGTTAAGCACGTTTTCTGGACTGACTAAAGCAATAATTTTCTAAATGATACCCTTGGGCTCTGCAAAGAGGACCACAGCTTCTTAGAGTCTCTGGTTTTCAATTGAGAGTAATTACTTCCCATGGAATCTCCGGATAAAGGCGAGGTGTGGACGAGATATCTGAGAACGGTCTGCAACAAAGAGCAGCATGTCTCCTCACTGCAGGCTCCACGTGCACATGCTCTATGAGCTCCAGCAGCAAATGCATCTCCCAATATAATAGGTGATGGGGGAAGAGGGACAGCCAAAGAGCTGCACACCTGCTCCCTCACCTCCTGGCCAAGCTATGAAGCAACTTTACGGTATAAAGTGACCAGACTAGGCCACCTTCAGTCTCTGCTATGGCTTTGCCTAGATCCTCCCTGGAGACAGACAGTGTACTCCCTAAGGGTTGGGATGACATGGAGAACTTAGGGGCAGAAGTCCTAAAATCCCCAATAGGAAATGAACAACAAGCAAAGGCCTTGGATGGGCCCCTTCCTTCCAAGGCATTCCACTTGTCGTTTTCATGGAAAGACAGGTCCAAGAAGGCAATGATCAAATAAGCAAGCCTTTAAAGGGCCACTAAGCCATACACACTTAACCTGGGTAACAGGTTGGATATTGTGCCCCGAAACCAAAGGTATTGATCAAATAAGTAATAATTTATCCAAAAAGCCACTGGTCATGGTAAACACACACATACACACTCACTCACATATGGTATGCTGTCTAAAACAAAGAGCCATGTGAACTCAGATATGCTTTCCACTAGTTTGCTCAGTATATCTGGCTGCAAGGCAGGCTGGGACACTCTGTTCCCTGCTGAACCAATAGCTCAGGGCATACGCTGATGTAAGTCTCAGTATATTCAAGTCTGGCTTAATCCATTATTAACGTTTTCACTTAAGTGTTCAACTAGGGAACAATCTGTTTTTATATTTTCATCGTATCCCTCTTTTCTTTGTTCACAGTGTCAAACATTTGTACTTCTCTCTCCGTTATCTTTGGCTTTGTTCTCTCCCTGCTCCCTTTGTTTATTTGGTTTCCTAGTCTTTCGTTCACTGTATGGTACAAAGGAAAGTCTCTTCATGACACTCAACATAACTTACAGAGTAGCATAGTACTTTGATTCTCATCATAAAACAAAGCCACATGAGGGTCAGCCAGTTGGACATTTTGTACACGCTAAGTGAGGGCTCTCCATGCTGGGTTCCTATAGACTGTGTCTATTCCTACACCTGTTCTCCTGGTTACACGTGATATCAAAATGAACTAATTCAGGCACATGGAAATCAGACGTTCACAGTCATCCTTGGTTATATGGCAAATCAGAGGTCAATCTGGGCTACACAAGACTCTGTTTCAAAAAAAAATTAGCTAATTCTAATAAACAATTAAACCAATTGTTATGATTTGAATGTTAAGTGTCTCCCACAGACTCAAGTGCTTGAGTCCCAAAAAGGTGGTAGTGTCGGGGTTGGTTTTGGAGTTTTAGGAAGACCTAGCAGTGAGGAAAAAGTGTATGGCTGGTGAGAGTGTGTGTGTGTGTGTGGGGGGGGGTGTCTCTGCTTCCTGGTTTCAACAAGATGTAACACGTGAGCTGCAAACTGTCACCAATTTAGAAGGAGTTCCAGTCCCCCACACCTCCCTTGCCATGATGAGCCTCTCAGGGACAGACACAAATCCTTCCTCCCTCAGGTAGCTCCTCTTATATTTGATCACAGTAAAGAGAAAAGCAACTAGTAACTAACGAACCAATGAAATATCACAGTGACAACGCGAAGCTCTGATGCTAATAAGTGTTATGAATGACTTCAATAGATGCAGACAACTAAATAAAATTCCTGTTGGTTTGGTGGGAGTGAACTTTCCAAACAAAAGCTGACAAAATATTCAGAGACCTACATTCAGACTGCTTCAAGTTTTAGTTTCACCTTTAAACTTGGTAAGCAGAACCATCTATTGTAAGTATGGCTCATGTCAACCATTTTCAAAGGCCTCAAAACTAAAGATATATGTAGGTTAAACTTAAATGTTTACTGTACACATTATCCTGAAGATTTCCTATTATAACTAACTTTTAAATTAACTAGCCAGTTAGTACATATTTCTATCTCTGGTAGAAAGCTTTTACGGAATTTTCCTCTTACTGAACCACTGATTAAGATGAAATAAAAAGTCTACATATATTGAAAGCTGCTTCTAATCATAATGGTGGCAAGACATGGAGATATTCACAAAGGAGTATAAAAAATAACCTGTTCAACCCCCAAATATAAGATACATATTGGTAAATAATTGTCATTAAAATGAATTTATGAAACTGGAGATATATTTTAAAATAGAATCAAGAATTCAAAATATTAACATGAAAATGCCATCTTTTTATAAGTGCTTGCCTCTTCTTAAAAGTCAGCTGGGTTACAACTCACCTTCATGCTTTTCCTTCAGTACATCACATTAAGTTCAATGCTGAGGACCTTTTGACCCATATTCTGAATTTCACACTGAAATGATCACAAGGTTGATGCTTTGATTTTCAACCAAGACTTGACTGAGCTGCTAAAGTGGATTAGACTTCCAAACTGGCATTTGCTATCATCGAATGTTCTGTGGGTTGGGGTGTGTTGGCTATTTCTACAAGGCTGGGCACTAAACACAAGTGATTACCACTGTGTCATATATTCCATTTCTAGTTTATGTTCTTCATTATGTGTATAGTTATTTGCTTTGAGTATCATCATCGTCTTTCTTGTTGTTTGTTTGTTTTGTTTTTCAAGACAGGGTTTGTGTAGCCCTGGCTGTCTTCTGTAGATGAGGCTAGCCGTGAACTCAGGACCTCTCTGCCTCTGTCTTCCAAGTGGCGTGTGCCACCACTGCTTAGCTGGAGTATTATTCTT
>CM053750.1:8079534-8096565 GCA_028658305.1 Pachyuromys duprasi
TAGTGCATATGAAAATATGAAATTAAGAGGCTCTGATAGCCCAGTACACAAATGCGACACAGCAGATCCATAAGTGGGAGTGGGGTGGAAGACGGAGTGGGTAGGTGATCACAGCATGTGTGTGTGTGACACTCATAGGTCTCACTAACAATGTCTCTGGGCCCTTGCCGTATGAGAGAATACTGTGTGTCAAAGTTAAAAAGAGATGTTGCAAATTTCCAGTGTTTTAATTCTGGGTCAATGTTATTCTTTCAGCTGCTTGTAGGGGTGCATACCTGTAATAAGAGGATTGGGAGTTCAAAGCTAAGTCCACATAACAGATTTGAGGCCAGCCTGGACTGCAGCAGACCCCATCTTGACCCACCCAATCCAAAGAGAACAAAGAAATCTCTTTAAAAACATCTGAGGTTACGGCTTACAAATCTAATCAATGTTCAACAGAAGAGTTAAGTTTTTATTTCTCCAATGGGATGACAAAAAACTGTAATCATGTAGGGAGGGGAGAAATCTGTCTGAAACCAGAAGCCCTATGTACCTGAACTCCTCCTCCATAGACAAGTGCAAAGGGTATCAACTGCCACCCCAAGCTCTGAAGCAGAGAACACAAAGAGGCCAGGACAATGGTGGACTTGCTAGCTTCAGTCTCGTAAGAGTACTGTGCTGCTATAAAGAGATGTTTCACTTCCATCCGAAGACCAGCCAACACTTAACCACACTGTTGAATGGTCAGCAAGCACAAGGCCCAGTGCTGTGTGTTTCACCAAGCTTCTCTAACGAGAGGGTTAGTCGCCAGCAGCAGCAGCATGTGGGGAGACACGGAGTTTGTGGTCCTCTGAGCCACTGATGTAAGCAGTGACACCCAGTTACACAGATACCTAAGACAGTGGGAAGAGCACCTAAAGGTCTATTTGTTCAGCTAGCCTGAAGACAGCATCATGGCTGGTTGAATTGACACGGGTAGCTCCATTCCGATTTTAAATTAAAAATAATTCAGATAGAAAGAGAATCTGTCAGAAATGTAATGAGATATTACATCGGAAGACAGAAGAGAGCAAAATGGTTCTGGCTGATCAGCAAAGGCTCCGACAGGCAGCTTGTGAGCCCATTAATGACTTGGCCTGTATCCTGGGTGTTTGCTAATTCACAGCTTGTTTAACTTCTTGTATATTCCCTACCATTCCCCAAAGTGTGATATACCCCATCTACTATACGGTGCTTTAATTGCACTACAAATGAGTTTACTCAACCAATTAGAACTCCGAACACTGCTAAGACACATGTCCAAGATTTACAAAAGTGTTGCTTCCTCAACCATCTCGTTCTAGAATTCATCCCACTGCTGAGAAAGAACTGGACACTGCTGCTGCCTGTGAGATCAACCTGTGGCCTCTTTCTACTAAGAATGCCTGGGGTCATCTCCAGAAGGATAGAGAGCCACAAAACAAATGGGAACAAACAAACAAAAGGCACGAATAAACAAACAAAAGGCACGAATAATTGCATGGTAGAAAACTTTCAACGGGAAAGCCCACATTGCAAAAAAGATAACATCTGAAAGCATTTACGGGCTGCATCAGGAAACATGCCATTTGACATGATCCTGAAAGCCAGTGAGGCATAGAGAGGGCTCACAAATATTTAAGTTCTTTGCAAAGTTAATGGTGTGGAAAATATTAGAGGTGAAAAACCAGTAAGGAGAAACATCCCTTGTGGCTCAACAAAAATCACTGTCTCATCTGCTCCGATGTGGGTAAATGGCAATAAATGTCTCAGGGATTATTTATTGCTCTCCTATACAGCTGGAATTGGGATTAATACTTAATTAAGATAGAATTCTTGGGCAGTGTAAATGGATTAGGTCATAGACTGCATATTGTATTGTTCTTCCACACTATTTACTGGTAACTAAGAATTTACTATTTACAATTTACTACTGTCACTATTTACACCCTGGGAAGGAAACTGTGTCCACAGAAATGGATCAAGGATTCAACAAGAGAAAAATCAAAGGTGCCGGCACAAAGTAATAATAAATGTTTAAAGAAATGAAAACACTAACTCTGATGTCACCATTACACACATATTGAAATACTACTGTGTTACAGGGTACTGAAACATATAGGTAAGCGTGTGCAGTAAATGTCAACAGATAAGAAAGCCACGAAAAAACAAACAGAAGACTAGGTCCTAGCATGCAGCAGCTGCAAGCAGGAATTCAAGGTCATCCTTAGCCATACAGTAAGTTCAAGGTCAGCCTGGACTATATGAGACCCTGTCTCAAAATTTTGAGAGAGAAATGCATTTTATCCATGATGAAAAAAAAATATTAATAAAGGAAAAAAGAGAAGTGACAGGAATTCAGTGCCCTCTGGAATCCCAGAATGTGTACTTTGAAGACATTTGTATGAATCTATAATATACTCTTCCTTTCGGAGTAAACATGGATTAAGGAGGGAATGCTAGCAATGTGGTTACAGTGTCTCATTTGATTTAAAAAACACGCTAGTGTATGAAGTCACACATATGTGGTATTTCACACAATGTTTAACATGCATGATTCCAACCAAGAGCCTAATGCCCTTCAGCTCCAAGCACAGATTACGTGATAGAGACAGGCATATAGAACATTTTTCTTTTATTTTATAAAATCTTTCTCTCCAGTCTTCTAAAATAAGCTGTGGGTCACTGACCTTGTCTTCTGTTGGGCTGTTGGGCATTCAGAAGAGGTGATTCTGCTTGCATGTCACACCCAAAGGGGAAGAAGCTGCCTTCTAAAATGCCAGCCCCTGCACAGCACGTACTTAGCATAAGGAAGAACTGAAAGCCAAATGCTGTACTCAGGTGTGTTCCAGTAAGCCAGCGAGCTCTGTGGATACTCACCCATAGGCTCCATTGCTGATCAACTTAATCGTTTCGAAATCACTCTCCCGGGGTTTCCTTCGCAGTCTCAGTGAGGTATTTGAGCTCTGGGGAACAGAATGTGAAAGTTAAAACACAGTTTAGACTCTGTGAAAATTACTGTAATATGCTGTTTAAGCTGCTGAGTGAGGCACGAGGTTTGGGCTAGAGGACCTACCATCGGCTCCAAGGAGCTCACTGACTCAGCAGCAATGAGCTGTGGCTCCTAATGATTCCCTATCAGCTGCGCTTAAGCAAGCCCGTGCTGCCAAGAGACTACGCATGAAGGTTTTGGAAATTGAGCTTCATCATGGTCCTACATTTTAATACATATGTCTACAATGCCAAACCTTCCCTATGCTTTCAGAAAAACTAGGCCAGGACAGCTGTCACTGGGGTTGTGGGGGGAAGATGGTCTCTCCATTCCTGACCAGACCATATCTTTTTCATTCTGTGGCACTCTATCGATGGTAGGTGACAAATTTCTTAGGTGTGGAATGCCTGTTGGTGTTTACCTCTATACCAGAAACCTTACTATGTATTAAATACCGAAATTCTAAATGACAGCTCCCTAAAAAGCTTAGCTTAGTGAACAGGAAGAACCTCACTGTTTTGATTAACAGTCTCTCAGGCCCCATGCATCTCAGCAGCTGCTTGGCTCCATCCACATCATTTTGGAAGACCCCACGATGCCTGGGTGCACACATCTCTCCCCACAGGGCTGCCATCTCTGTTACCCATCCATCAGCTCATCTTTGGAAGGCCTGGGAACCACTTCCTTTCCTTCTTCTCTGCTTCAGTCCTTTCCTCATCTTATCATCCCTATGCAGGAAACACAACCAGTCCCTTGCCCCAGAGCTACCTGAGCCCCTCAATTCAAACAGCCACTTTCTCTTCTACTTCCCCTTGGCCTCTGGCCATAGGACCATATTCGCATTACTACATTACTTCCATGGCTTCATCTCTGGAAACAATTCAAGTCAGGGACCATTTTCTTGCTCTGCACAGCCCTCTTGTCTCATTAACTTTTCCTTTGTATTACTGATGATGAAATCTCTGAGAACACCACTGGAAACTCTCCCTCTAAGAGCCTGACCATCACAGATTACAATCACTAGTCTGATGGTTCTTCTTAGAGATTTCAAAGGAACTGCAGCCACAACACATCTCAATGATAACAGTTACGATAATGAGATTAGCATAGCAACTGTCAGCACTTAACTATGGGGCACATTCCCACCCACTGTACATGGAGTATTTCATTTAGCTTTTATTCAGATGGAGAAACTGAGGCTCAGAGAACTCCCTCCCCTGACTAGAAAGCACACTCTGTAAGAGGTAGAGTTAGTTTTCAAATCCAGGCAACCTGGACCTAGAGTCTGGGCTCTCAGACCCCAGACTATACAACATGGTCCACCTTCCTGACCTCCTGTCTTCTCTGATGGCACTCACTTGTGAGGAGAATGGCCCCAGTCAGCAGGACCCTCACCAGTGCCACTGAAGCTGCCTCTTAACTGATTTCCCTGTGGTCATCTGCTTTCAAGCCCTGACTCTGGCCAGGTCGTCTCTCTCATACTGCATCTCCTCCATTGCTCAGGTGCTCTCCACTCCCCTCACAAAGAAGGCCACCTGACAAGCATGAGCAGGATCCTGCTGAGTAGCTTCCTCCATGTTCTCCAGCTCTGGAGTCTCCTTTGCTTCGGGACTCACATACACCTTGCATCTGGAGTGGTCCCTTGTCCCTTGGTGTCCTATTCATTTTTCCCATTTTAACTCAATGGCATCCCATTGGAAAATCTTTCTGGGACTGGTCAACTCAGAAAAATATACTTATGGAATGATCTATTAGCTTGTGGTCATCTTTTCTTCATGGATGTTATTCGTGGATGCCATTTTGGAGTGTATGATGTCAGTTTGTAAATTTCTGCTTCTCTTAGGAGTGAGGCACTAAAATTGTGTGCCTCGTGCCTTGCCCTCAGAAAGACTATAAACATTTGTGGAATAAAGTAATTAACATAGTCAAAAATCTCCAGATGCCAAGAAACAGAAGAAACCAGCATCGTATTTCGTCGGGAAAAATACTCACGCTCACTGACTCATCCGTCTCTGGAGTTTCTGCTGTTCCGCTATCATAATTCCCCAACTGAGCCATTTCTAAGTTAAAAAGAAAAAAGGAAGAAGAAAATATTGAAATTATATAAGACAAAGTCAAAACAAGGGAAGTAGTTCTCATTATTTAAAGAGAGAGAAATGAAATCTCGGTTTCTACACCAATGTGCACATCTTGCAGCTCCAAAGTCAAGAACTGACAGCTGACATTTTGAACATGGTTAATGACATTTTCTCTGGATCTCCAGTTTTATGAATAGCCCGATCTAGGAACAAGGGACGCTGGGCCTCTGCTCCAATGAGCAGCAGCCACTGGCTTGGTACATGCAGTCCAGCTTGCAAAGCCTTGGGTGAGCTAGCAGCTTTGTCTACAACCCAAGAGTGGCAAGTCTTCCCAGGACTTGACACACAGCAAAGATGCATTGGCTACATTTTGAAAACGATTCTTCGTTTGCAGGGAAACAAAGAATGTGTAATTTGCCAGAGGCAGTAATGGTGGTGGGTACCAGGGGATAGGGGATGGAAACTCTTGGGCTATCACTTCTTAGCTGAGTGACTTTTTAACTTCTGCTGCTTCTGAGAGATGAATATTACACACACCAATGCATGTAAAGCTCTTAGCACGTTCACTAATAAGACTTAAGTGCTCATTAAATGTTGATTGTTGTTTATTAATTACATTGTACAGAGTACTTGGTTCCGGGCTGAATGCCACAAGCTTGACACAAGCTTATGTACTTCCCTGGTGGTCTACTTACAAGTGACAGAGACATCTAATGTCTAATTGCTCAGCCCACGGTTTGGAGAGCATCACTGTGTTTATTTAAGTAAATGAGAAAGTCTAACTCATTTAGTGCTCATCTTCATACTATCTTTAAGATTTTTTTTTTTTTCAAGACAGGGTTTCACTTGTAGCCTTGGCTGTTCTGGAACTCATTCTGAAGACCAGGCCAGCATCAAACTCACAGAGATCCACCTGCCTCAGCCTCCTGAGTGCTGGGATTAAATGCATGTACCACCAACCACCAACCAGCAAAACATTTTAAAATAAAGAATATGAAAGAATTTTCTTCAAAAGCATTTTTTAAATTTTTCAAAATTGAAAGTGTTACCAAAGAGTTATAGATTTTCAGCAGTTTCGTAAGCATTTAAAATTGTTCTTGTATGTTTGTGTCCTTATAAGCATAGCCTTCTTTTGGGGGGCAGTTATTATTCATAAGAAAGAGAAGGCAAAACCACACTGAGTGCTGCCTTTAGGTGAAAATGTATAAATTTCAGATTCTGGAAGAGATGGACAGTGGCACTAAACTTCCCTACTTTAGATGTAGGAGAAATTCCCGAATAAAACTCTGCTTAGAGCAAATACTTGCTTGGTGCCATGGAAGTGATTCAGACCTGCAGAGTGTCTAGCACCTTGGGTACAGAGACATGGACAAACTGACATGTACTTGGCTTGAGGGTCTCTCAAGGAATGAGACAGTATTTGATACTGTGTAACAAAAGCGGCAACAGACATTTCTATTTGACAAGGAATTGTTGTGCTGTCCCATCACAAAAATTACATCTGTGAATTTTTGCTTATTTAATTTTATGGAGAAACAAAATGGCTTATGTATTTGCACAGTCAAGGGCACAGCCCAGCCTAGAACTCACTCCTATATACCAAAGGACAGATGTCAGTTTGTCTGCTTTGACTTTAACAAGAAAGCAAAGCAAAAGTATTTCCACGTTTATTATCAAATTACCTGGAGAAATCACATTTTAAGCATTTAAAATAAACCAAACGAGGTTGAAGCCAGATGTGATGGTACACACCTTTAATCCAAGTATTTGGGAGGCATTGGCAGGCAGATCTCTGTGAGTTCAAGGTTAACAAAGTATATCCAGGTCAACCAGGGATGTTATACAGAAAAACCCTGTCTCAAAAAACCAAAACCTATTCTCAGAATGAACTGAGAAAATTATTAGGAGTATAGAAAAATTCCCAGTGATAAATTTTCACTATTCAACTCAAATGTGTCAAAAATCACTACTTAAAAAAAATCTATTCAGATCTATGAGAGGGCATCACATTATTCATGTTGCAAAGTTCTGCTTATAGTGACGTTTACTGCCAGGGAAGAAAACGGCACAGGGCTCACGGGTTGACAACTCATAGGCTGACGCAGCCTTAACTATATCAGCGTGAAGAGTCACTCTAACATGCTTTGACAGCCTGCCCTCTCCAATTATTTTCATAAAAAAGAAACAAATTAAAAGATGGTTCTGTTTTAAATAGAATTTCAGCTAAATAACTGTTATCTGGGAAATCCACATTATTTGTAAGCTGTGGGTAGTAATAGGATGGAACCAGGAGTCAGCTTTTGAGGCAGGAAGCTAAGCCATCATTTTGTAATGCCTGAAAAGATTTTTTTTTAAACTCATCAAAATACCAATAAACATCTGCCCTTTTTATTTCATTGATTTAAACCATTTCTGAAGACTCATGATTCAAAAAGGTAAAGATGGTAATTTAAAAGCCATGGGAGGAAATCTCTCCCCAGGGGACTTTTCAGAAAAGCAGCCACCAGTCTCTGTGAGTGACGAATCTGTTGTGGTGTTGCTTTCAGTATAGTCTAAATTTATCTGGCATTATCTCCCAGTAATGCATGCATCATTTCACCAGAGGCAAAGATAAGATGTCCAAAAGAGCAAACAAAGCACAGAGAACAGGAAAGAGCAGGATAGAAAACAGAGGGCTCCCGAGCTTAGGACAGGAAAAAAAAAAATCTTTGCGCCAACATTTACCTCCACCACAAACAACTGAGCAGGGTAAACACTGTCTGCAAATTCAGTTTAATGAAGCAGGAAGATGATTTGGGAATGAGGAAATCAATGATTGTTTATGAGTCTTTGGGGGTAGGGGGAATGCAGACCCCCCAGTGTTGTAGAAGACAATATCAACAGTGAACCAGAAAAAGATGGGATACCAATATTAAATATTTTTCTTGAAAAATGGCTACAGGGTGTTTCTTATTCACGGTATTTAATAGAATTCTATTCTTTATGGGAATCAACCATGTACCCTCTTAAAAACTTTGAAAGAGCAACCTTCTTTACCTCTGGCTCTCCTTTTTGTGTTACTGTCTTCGCGCTTACTCGAGACAAGTGAGCTAGAAGTGTACCTGCCAATGTGGCACTCCATTTAAAGTCATCTCCTGTAACTGTGTTACTCTTAAATTAAATTTAAATGTCAATTTTAAATGAATGATGATTTCCAGCAACACTCTGAAAATTAAAAGTGCTCTTCGGAGGGACCCCACTGAGCTTTGCAAGAGAAGAACACGGGGAGGATGAAATCCAAGAGCTCCTGGGGACCTCATGTCCTCTCACGCCTGTAGGCCTCTTGTCCAGCGAGGCCAGCCCTATTCTCTAGCTGACACAAAATGGGGCATGTTCACTCCCTCCTCCGTACTCAACTATGGCTATTTCTTTCCAATACTAACTAGTCTCCCCCCCAAAGGGGCCTTTTCACAGAGACAGCTAACATAGGAAATGTAAAGGCTCATCATGACGTTCTTCTAGATGGCACGGTCAGTGGTCAGGGCAAGGGAAGGGCAGCCCTACCGGCACTCACCTTCCAAAGGGTCCTTATTGAGCCCCAGCTGGCTGATGATGTACCTGGGAATATCAGTTTTGATTCCCTGGCCTTCCTTGGCATGGCCTTCTGCAGCTTCCAAGAGGTAATAAAATTCTTCAGGATCGAATTCCTGGCAGATGACAAGCATGGATTAATAGTTCTCTGAGTGAAAATGGGCTGAGGTTTTATTGCCTACATCTCACTCACAACAAAGCTGATGCAGCTGAAGGCTGCATATGAAGGAAGGAGGCAAAGGCCTTTTACACAGTATAAAATTCTCACTTCATATTTGAAGCCTATTCATACTCCAAGGCAATAACTATAATTGGTAACCTTAAGGTAATGATTACTTCCAATTTTCCAGTTTCTTTGTAATATAACTTCGAAGGTAATATGTTCTATTGAAGATCAGGAGCCCACTGGAAAAGGGTTTACTGTTGCGCTTTTTTTTTTTTGAGCTGAGGTCTCAGTCTGTTGTCTAGACTAGCCTCGGATTCCTCACCTTAAGAACCTTCCACCTCAGTCTTCCGAGTAACCCGGCCCAGCTTGGTTCGCCCTCTCCCCAAGCTCCCCCCCTGCTGTGTTTCATCAGGCACGGTATGTATTTATGGAGCTATGAATATTTCCATTTCATAAAACATTATGAATGTTAATTAAAGGATAAAACCAAAGCACCTGCGGCTGTAGGGTGAGTGACGCTGAGAGCGCTTACACACGGAGCAGCGTGTGTAGCAGTCAGCAGAAACGGAAGTGAATTCCCTGGCCCTGAAGGCATTCTTATGCTCACAGTTTTCACTGACATCTCAGAGTATCATAAAACCCAAATTTTGAACAAAGAAAATGATCACTGACCAAAAAGACACTAACAATAAAAGTATCTAATGTCTACCAGTTGCATTCCTCCAGACTTGCTATAGATTGCCAGCTAGCACTTATTTCTAACACAGCACGTGTTAAAAGCAATAATTATAGCCATGGGTCACCGCACCCCTGACTTCCCTCTGTCTGAATCTTAGCAACTCCAGAAACATGAGGCACAGTAAGCATTTTAAATTAGCTCTGGCGTAAGGTTATCATGCTGAAATAAGGTCAAGCATATTATTTCATGATCATCCTTCAAGTTTGACCAGAATACAATATGACTACTGCTTAATAACAGCACCAGCACCAGAATTCCTTCTCAAAATCAGAGAAGACAGGCCACATATGGATGCCATCATAAGCATTCATATGTCGTGGTCCCTCCTGACTCTTTCCATTTAGCACCCATGGTTGAAGTCAAATGAAACTGAAGCCTTCTGTTGGCCGCTACTTTGCAGGGTTAACAATAAATAATGTAGTCACATCCAAAGGCAACTTACCAAGCACTCCAATAGCCGGGCGGGGCGGGCAGTAACTATTAGGATCTTTCGGACTAGCTGTTTAATAAATGCCAGCTCTCCACTTTCAGAGCGATCATGAGCCTATGAAAAAGCAATGAGCAGAGAGATGATGGAACAGGCTCCACTAAGTGGAAAAGAAAATCAGCAAAGCATGCTAATTAGGTGATTTTTTTAAAAATCAGAAACTAAGTGACTTAGAAAACACTCTTGCCAGGCATTATCGCTAACATAAATGGACACTATCAGACATCTACGAAATGGCTCTATTAGCCAAAGTTTAATTGCAAAACTTTGATTTATTACATTTTAGAAATCAAGGCTGAGGATGAGGACTGTTAATGTGAGCCATGAATGATGGAGATACTATCTTTATGATCCACTAAGAACCGGGTGCCAGCAGAGGCAGCTGAACAAGAACTTGGAGCGGCTGGTGGAACATTTTAGACGTATGTGGCTAAGGTAGGGATGAACTGATTTTGCTATTCTGAGGATCTAACACAGGCCTCTAACACACGTGAAATGTAGCTCACACACATAGTTATCTCGTCACCTGTGGGATGTATGCAGAGTTGCTGCAAATGTGAAGCACATGCTGTTTGTATTCGGATACACATGTATATTCAACACCACTCACTAAATAAATATACCCAAGCTCTTAGCTCAGCAAAACTGAATTGGCTTAAGTACTTCTTAAACTTTATTTTACATGTCGCCTAAACACAACAAATATTTTAACAGCAAAAGCTCAACCTGTTAATAGTCACTGACATTTTAAATATTTCCTTGAAGAAATCTGACAATACAGTAGTAAGGCTGGCACACTATAAAATTTGGATAAATACTGCATGTTGATTTCCTAAGGCTCTCATCATTTCTACGGTTTTTATGGTATACTTTCCTAAGGACTAAGGAAAAGAAGCAACATGTTGCCGGTGCTATAGGATGTCATGTCAGAGACATTAAGAAATGTGTTTGATTGTTCTTGGAGGTGTTCTTCAATGGCAAGCCCTACCTCCAGAAGTGCTTACAGACGAAACTTATGAAAAATGATTATATCATGTCCTCTGCGTTAAGCTGTGTCCCAAGATACAGCTTGCATGAAAATAAAAATAAGGAAATAACTGTAGCATCTGATTTTCTCTACATCTTTAGAAAAAAAAAATAGACCACACTTCAAATACAAGCTATCTTTAAATATTCTTTTTAACCTTTGCTTTGAGAGAAAAAGAAAGTTTAGAGAGTACAATTAATGCTCAGGAAAAAAATAACTTGTGTTCTTTTTGTAATTCATCATTGTTAAGTACAAATCTTTAAAGGTGAATTGAAAAACAAACAAAAAGCCTACCTAACTTCTTGGGGACATTTTGAGTTGGATGTTCCAATAATAATTGCTTTATGAATTCACAAATAGAAGTATCTAAAATACTGAGGTACGCTTTGTTGTTCTCCCCCCAAAAGAGAACAGTCAGTTCAAATGGCAAAGACTTCATTTCAAAGACCATAAAAAATGATGACACATTCCAACTTCTAACAATTACCAGCTATGTCTTACTCCAAGACATACATGTTCTATTTAGCTTGAATAATATTTTATTTACTAAACTACTGAAGGAAGGCAGGCCTCAGGAAAACAACTAGTGAAATGGCACAGTGTGAGAAGGAAGTGGCTTTCTCGTCTTCTGCGGCAAGCTCCAAAGGGACTGGTGGAATCCCTGAGCCTGTATTGTAAGTGTTGGCGACTATTAAAAGAGACTGTGACCCAGATCTGAGAGTATGTTAGCGCTTCCTTTGTGTTTTATTTTCTTTGGCTAAATACACCCTCGGTGAAAAAGACACCGTAGACATAAAAGCATTCATCTGAATTTGACCTAGACCCTGGGACTTTAAAAAGCATCTGTTAAATCAAGCTGTTCAACCCATAAGGGAATCTGTGCCTTGGGTTACGCAAATGATTGACAGTGGAAAAGTGGTGAGGAGGCAGGCTTGCTGGGCTCAGTGTCACATCTGGGAATGGACAGCTGCATGCCAGAGAAACCACAGCATGCTCCTACAGCTGTCCCTACAAGCGGCATGCTCCTCTCAGACATGTTTGCTCCAGGCTCTGGACAGATACTGGCAATGTGCCTCTAAAGGAAGACTGGCTTGTTGGAAATGACCGAAAGACACCACATCTGTGAAGACACACAGAAGACATCCTTAATCCCTTCCAACAGTGACCTTTGGGCCGCTGATATATGTGCGTCTCTAGCTCAAAGAGAATTTTCCCTAAAAATTAACCTTTTTAATCTGACCACCCACTCAGAAGATCCTTGAAGCAGTAAGATTTATTTTTAATTGTCATGAAACAATCTGCCATGTCTGCCATACATCAACAAAAAATACAGGGGAGATTTCCGTATCATTAACTTCGGATATCAATTCTACCTCCTTTAAGGAACTGCCTAGAAAGGAGAGGACCAAAACATGGGACTAACCTGGTCTTTATGATGCTATCTTGTATTTTGAATGGCTCTTTGGAATTCAGGAAGAGATGGGTCATAGGAACTGATGACAGAACTCCCCTGACCTGCCTCTTTCAAAAGTGTGTCATTGTATATATGCTGATGTGATGAAAAAGAACAGCAGGATTCGATAGTTGACATTATACCGTCAGGGATCAAATGTTTTGATATGCATCCCATTAAGTTTTCTTCCTTCTTTTCTCTCTTCCAAAGTTAACTGAGGAATCCATGAATACCAGATACTGAGCACTGAGCTAGGCACCAGGGAATAACAGATGACCCATGGTCTTCAAAGAGCTCACTGACAGAAATGTGAGGCTTCCCTCTCTTCCTGCCTCAAATCTTGTTAGAATGTACCATGGATAAACAGAACAAGTGGGGAATATAGACAAAGGCCATGCTGTGGTGTTTGTCTTAAGCCAAATGGGTCAATGAAAAGTGTTGAGTTATTCTTGGAGCCGAACGGATGCATGGATTTGAAGGGCTAGGTTTGGAGATAAGTAGACTGGTGAAGAGGAGGATCTGAACCAGATAATAACAGGAAAAGAGAGAAAAGTTAGAGAATAGCTAAGAAAAAACTCAGGAGATGAGAATGGTTGCCTGATGTAGGAAAAGGAGGTATCCTAACTCAGAGTCCTAGCGAGTGATAGGGTTATAGTGGTTGTGGTGTCAGCAGAGTCCTCAGTACTCACAGCTCTGGTTAAAAAGATGCTAAGTCTACCTGACCCATGTTGGGGTTACCTACCACTGCTCCAGCAGGCTACCCAAGTGCAAAGATATACAGGAAGCAGGCAGTCATGGGACTCTCAAGTTTGATCACGAGCTGCTGGTCTGAGCTATACACTGAAGGCCTCTAAAGCCCAAAGGACTGTTATGCAGGACAGACAGCAAGACCGCCAGCAGGGGGAGGAGAGGCAGAGGAATACAATGAAACTGGAGGAAACTCACTCATAGAAAACACAGGCTAGGCGCTGCTAGGCCTACTTTACTAGGCCTGCTCCAGTAAAGTAAAGCTGGAACTAGTGATCAGGACATCCGTGCGTCCCATGTGATTGTGCTCAGAAGCCACTCATGGGACAACATATTTGGAATCTCTACATGGTTTATGTCACTGTAGGTGTACAAAGAAAACATGTGCCTTTGCAGAGTCCCTATGTACTAGGTGAAGTGTGGTCTATGGACTGTGCATCACCATCAGTCATGTGGTGGGCTCGGTACAACCACAGACTGCATATCTTAACAGATTTCCCAGCAAGTGCACACAGCGAGGATACTCAAGTATATGACCATTTTCCTGCACAGTTCTTCTCACTTTAGTAAGAAGTAAATTAATAACAACCAAACCCATTCTGGGCATGGCGTGCACACTTGTAATCCCAGCACTCTGGGAGGCAGAGGCAGGCGGATCTCTGTGAGTTTGAGGCCAGCCTGGCCTACAGAGCGAGTCTAGGACAGCCATGGCTACAACAGAGAAACCCCGTCTTATAAAGCTAAAAACAAAACCAAACAAAAAAAACAACCAAACCCAAAAGGTATGTACTTGTTCACCCTCAAAGACAATCTAAGGAACACTGTTTTACTAGTGACATGTGAGAAATGGGAACCACAAAGAAAACGCTGTTGAGAAGCTTGGAGGAGAAAAAGGTGAAATGGCACCTGTCAGCCAGAGAGGCACTTTCTTATCCTGTGAGCACCCTGTCATACAGGGAAAGGACAGATGGGTTTCTCAAAGGCGGAATGTTAGATTAGTATTTTCCTTCAGTTTAGTAGGATTACTTATATATTCAGTCAGAGGAAAAAAACCCACCATGATTACATTTACACGGATATAATTTATGCCCCACGAGATACAGATACACTATAAACCCACATATGGGTTAACTAGGTTCCTGTGTAGGCTGCAGCCAATCAATTTCAGCCAGAAGAGCTGTATCATACACTAATTCTATTCCACTGTAGACATTCTCTGCCTGTCCTAGGTGTTATCAGGAGCCAGGCATGAGTGTGTTGGGCAGACAGGGTCCTGTGTTTATCTGTCATTTTGGAAATTGGATATTTTGTTAGAAGAAGAACTGATATTAAGGGATATAGAAGTTTCCAATTTATTCCCCAATACCACATGCAGGTTAATTAATAGGACACACAGCCTAATAGCAACCAGTAATTTCCCATTTAGCATTTTTAGATATTAAAATTAGATAGCACCATCAAATACCACACATACACTCAGGCAATTTTTAATTCTGTAGGCAAAGTTGGGGGGTGGGCATTATTGCGTAAAAATCCTTCACAATCCCTGAATCCTAGAGACATAGATTGTTGGGTCCCAAGGTCCCTGTAAAGGTGATTACATTAAATTTCTATTACTATGCATAATGACCAGAACTACCTCATAGCAAGTCATAATTAGTTAGGTTTGCTTGCACAGGTGCTCTGTGAGCGAGCACCCCATCCCCCACCCCCACCCCCAAAAATATTTTGCCAAGAGAAGTGCAAAATGAATCAGAAAACTATATTCGTGGCACCTTGTTCTTACCTCCTGTAGCAATTTATCCAACTTGTGCTGCAACTCAAGGAAATATCGGGATGTGATGAGACCCTGGTGGGATTTATCCAAGCAGTCTCGAGCCAGCTCGATAATCTGATGGTGAGTGAAGCTGAGGACTCCGTCTGCTAAGGGGAGAACATTGTCTGGAGAGTAGCTGGTGATGATTTCCTTTAGACGCTCTTCCATCTGAGCCGTGGCCTGTTCAGAGGAGAGGCACGCACAGGTGTAACACAGACACGCGTGAGCCACGCAACGACCACTCTTTCTTGAGTGGTGACACAGAGTCCTGAGAACTGCCTCTGAAGGAGACCTCGTGTGGAGGCTGGTGGTAGAGCTCACCGGTAGACAGCAGCAGCCCTGCATTCAGTTTCCAACATCATATACACATCCTCGAAAAAAGAAACCTCACTTTTGCATGGTACGATCATGGTGCACGCGTGTAATTGTGCACTAGTTTGAACCCACTGGCTAAACAGCACCAAGAAGGAGTGTGAATGTTGCCCATTGGTGTAGATGCTGCGCCTGTGAACCTCATCAAGCACTGACAAATGCACCACTCCGGTGAGGAGGACTCCAGGAGGGCGTGCACATGAGGGGCAGGAGTGATAGAGAAAATCCTGGGCCTTCCACTCGGAAGCTAACAGTGCTCTAAAAAATAATGAGAAGGGAGGAGGGAGATGGGAGAGGCCCCACCTTACCATGTGAGGTACAGATAATAAGCATTTGCAATAGTAAATGAAAAGGTGTGTTTCTGGCTATGGCTCACTGAATGGAAGATGGTCCATGTAAACTTCCTGAAATAACTCCTTTTAAAATTTTTATACATTTATTATTTATAGTGTTCTGCCTGCGAGTGTGCCTGCTCACCAGAGGAGGGCAACAGATCTCACTATAGATGGTTGTGAACCACCATGTGGCTGCTGGGAATTGAACTCAGGGCCTTTCAAAGAGCAGCCAATGCTCTTAACCGCTGAGCCATCTCTCCAGCCCCTCTTAAAATAATCCTAAGAATGTGTGTGGAGGGCTGAACTGTCATGTTAGCTCATAGGCTCCTTTCACATTTGGTTATCAAAAAATATGAAGTATTTCTTTAGTTGTTATTCAAAACTCAGGATTATGCCAGAGTTCATGGCATGGTTTTGGTGTGCCACAAGTAAACATATACGAATTCTAAACACTGTACTTTTAGCACACAGCATGGGGATACCCCTCACAAACAGATCCACAATTTCCTTTCTAACCTTCATTTTCTTCCCTGTGATTGCCTACTGGCTAATCGATATCCCTGGCTTACAAGAGCTACATAGGCAGGGACACCCTCCCCCCCCAACATTGAACCTCATTAACTAGGCATAGTCAATACCGGCTTCCCTTGTGGGCAGGCGACATGTGATAAATAGGTAAAACACGGCTAATCAATGCCATCAACGTTAGGTTCGTTACAAATACTAAGTACTCCTCTCCTGGTTGATGAACCCTAAGAATACCCTTTGTTCTCATGCTTTTAGCAACAAAGGCAGCAGGCGATGGTCCAAATGCCGTAGGGAGGTGCCAGTGCTGTGCGGAGCAGGGTGGGGGAGGAGGAACAGAACTGAGAACTGAGGTGAGTGAAGGGGTCCCTCAGAGAGCTGCTGCTGGTGAGCAAGGGCTCTAGCGGCGAGCCTCCACACACCGCACTCTGGCTTAATTCTAAGTTGTTTTTTTTTGTTTGTTTGTTTCTTTTGTTTTGTTTTAAACCAGTCAAGCTGCCAAACGCAACAGCATGCCTCTGCTTGTACAGTAAGAGGGTTAGAAACGGAGATGGGAAAGAAGGATGCGGTTTTCAGGCCGCAGGACGCTCTGGCTTGCGAGAGAGAGAAAAACCCTGTGGCTCTTGACAATCACATAGGACGCTTGCCTCTGAGGGCAGGGCCTCCTCCTGTACCTGCCAGGGCCCCTGTCACGGGGTACACGCTGGCAGCTCTCATCTTACAG
>CM053750.1:8096665-8315170 GCA_028658305.1 Pachyuromys duprasi
AACGCAGGCTCGAGGGCTGCAATGCCACAGAGTAGTTACAGTCACGGTGCCCAGTCAGAAGAGTCGCTTGCAGTCACACTGTGTCATGCACGGGGCATAGGCTTGTGTAGCTTCGGCAACTAATGCATGAACTGTAGTGTCAAACAAAATGGGGTGACCACTAACGTCAACAGCCAAGACATGTTTAACAGTGCAATTTCACACTTCTATCACACACCTGCGCTCTGCTACACACCACCAACGAGGGCGGAGAGCCTTCCATGGCACAGGTGTTGTGGCGAAATCCATTTTCTACTCTAACAAATGTTTATTTGGGACGCTGAGGTAGGCATGATGTACAAAAAAAAAAAAAAAAAAAAAAAAAAACCACCAAAAAAGCAAAAGAAAGAAACAAACAAAAACCACAAAAAACTGGGAGGGGCATACAACTGTTGTATACCTCTGTATGTTTGCCACTTTGTGTCTTTCTCGAAAGAGTTGCTCAGTTTGCAGGTGCCCATCCCAATAGCTTAAGCTATGCCCTGGGTATTTCTTAAGGAAAGTTAAAAACAGAACCTTTGCAACAAACCAAGGTGACTCTACATAAAAGTGGCAAAGTTTTTTCTTTTATTCTAGATCTCAAAATAAATTCACATATCCCTCAGTGATCCAGTGTATGTTCCTTTGGTACTAGTTTATGATTGTAGCTGAACATGAAAGATGTAGAGGGAAACTCCTTCCTAGTAAACTTCCAGGTTGAACTGAATACCCAGCAAGCTAACTTTTTTTAAACACTAAAACTTTAACAAATCAACATGTACCAATTCTGGCCCATCAAGACGCCATGTTGATGAGGATACACAATGCCCTGATTCCCTTTTCTAAGAAAGGACTGTTGCCTAGCTGCTGAGTGTGTGCCATCAGCAGAAGCCAAGAGTAGGCTATGTGTCTTCTAGGACAGCCTCAGCTACAGGAAGGAACCTCCTAATGTAAGTGACTGAACCTTCCCAGGATGCTGCTTAAAAAAAGGCCAATGACTGACTAGCTAGAGCGAGGGTATAAATGGAGGGCCAATTAGTCTACAGGGATCATAGTCCAAGGTGGGCTGAGGCTGATGGGCCTGTACTGTACTGTGACTTATCCTCCTGCCCAGGCCTACTTCCCCCATTTCTTTCCATCAGTGAGAATCTCCAGAGCACTTTCCTAAACACTGGAACAAGCCTTCTGTTTGGAGAAACTCCATCTGGAGACATTACTATGAAACCTACACTTGAAAGCAAGATAAGAAACAAGTCCTATTTAATACCGAGAGGGGAGCATTTGACACCCACAAAACACAGAAGCCTCAAGTCCTAAGAATATGCTCACCATCCTGGAGAAAGTTAAGACTTAAGTGGGAAGACAAAAGAGGACTAAGATGGGTTTTATAACAAAAATATCTTTCCATCTATTCCCTTCCCTCTTCATATGAAAATATGAACTGCTCTTGCAACACCAATAGTTGACCTTGAACTTCCTATGGCTAGACTTTTTTTCTAATAGATAGTCCCTAAGGCTTTTGCAGCAACTAGCACACTGAAATTTTAAAAGAAATATAATGATTTTCTGTGGTAATTAACAGTGTCATCTAGAGATGGAATATCACACTTCTGTTTATGACAATTCACAAAACAGTGAGCACACACATACAAATTAAAGAGATGGCTGAAAACAAACAATTGAAGTAAATATCAGTTTAAGCCGGGCCCACACACCTGAGACTTCGGGAACGGGGACGCATGGGCGTGTTTCTGCATCGGGTCTCTGTGGCGATGCTTTCCGTGGTGCAGAAATGTTTGGACAGGAAGTGTAGTTCATCTGGTGTTGGCTGGTATGGTAACTGGTGTAACTTCTCTTGGGAGGAACAGGATGACTGAAACAAATCAGAGTAAAGTTAGGAGATGACCTCCAGAAAAACTCTGGAAATGAATCAGAGTGTCAACCATTCTGCTTTGATCCCATGACGGCAAACTACAGTCTACATGTATGAAGTAACTTCTCTCTGAGCGTTCAACATGCCTTCTAGATATCCATTTGCCTGCAGCTTCCCAAAGTCAGTTTCCTTCCTGGGTAACAACCAAACCTGTGAAATGGACACAAGCCAGCTAAAGCCCAAGGAAGAGAAGGCAACCTCTGGGGTGAGAAGGCCATGATGGATTAGCTTTTGCTGAAGAGACTCCTGCTGCTGTTCCAGCAAAGATGTTGCCTTGTAAGTAAATGACACGATTATGTGCTGCGAGATCATAAATAAGGTAATGAAACCTCCCTCAATCAAAGCATGCTGCTCTGTGATGCAAATGCCACCCATGTGTTTTATGGGCACAAGGGGGGGGGGGACAGAAAAGTAGAGGCTTTTCTGAGTGATACCACCTTGTTATTTGGATCTGAAGGAATTCTTTCCTCTTTTATTGTGGGGGTGTGGAGATGAGCAATACTGTCCCTTCTCTACCGAACAGTTTCAGTGGCCCTGGCTTCATCCCTTGCTCTAGATTAACTTCTCAAAAGCCATCACTCAACACCTGGAATGAGATGGAGAAGGCGAGCAGCTAAAACAGGTGACTTTTAAACAACTTGATGTTGGGACCTGAGCAATGAAGGAACTGTTGACTGTAGGTTTTAGGGGCTGATAAACTCAGTGAATCAATGAGAATTTCTGAATACAGGGAAACATGGCTAGAATAAGCACATTTTTGAAAGGTACTAGTCATTCAAGCAGAGTTTTTCATAAAACAAAACAAAAATGAACAACAACAACAACAAAAACCTGTCCTTATGAGAGAACACCCTTCATAAATAGAAAAGCACCACAGTGTGGTAGCGCTGGAAATTAATGACCAGAGCTGAAACTATCCCTACACCTTGAAATTATAAAACGCCCTGCTAAATACATAGTAAGATAGGCAGGGACTTTTATAATGTAATGAGATTATTCTATAAACCATAAAAATGAGAACACAAGAAAAAATTATGAGATAAACCAAAGCTTTATTCGGGGTAAATAGACACTCTTAAAATATTTCCACTATGGAAAAAAAAGGAAATAAAACACATGAACTAAATCAATTCAGAAACTCTGGAAAAGAATCATAAAAATCAAGCAGGAGAGAAGCAAAGGTGGCAACAGCAAAGATGAGGAAATTAACAATTGGGAAAACAGGAGAGATTTACAGAGGGCGGAGGTCGAGGTTCAGTGGTAGAACAGATGCTTCACATGCCCAGGGCCCAGGCCTGATCCCAGCACAGCAAAAGCCCAAACATAAACACACACACACATACACACCACCCCCCCCACACACAGACACACACACACGAGAGAGAGAGAGAGAGAGAGAGAGAGAGAGAGAGAGAGAGAAATTAGAAACAGACAATATACACCATATACATACTCCACACGGGGGTGTGGAGAGGACTAAAACAGAATATAAACACAAGAAGGAGAGAGAACTAAAAGCAAATAGAATCCACAAAACACATACACACACACCTACCTTACCTGTACTTTCACAAGTAAATTGGTGTCTACCTTACTGTCTGCAAACCCACTTATGTATGTAAGTTTACAGCAATCACTTTGGGTAGCAAAGTATCAACCAACCTGATGGGGAATTATGTGAAATAGTCAATCCACTTAGTGTAAATGTTGATCCAGGTTGCTACAGAAATATTAATGTCCCAGATTATGGCTTGCTGGCTCTGTGACTGGTGGGTTATTATGTACAGGGTAGCAATCATACTGTCTTCTTAAAATGAAAGCTTCCCAATGCAGCAGGCTCAGGGTTTCTCATGAGACATTACGAATGGTCCTTGCATGGGACTAATACCAAAACCTCAGAGAAATGTCACTGGAGGAGGGAAGGGTTCCAGTGTTTTAGTTAATGTTTCACTTATAAGACATAATAAACTCTAGTTTTCGAAATGACTGCAGCCATGTAACAAACTATTGGCCTCAACTGAATCTGAGGTAATTTCTGTGAGTGTAGCGTATGCAATTCTGGAGAATGGCATCAAGCAATCCACCTGTGTTTAAGATTTTGGAATGTTATGGACTGGGTGATGCAGTTGCTGCAGTGAGTGCCGCCATCTTGACACCAGAGGAACAAGGAGGCCAGAAGCATCTCAGTGAGAAAATAAGCAAGGTGTGAATGGAAGCGGGCAATCACAAAGGATCCTAGGATGAACAGAGGGCACCTGGGAACAAACAGAAATGCAGCCAGTAGCTGACTCAAAATGTGTCCTCAGAGTGTGGCATGCTGGACAACAGGGAAGTTGAAGTTTAGTTTCATCCAAAATGAGCATCTCAGAGTTTAAGTTGCCAAGGTGCTAGTGTGTTCATAGGAGCCCAAGCGCCATCCCCACAACCTCACTTCCGTGTGTGTGTGTGTGTGTGTGTGTGTGTGTGTGAGAGAGAGAGAGAGAGAGAGAGAGAGAGAGAGACAGACAGAGAGAGAGAGAGAGAGAGAGACAGACAGAGAGAGAGAGAGAGACAGTCTTGCTCTGGTGCCTGGACTTGCTTCCTAGTGACCTTCCTGCCTCAGCCTCCACAGCACCTGGAATTACAAATGTGTGCGTCTCCAAACCTGGCTCTCATGTGCTTACAGAAAAGATACCTCTGTTGAGCAAGGCCTCTTTAATCAGCACTTTTAGAAGAGTCTGAAGATTTAATGTGGGTGTTTTACAATATACTAAATTTCATTACTTCCTATTTTTCCTAGTGTGAGGCTAGGAAGTCTCATTACCTAACTAGTTTGCATATGACTTTTGATGACACCATAAATAAAATCTGCTCTCAAAGAACAAAGAGTTACACCAAAAGCTGCTGTTACTTCTCCAAGCAATTAGACTCCAAATACATTTTCTATGCAATTATATCACTCAAATAAACATCATCTCAAGACAACCACTTTGCAAAGGACAGACCTCATATGCATGCATAAATTCCTACTTGTTATCATTAAAAGTAATATGATTTAATAGACATACCTCATATTTATGGATATTTACTTCTTATTTCCAGTCTTTCTCTTAGCAGAAAATAATTTATCTGGTGAAAAATGTTTGGAGGAATCTCTCCCTGCTACTGTAATTCCACATTGCTTATTTCAAAACTAAAAATTATGATGTGACTATTATATTGCAAAAGTTCCATAAATTAATTTTCACTGCAAAATTTCACACTTAAAGAACTGACAAGGCTAAATGCTCTCTGGGAGAACAGACTAACTGTATATGACAAGAATATTTCCAGTTTTGAAAAATAACATTTTTAACACTTGGCAGTATTGACATGTCTGTAATAGCCCAAAGATATAAAAACATTTACATTTCAGCATGAATGGGTCTGGAGTTCGGCTAACAACACAATTATCTGTGAACTTTAAAATGGTGTTTTGGAAACACTTCTAGTTTTTTTCTGTATGTAACCTATTTTCCCCCTTTTTAAAAAAAATGCACAGCTCTGACTGGCTAAATATCTAATAGTTAATGAGAATTCTAAGAGATATTCAGATTAGGAATAGGAAAGCAGAAACTCTGAGTCGCCAGCTGATATAACTGTGCTGATATTTGAAGAACAAGGACAGAAACCTAAACTAGAGCTTTGTAGCTTTCCCTTGTTCATTCTATAAAGAGCAAAGAAAAAACCAGCCGACCTATGCTACAGTGAGCACAGTCCAGACCCAAAAGTCCTTTCTTTTGGCAACAAGAGAAATTATGGAAAATAAAATTTCATTCTGAAGGGAAGAAATGGGATTTTGAGACCTATAACTGCCAACCACCACCTCCATCAACACATAAATGTGTAAGAAAAAAAAAAACATTAGTGTGTGTGTGTGTGTAAACATGGTCTTGGGGTTTCCTGTTTTAGACACATGAACTTTAGAGATATTAGCCTTCATGTAACGTCACCTAAAAAGCTAAAGAAACACCATGCACATGGTCTAAGAAGAGCCATGGCCATGGTCTATACTACTTGCTATATTTGGATGGATAAAATAAAGAGATGGGTAAACAGCCCCTCAAATAATTTTCTGTGCTTTAAGTGTCTGAGTCATAAAATGAGGGGGGAAAAACAGCAGCAATGTCACAGAATATTTCACCAGCATGCAGTGAGCCCACACATTGTAGGGGATAGATTGGTGCTTATTTTATAATACTTATAAAATAAGTATTATATCAAAATAAAAAGTATTATTTATTTCATAAAAACATAATTTAAAAAATTACTTAGAGTCAATGGTCTGATTCAGTGTATTCATCCTTTATACATTCACTTTAAGAAAATGATGTGTGGGGCTGGAGAGATGGCTCAGAGGTTAAGAGCACTTGCTGCTCTTCCAAAGGTCCTGAGTTCAATCCCCAGCAACCACATGGTGGCTCATAATCATCTACAATGAGATCTGGTGCCCTCTTCTGGTGTACACGTGTATACGCAGGCAGAATACTATATACATAATAAATAAATAAATCTTTAAAAAAAGAAAATGTGTGATTATCAGAAAACGAAACTACATCTTGTCCTGTATTTTTCATTCAAAAGAAAGATTTGTCAACTTAACTGTCATTAACACTGAATGAGAGTGACTCAAGGTAATGCCATTGAAAATAAAGGAATCTCTGGCCAAAACCCATGAATTTAATCTTTTAGTCTGGGGAGGATTCAATGGAGTGTGGGTAAGGAAGTCACAGGGTAAAGAATCTGCACTGTTTTCTTGTGGCTTGGTTCTAAAGGCTCCCAAGGTCCAGAGAGAGGCGTTTTAAATGACTCTGTACAGTGTCAGTTTATCATTCTTTTTAAAGGCTCCCGAGGTCCAGGGAGAGGCGTTTTAAATGACTCTGTATGGTGTCAGCTTATCATTCTTTTTTGCAGTATGGTTCCACATCTTCACATCTGAAATAACCGGTGATGGCTGCTGCCTTTCTAATCAAGTAAAACCTCACTGGTACTTAGTAGCAATTTTACCACTGATAACATCTAGGATTTTATGGATGTGAGGCTGCCATGCCACAGCACCTACTCAGAAGTGTTAGGGATGTGCTCAGAAATGATCCAAATGGACAGGAAACTCACAAAGCACAACGAATGGGGAGAGAGTCCGGAGAATAAATGACCTCTCTCCGGTGCATACCCTAAGGAGACAGAAAGTGAGCCCAACAGATGTTAACAATTTGAAACTCCACATTACACTCGAGCTTCCGGAAACACACACGTCTGGAGGAGGGACGCTAGTTAGGTCATCTAAGAGGTTTTAGTTTCTTATCAGTTGGAACATTAGTCAGTCCTGGCATGCTCAGCACAATGCTGTGGGGGCGATAGTCCTAAACAACACACTATGGTTTTGACAAAATCAGAAGGGCACTGAATCAGAAATGGCTCTGGGGTTGTAGGTCCACCATGTGGGCTGATTGAGCCAGGGCTTCTAGACCACCTCATTAGGCATTCATTGAATACTGTGTGACCTCCTGGGCCTTTCTAAATGATCACCTGGTTCCCAAAGCCCTGTGGTTACAGAAACTCCTCTGACTCAAACCAGGAATGCTTGTATCTAATCTACTGAACAGTATCCAGTAATTGCTAGGCCTGGGGTTGATCTGTTATTGTTTGGGGGAAAGAATCTCCTATTTCTCTATCACTTTCCACAGACTTACTATGCTCTTTACCTGTTTTATTTTTATTTTTTTAAGTTGTTAGGGCACGGGCAAATTTATGGCTTTGTGTATGTGTGCATGTGTGGGGACCCTCTGGAGGAAAGAGAAAACAAAACAAGCTTCCATCTCAACCACACACAACAAAAGACCGAGTCTATCAAAGTTTAATGGCATCTTTGGCATGAATACAACTGTCATAGAACGAAAGCAATAAAACCAGATTGTGTTGTTTCCCCCAAACCACACCAAATGGTATTAAATGAAGGCTCTCATTCTCCTCCAGCTTGTCACCCTGGACCGAAGACATTTATGCCCTGTCGTTTGGAGGCTTGCAGAAACAGTGGACCCTTTTTCTACTTGGTAGGCCATCATTTGACATAGATCTTACTGAGAGATAAATACATGTGGAATTCATCTTTTCCTTCCCCCCAGGAAACACCCAGAGAAAAACACAGACTAGAGATTAGTTCTGTGGTTCTGAGATGAAAAGGGGGGAAAAAAATCAAGCACTTACGGAGACGGTGGAGCTTGGTGTATTTGTCCCATAGCCCGAGGAGGGGAGTGAAGCCAGGGACCAGCGGCGCCCATCCGTCCTGCAGACAAAGGGAGCTCAGTTAGGCCAACTGTGGAGTGCTGATATCAGGGGACCCCAGAGAACCCCCAGGGAATCAGGGTATCTTTAATCAAACAAATGACATAAACATAGTCTATGAGTGAGGATGTCGGAATGCTTGGCCAGGGTTAGGGTAAACAAACATTATACAGCAGGTTGCCTTTTATTTAAACGCAATCAATACACCCAAACAAGTAGAAAGTGAATGGGTTGATCCATAGTATTGATCTCTCACTAATACACTTTGACAAAATGAATACCGGGGATAATTACAACGGTCAGACTCAGCAGATTCAAAGCGATGCAAGCAGAAAGGGAAGAGGGAACACGTTTTATGTGAGAACTGACAACTGGCCAATGATCTTCACGTGGGCCTGGACTCCATTAGGGCACAAGACCTTGGGGCAGGCTCGGGGCTTTCAATAGGATTCCAGCTCATATTTCTAAGGGCAGAGTTTTCCTTATTGTAAGCAGGGGCGGAGGGAGCACAGGGCTGCTGGTTATGTCATGCTTTCAGGTGGCATGTAACTTCAGAGTCAGAAAGCTTGAAGCTCTGGCTTTGGAGTTATTGCTTTCTTCCATGTCCTGGCTTCATAAAGCATTGGAGCAAAGGCCACGAGCAGAGTCCACATGCAGGCGGCAAGCTCTTCCCAGTCACCCTAAGGACTGGAGGAAATCTCTCTACTCACAATGAAACGAACACTAAGAGTAAAGTTGCCTGCTCCAGTCAGAGTCCAAGCTGTCAGGCTTCTTAAAGAGAATGGCTTTCGTTTTTGATTGCTGGCTAAATGGTGGCTTTCTGATTTGGACGGTTGGTTAAGTTAGAGTCACTGCGGGGGTCCAAAGTGAACTGATGCAGTACTCATTGGTGGTGATGTTGCAGGTAGGGCAAGGGGCTGCCACAGAGCAAATTTTCAGGGATTTCTGTTACTCTAGAGCTTTATTCAAAATGTCAGATCATACTGTATCACAAACTATCAGGGAAAAGAACACATGCAAATTTTCCAAGGGGCAAAACAGGAAAAACATGTTATTAAAGAGCAGCAGTACAGTCTTAGCTACTGGACCACGTGGAGACATTCTGTAATTCACGATTTTGTTAATTTACCAAGTGAGAGACAACAATATATACAGTCTAACATAGACACATTCACAGAAAGTGGAAGTCAGGGAATTAAAAAGCATCAATCTTGAGTTTTGGAAACCACAATCAGATGCTGATATGGAAATCTTCCACTTGTAGCCTGACAGTCAAAGGGAGGTCTTTTAGGCTACCATGGATGTTGCCTCCATAAATGCAAATGGTCCACAGAAACAAGATGGAGGTCAAGCAGACATATCACAGAGTGACTACAATGCTAAATTTTAGTGAAATTTACCTGTCATTTCTGTGGCCATGATTGGAGTACAATTGAATCAAGTATTTAAAAAAAGAAAAGAAAAGAAGAGGAAGAAGCAAAAGAAGATGTTTATAAATGTAACAGAGAATAGTTATTGGGGCAATTAGATCACGTATTTGTTTAAGAACATTTTTATATAAATGAAAATGTTGAAATTTCTGAGGAAAATAATTAAAGTATTACATAAAAGATAGAAGCACCAGCTAAATGGACACAGGTAGATCTTATATTCAACTACCTATTAAAATATTTAAAACCCATGACTAAATTTTATATTTTAACCACTTTTAAATTTAGAAGAGAAAAGGATATGATTTTTAAGAAATTTATTCAGTCCATTTAATAGCAATTATCAAAAACTAGACATGAAAAGAGTAAGGGACACAATTTCTCCCACCATGATTTGTTTTGTGATTCATTAACTCTCCTTTCCCCCAGGTATCCACAGACATATTTCAGATGGATGAGCTGTTCCAAGAGGAGTCATGTTCTTATTAGTTCTGAAGCATAAATTACATTTGCTTAGTCTAGAAAACACACAACTGGAAAGATGTGTAAACAAGAATGTGCTCAGTTCTTGGTACAGCCATAGACCAGAAATAATTCATGTCTCATAAAGTTCCCTAAGTTGCCTGTATCTGTTTACTCAAATGGAGCAAAAGGACCATTTCATTTTCATTGCCATGACAACCGCACATCAGAAGCTCCAACATATGCTATATGTAGTACTGAATGGAGAAAGTGCCCCCTTTCTAAGGAAGCCATCACACAGGCATGATTTGGATCTGACTAACAACGCTGTCTTTTCTGTTCAGTAGTTACCAATAAGGCAATATCCAAAGACAACATCCTCATCTTCCCAAAGCAACAAGGATCTTTTGAAAAGAATCATTTCTTTGAGAATGGAAATCTCAATGTTATATCAAGTGAAAGAAGACAGGAAGACATTCGATGAGAACATAATGACACAAAGAGATTGGGAGCTGGCGGTGGGTGGTCAAACTCACAAAACATTTAGATTCATGTTGTGCACAGTAAAGGAGAGCGAACTGCTCTACTCCTGCCCTGAGGATTCTAACTGTAGAAAGAGAGCACAGACTCATGCATTCAGTAATTATGGTCACCTGGGCCGATATACTGCACACCAATGGGTCAAATTAAACCATACCAACCACCAACTAAAATCTACTCAAGAAAGAATTATAACACTAACAGGAGTTTACTCTACTCACTGGTATTCAAGGGTCTGAAGACTTAAAAGTTAGAAGGCCAACTTTTCCTAGTAATTTGCTATAGAAATGTATTCTGGGATTCATAAAGATAAATAATGACTGGGCAAGTAGGAGATGCTGACAGCACTAAAGGGCACTAGACTGACAATGAAAGCAAAAGCAATTTATAATGTGTCAACGCCCCAACTTCTGGCAAATGTATAACATCATCATGCCCATCTTACCATCAGGCAAAAATGTTGAGCAATCCGTAGCCATAGGGGCTCTGAGTGTGCAATGAGTATACTCCATCCAAGGTTCTTTCGACCAAAAACATTCTAGGCTTAGAATGTTTTATTTGTTCTTAAAAGGTATTTCCAAAGCTGTTAAATATCCTTCTTGCTAAATCTGAGACTTTTCTAAACATCCCACTGTTGCTCAGAACACTTCAATAGTTCACAGCAAGTTTCAAGTTTGGAGACCAATGAAATGGCTCAGTAAATAAAAGTACTTTCCATGCAAACCTGAACACCTAGAAGCCACACCTCCTGTGGCCCACTCATGAGGAAACACCCAGATGTGTATGTATACAAAGATAAAGAAAGACAGAGAGAGGAAAAACGGCCAGTAAAATTTAAATTTAAGGGCTTCAGATTTTGGAATATTTTGGATCTTGGATTTTCAGATTAGGTTTTACACATGCTACAACTAGCAATGTGAAATGTTTCCTTGTCTCAAATAAAATGCAGTATGGTAATGCTTATTATTTTCTCTTCATAAACTCAGTAGGTTAAAAACTACCTTCGTAGGTTTACTCTTGTGTCTGCATTTGAAAAGATAGTGTGCGTCATCATACTTTAAAGCCTGTAACTGAACTATTTACATTACTAAAGGTGTAAAAGAAAATGTTGAACAAGTAAGGTCAGAAGTTTAACCTTTGTGTCTCTACCCCAGAAGGATCCCAAAGACAGAACCATATTTCCTGTATTGGGCTAAATTATAAAATAATGAAATGTAAGAATATCAAACTGACATTGCTTTTTAAAGGCACAGTGACACACAGCCAACAGGAGGCAATGAAGACCCAGGCCTGTGTTTCCTGAGTGAAAAGCATCTCTAAAATGGAAGAAGTTGGCAAGCACTAGGTAGAGAGTGCCAATCTGAAGTCTCATAATGAACACAAGGTTCTATTTACCTGAATAAAAGTTTAACACAACGATCACTCATGTTCTAATCAAAATTAATGTTTTTTGAAGAGTGTGGAAGGCGTCCCAGCTGGTAGTTCATGCAACTCGAACTGGAGGTCTCCAGTGATAATCCCCTGTCACGGTTTATGGTTTATTTGTCAAAAATTAACATACTTGGGGGGTTGCGCATTTTTTTCATAGCGTAAAAGCCAGATTCATCTGTCCTTCAGTCTCCCACTTAATTATTAGATACTCTTCATTTTTATAAACCTGGCAGGATTAAGACACTGTGGCTTCTGTCATGTTTCAATACATGCTGCTATGAGATTTGCACTTACTTATTACTCAGAGTAATTGAATGCACACACCCTCCATTTTAGACTACTGAGGCCACTTGTTTACTGACTTTCAGAGCATTCCTGCCCACTTGGAATAGTGAACCATCTTGAATTGACAGTCACGGGCAGATGGACTTCCTAGGGCAGCTAGCTTTTGTATTTCTTTTATAGTATAATAGTTAAAAGAAAATCTTAACTAAAAAAAAAAAGTTGGATCTTAGAGAAGATCCAGGTGTGGGTCTCAGCAAGCTCCTTGAGACAGTATCTTGATCATTCTTATGTCCTCCCACAGTGGGATTCATAGCAGACTTGGGCACATGATGGGAAATGGTTCTGGTGATGAAAGAACAAACATGTGTTCTGAGATTGGAACTTAGAGAAGAATCTTAATCATACAGAGTTCTGAAAATGCTGCTGGAATCTTAATTATAACACAGAATGCTGCTGAAATTCCTTCTCCTGGGATTTCGGAAGATAAAAATACATTAATCACATGCTGACAAGTGTGAGCACTCCAAGTGTGTTGTTAGTAATATGTAGGAGAAGAAACGCATTTTCTTAAACATACCTATATGGTTTAGTAAGTGCAATTTGAATTCACCTTAGGGTATAATTAAGCCCCTGAGAAAGTCTTACAAATACATGGAATGTCCAGATCACAAACTGAATTTATTGTGAATATTTGGAGACCTGAAGGGGCATTTTGCATTCGGTCTTGCTTGGGTGGTGGAGGCAAGACACGTATGTGAGAGGGGTGAAGGATGTCTGACTGAGGAAGGCATACTGATTCAGAATCCAGAAGAAATGGCGGAGGCCACAGCAGGAAGGGCCAGGCCGGGAAAGGTGTTAGGTACTGAGTAAGGACACTTCCTCTTAATTCAGTTCCCCACAAGGAGAGGCATAGCTCATAACCATTTGCTGCCTAATTCTAAGTACAACATTGACACAAAAAGTGTTCCAGACGTGGTGGCACACACCTTTCACCGCAGCTTTCGGAGGCAGAGGCAGGCAGAGCTCTCAGTTCGAGACCAGCCTGGTCTACACAGTGAGTTCTAGGACCATCAGGACAGCCAGGGCTACACAGAAAAACGGGTCATTCAATTGCTGGTTAATGCTTGCAAGTTGGTACCTTGTAATCAAGAGTCTCATTTTTGCGAAAAGTACAGCATAAGGTAGCAACAAAGGCTTATACCTGGACATAGATAAATGAGCCTGGGTAACAACACCTCAGAAAATTCAGTGAAAATCTGTACAGGCCGAATTGTGCATGCTCTGCAGACAGGGGCAAAAACCACAGAGAGAAGCCTGTCCTCCTGTCCTCCCTGTCCTCACTGGGACCAAAAGGCACCCTCCAACTCTAACACGAGGCAGAAGTCATCATGGAAACTGTAAAGCAGGTGTGCTGTCTCTAACAAGGTCCTTTGGTTGGAGAAGGCTTTACGTGATAATGAAAAGGAAGACCGAACCCTGGAAGAGCAGGAGGGAGGGGTATGCGGGGGAGAGAGCAGAAATGGGTTCCCTAGGAGCCCCTTTATTGTCCCACTCATAGGCAGGCCTTACCTCCGTGCAAATGAGAAATGGGCTGAGGCACTGGGGGAGAAATTCCTTGGACTGTCTTGAGGGCTATTTCCTGTGGAGGGAAAGAGAGAAATGAACAACCTAATTTTGTTTTTGTACCATTATCCACAACCAGAATCTTCTTCTTGGTAATCAGTTTCTTTACAGTTCTACAAAATGTCATTTCCTCTAATAATGCTTTAGCTTTGCCTCGAGCAGGGATCTGGGAAGCAGTGGAGGGGGGGAGGGGAGGACTCTGAGCTCTAGCATGGCTTTCCAAGTGGGCCAAACATATGAATACATATATTCAGCACTACCACCAAGCCCCAACCCTCCAGGGTTTAATAATCCAAGCATTTCAGTCTATAGAATAATGAGTATCTATACGTTTTGTATGATGTCTTCAGAAGCTAACATTTAGGTGGGTGATAAGCTCATGCTTTCACTGGTGCTACTTTTTATTTGGAGAAGGCAGCCGCAGTATGGGGGGGGGGGGGATGGATCTTGAAATAAAGGTTTGGATTCCAAAGTATACATTTAAAAGATGTGTCAAAACGAGTCATAAAATATCAGGGAGAATCCAGCCATCTGGACCTATTTCTAAAATGTCCCAGGCTCTTCTTAGCATTGCTAGAAGAACCTGGCAGGATTACCCCTTGTCAGTATTTCCTTCAGCAAGCTCTGTGTCTCTAAGCAGCGGGAACGTGACTGGCCAGGCCATAAGGAGATGGCAGCCTCTCCTCAAGTCCTCCATAGGCAGAGAAGAACACTGATTGCTCGCTGGAAGGAGGGCAGCTCCCTGGGGGCTTGTTACTTTCTCCATTAGCCTGCTCAACCTGCTGCTGATCATTGACAAAGCTTGGCAGGCAGCTGGCGAGGGCAAGTTCAGGACACTCCAGACCACGCTGCTTCCCCTGCATATTTAATTAGAGGCACAGCGCTGTTGAGGACCGCTTGGGAATGGAGCTGGTTTTAGTAAGGAGGTGAGAAAAGGCTGCAAAGTCGCTCTATAGTTTTTTTGTTTTTGAAAAGTGGAAAAATAGATCAGGGAGATGCCTTTCATTCCCAATAGCTAGGCCACTGTCATACCATTGGCTCTTGTGTGAGAGTGACCACTACAGCCCGCTGTAAGGACTACAGATTGTCCATTTAAACCCAGCTGTAGAGGTAAACAATTTGCTATTAGTGTGCTAACAGAACAGCCTAACACCTCAAGGGGGTTAAGTTTAGTGTTACCTGGAGGACTTCTTAGACTGGCTACATCTCCTGAAATTTTTCAATTAACTAAGGTTGCAAATTTTATAGTGTTGCCTTTCAACAGATGCTATTAACTTTATGACAGCGCAATCAAAGCCATTCAACAGGGAAGCTCTGAGAAGCTGCTTCTTTATAGAAAACCAGGCAAGGAGCGGTTCCCTTGCCACAATGAAATTTATCATGTCTTTGCATCTGCTGTTCTGGGGGCCCCTGGAGGAATGGATTTTGCTTTTGCCGTCCAGTAATCCAGGATTCATTTTGTCTGTTTATCTACACAGCAAATTAACTTATTTTGATTTCTCTCAACAGCATTCACTCGCCCACTCCTAATTTAGCTTTGTGTATCATGATCTGCATTCTGTAAAAGAGCTCAGTAATTTCAAAATGGCTAAGAGCCCTTGCTTCCTAAGGGGGATAATCTAATGCTTGGAATCACTGTACAGTGGTTAGATTTTTGTTGTTGTTGTTGTTTGTTTTCAAAGTTTGGAGATATACTCATGTTGCTCATACATCATGAAGAACAAGCTACCAGTAAATTATTAGTTTTAACAAAAACAATTGCTTATTTGAAGCCAAGACATTCTGACAGCAATCCTTTCTGCCTCACTCAAAAGAATAAAGTAAGACCAAGGGAATCTGGCCTGATCCCTAGCCTGTCTTCTCTGTGCAGAAACACTAAGGCTAGGGGTTCAAAGGCCCCGGAGGAATCCAATGAGCGTTTTATAAAAGACTCTACAGCACATGATGATCTTTCAGCTTGAGGACAAACAGAGAGAGATAGACTAGAAAGGCTCATTTAACTCTGCCCTTCAAAGAAACCAAAGAGGCCATTACCAAAGCTTCCATTAACCGTCCCCAGACTTTGCTTTACAGCCCGGGCTGCCTCTCTAGGTATGACTAAAACTTTTCCCCTTCCTTACTTGCTCTTTCACTGCCATAAAACCAAACCCTAGACTCCTTTATCTTCAAACTCAAGACTATAGGGCCATCTACATATCTTAATAACTCTGCAGATGCATTTTCTAAATATGGATTGAAAAGCTGAACTGAAGTGCATATAACATTCACAAAGTCATGTGTTGCTTAAGAACTAGACTGTTCTTAGAGATGTTATCAGGCATTTTTGTCAATGTGTGCACATCACAGCGTGAACTTCAACAAACTAAGATGAGGATAACATCAGCACATGATGTATTATTTTGGGACCACAGTTGTACATGTAGTGTACCCATGTTTTGACAACACTGAAAACAAGATTTGCTGGAGGGAAAATGGGCCAGGGATTTTTGTAAGAAAGAATTGGGATGCTTTTGTGTGCTGCTGTTTTAACTGTACTATCACTGAAGTTCTCTAAAGCATCATGAGATATCAGTAGGACAGGGACTCAAAGGCAGGGCAGTACAGAAAGCTTCGGGTAAGATGGTGGATGGGGACTCCAAGAAATCACAAACAACTCAGTCAGAAACACCGAGTTGGTCCCAGAGACAAGCTCTCTAGCCATAGCAAATGCAGAGCGGTACAGCCAATGAACCATGAACAACATTTATTGGTACCAGATAGTGGGAGGCTTTAGAGATGCTTGGGTGCACCAAAGGAGATGGAGCTGGACCAGCACATGCAAGGGCAAGAGAAAAAAACTTCTGTGGGTGAACCTCAAGAGGGACTAGAGAAACAAGCGAACACACAGAGAGGCTGGTGTCGCCACTGTGGATAGACTGGTGGGAAAACACAAGAGAATAACTCACTGATAGACAATCTTGAGGGGTAGGTGGAGTTCTGGTACTAACACAGGAAAGGGTAAATGAGCACCATATAAGACAAATAAGTCATTCACTGAACAAAACTGAATTTTCCCTGGAAACTGTAAGATCAGCACATTAGACTGGTCGACGTCAGTCGTGAAAGGTTTTATTCTTATTTGAACTAAAAAAAGAGGACTTCTTTTTTTTTTTGTCTCTTGAGATTTAGCAATACTATATTTTGTTATACAGTCTCCCTAATGCTGCAGATTCTGGGTAGACTGGTTAGCATTCATGCCCTATGAAGTGCTCTCAGTGGAACCCATGAATATCGCTTCCTGTGAAGAGACAGCAAGATAGATTGAAACTGGAGTCCTACACGTGACCTTCACTCCTTGCACACGGCTCTCGGAATTCATCCACCCATCTGCAAAGCAATACCTGGGAGACTCTCGAATAGAAGCTGGTGCCAGTTAATTCTCTGCCCATATGTGCAGCCCTAGCTTGTAGCTCACATCCTGCTGCTCCAGGGATTTGCTGGCTCTTGGATGTTTAAGCGCTCGGACACTTATGGCCTGGCAGTATCGCTGCTGATGCTCAGACCCGATACAGTATGCCTTAGCGGTAGTCGGGCGCTGGGTAGGTAATTAACACCACAATCCCCGTAAGGCACGGCTAAGATGCGAGCAGCATGTCAGAGCCACGCTTTACCTAACGGCACTACATGGGGTGCCTCATTTTGGAGGCAGTTATTGTGAAGAAAGTGATTTCCAGATTAATTAAATTGTTTGATTGCTTTGTAATTAGGCTGGAGAAGTCCTGCGTCTTCGCCACAGAGAAGCAAGCTGCAAATCTTTCTAAAAGGCATATGCTTTACCCACTATAGATTATTAATGTGCTTTTAATAGCTATCTGTTCACAAAATGACAGTTTCTGATGCCTCAATTTTCTTTAAGGACAGAGGGAATCCAAGAATTAATGACCATTGCCATTTGAAACTCCTGGTGGATCAAAGAGTAAGCCCCCCATTTGAATCCTCATTCTCATTACTTGATGAACCCCTTAAATGAGCTGTGACGTTTTGCACCAGAACAATCAGTATGGTGTTTTCTGAAGGCTTTGCAGGCCCTCAGCAACATATAACCGTGGCCTTGGGCCACCTTAAATAGAACCAAATCTAGGATCTTCCTGCAGGATGAATGACAGCATAGACTGGGTATAAGCAAGAGTTACATAGGAGCCTCCAACAGAATAGGCCATGTGAAATCACAGTTCAAGTTGCCAGCAAACTCTGAGTGGATCCCGCTGGGCCATAACAGGTGATGTGTGAAGGAAAGCCAGAGATCTCCCTGTCACTTAGACACCTGCCTCCGAAACTGGCTCCTGTCCAGATATAATTGTGGAATATTAATTAAACCTGGGCAGCTGTTTAGGCCCTAAATAACCAAGGGCTAGCTTCGATTGGCTGACGGTGGTAGCATGTCTGGCTAAAGCACGCTGTACTTACTGCAGGCCAATGTATAAAGGACACCAGTCTACTTGTTCAAGTCAAGAGCAGATTATTCACACCGCATTAATGTTTCCTTATACTGTGGGCTTTCTCTGGCCAAGCCTGACATACGCAGAACCACTAGCCACTGCTTGACTAATCCAGGCAAGAAATGTTTTTCTTTTTTATTTAACAGAAGGGAAGGACATGATAAAGATGTTTCCAGCTGTTCTGTGACCAATGGGCTGCACACAGGCTGGGGCAGGAGCAGGGAGATATGTCAGGAAGCTGGCAGCACAGACAAGGGGACCAGTGACTGCAGACCTCACGGAGGAAGAGGTTACAAAACCAATGGGCTTTGTTGAAAAGTGGGACTAAGTAGAATAAAGCTGGGAAGTGAGCAATTAAGAATGCTTCTTATAACTGATAATCATCAGTCGTCATCAGAGAAGCATCTTCTCCTTGCAGTAGATGGGATCCACAACCAGACTATACACAGAGAGTGAGAGACTTCAGAGCACTCGGTCCTCATGGGATGTCTCCACTAAAGCCCCTCCTCAGGCTCAGGAATTTGTGTGGGAAAGAAGAGAAAGACTACAAAATCCAGAGGTCATGGGTGACTCCAAGGAAATAGGTTTTTCTAGACACAACAGAAGTGATGTGCGTACAAATTCAAGGAGATTGCTCCAGCACACACAAGACTTACACAGGTTCAAGCCAGACAGGGTCCGCAGTGCTAAGAGGGGTGGGGTTCCCACCCCTAATCAGGAAGTCATCTGCAACAACTACCCGCTAGTAAAAAAAAAAAAAAAAAGGGCCAAAAAAATATTGACATTACAATTCATAGCAGTAGCAAAATTAGTCATGAAGTAGCAATGAAAATAATTTTATCTCAGGGGTCACCAAAACAGGATGAACTAGATGAATACACATATGCACAAAAGGTGTGTTCTGACTAGTTTAAAGTTCTTCTTGTCTGGTGCACTGAGTTCCCTGTGAGAACAGATAACAGATGAACAGGACACAGCAGCCAATGACCCACTGACAGAAGCAGATATGCCCATTTTAGATCATCTTGCAAATCCGATTCTGGAGCTTTATTCATTTGAAGGACATGTTTACCTTTACATGCGTCAAAATCACTTTAAAAAAATCTCTCAATGACAGTCAATTACAGTAAACATACACTTTGACAACATACTTAGGATTCTCACATTTGTAATGTTTTTTTAAGGAGTGAGAGATGAGGTTATAGGGTGGAAGACACGTGGAGAGTGGAAGAGAGACCCAGTAAGAGGTCAAATCCTGCGACATGAGACTCACAGAAGTCTACTGTCCACACTCATGAAGCCATTCCTCTGGAATTTGTGTCTTATATTGGAAAGGCCGCGGCGTTGACACGAATCCCTTGGAGGAGAGCTGTCATGGGTTCTTGAGAATGTTTAAGCTTGTCATTGACCCTTGCTTATTACTCTGAATTGATGTCACATCTCAAGGTGATCCCAGGTAAAGGCTGGTGAACGCTAAGAGTGATGATGAAAGTTGATTTTGGGCGGCATGTTTTCCTCCCAGCTACAGTAATTCATCTTCTCGGCAAAAGAGAAGAGATTACTCTCACCCCTGTTTAAAGTTCCTGAGATGTGTTTGTAAGGTCAAGGAATGGGAGGCAAGAACACATCACCGAAACAGATACTCCTCACTTCCATGCAATTACATGGAACTTGATTAGTGCTGTTAATCTTAGATAACTAATTAGTTCCTGAATCTGGGTAGGACCCAGTTAAAGAATCTGGCAGTGTGTGCATGTTATTATTTTTTCTATCTGACAGGAAGGGATTTCAATTCCTTAACATAATTAGATACAAAGAACTTCCCTTTTATCCCTAGAAGAGGGGGGACGTTATCAGGAAATTGGTTCTTAGACTGTTAGCTTCGACTGCTAAGTAATTTCTAGTCAGAACAGAGGCATTTTAATGAAAGGCTGAACATCCATATGGCTTCCTAAATGTACTGCAAAGGTGATGCTCATTATAAACCTTTTCCTTTTTAGATCCTTTTAGTTAAAGAATGAATACTAAAGCTAAGCTGCTCCTATTTAACACATTCAAAACGTTCCTATGAAATCCAGTGGGTGGGAATGTAATCAAACGCAGCAAGATATATGCCAGGGGTTTTCGCTGAAATAATTATCATTTGGGTTAGAAAGTTTTGCTAACCTATTCCTTTGTAACAAAATACTGTGGAAAGAGCCAAGAGTCTAACAAGTCGTCATTCTTAGTGTCACAGATCCTGGGAAGTCCCCGGTGCTGGCACTCTCACTCCTTCAATGTTTCTCACACTTCTTCTCTGCATCCCCTTAGATCAGTGAAGGAAGGGTTCTCAGTGTGGGCTGCACACTAAAAATCAACAGAGGAACCTTAAAGAGATGCTGCTGGCCAGACCTTACCCCAGTCCCCTTGAGCAGGAGGACTGTAAAGGGGGCCTGGATTTGAGAAGCATAGCTTAAAATTTGCTTATGTACTTGCCCTTTTAAAACTCTTCATGGGCCATACCTAGATTTCTGTTCCCTTACCCACTTCTCTCTAACACTCAATTTTCCACTCTTGGGTATATTAATGCAATGTCCCTGTTACATATTCGCCTCCCTCTGACCTCCAAGTATTCTCAAAAGGGCAGTTAGACCTGAAATACTTTCCCTATCAACACAAACAAATACTATCTTGCCATTTCAGCACTTTCAATCCCACCTGCCCACAGGGGCTCTCGTGGGTTAATAACACAGGGCAATGTTCCTGTATAACAATGGATTCCAAGTTCCCAATGGGATCCTGAAATCACAAACAGAACAGATACTATATATGCTATGTTTCCTTCCTATTCCTCCATACCTTATGATATAATTTAATTTACAAATTGGGTACCAGAAGAGATTACCAATGTTGAGATAGGAAGTATCCCTCAAAAATATTCATGTGTCAAAAGGCTTGGTTCCAAGCCGGGAGCACTACTGAGAAATGACTGGATCCAAAAAGACTTGGATCTAATCAGTAGATTCATTCATTGATGAGTTCATAGCTAAATGGGCTATTCAGAGATGGGGCCTATTTGGCAACAGTAGGCTATTTGAGGTGTGACTTTGAAGGGAATATCTTACGCTGATCCCCTTCTCTCTCCTTCATAGTCTCCCTTCCTTACTCACCTTCTTCCCCTCCCTCTTCTTGTCCTACCTCCCATCATTCCACCAGGAATTGAAAAGCTTTCCTCTGAGATATACTTCTGCCATAGTTCTGTCAAGATGCTGCCCTTACTACAGGCCCTTAGTGATGAGGTCTAGTGACTTTGGACTAAAATCTCTGCAACTTTGAGACCAAATGAAAGTTTCTTCCTTTACAGTGATATTCTCCGGTATTTTGTCACAGTTAACAAAAAAGATGACTAATATAAACACCATCACATCTACTGTAGTGTACAGCTTTCTTCATTGTTGCTGTTTCTTCACTAAACACAGGACTTTCGCCTTCTCACATAAAGAAAACACTTCTCAGCTTTTCTTTGGCTTATCTAAACTGGGGTCATGGCTGAGGAAAAGAAAAGACACTTAAGAGATGCCCTACCACAGAGGGCCTCTGAAAGACTCTACCCAGCAGGGTATCAAAGCAGATGCTGAGACTTTGGGCAGAGTGCAGGGAATCTTATGAAAGAAGTGGGAGATAGTAAGACCTGGAGAGGACAGGAGATCTACAAGGAAACCAACAGAACCAAAAATTCTGGGCTCAGGGGTCTTTTCTGAGACTGCTACTCCCACCAAGGACCATGCATAGAGATAACCTAGAACTCCTGCACAGATGTAGCCCATGGCAGCTCAGTCTCCATGTGAGTTTCCTAGTAAGGGGAACAGGAGCTGTCTCTGACATGAACTCAGTGGCTGGCTCTTTGATCACCTTCCCCTGAGGGGAGAGCAACCTTACCAGGCCACAGAGGAAGACAATGCAGCCTGTCCTGATGAGACCTGACAGGCTAGGGTCAGATGGAGTGGGGGGTGGGGGAGCTCCCTTATCAGTGGACTGGGGAGGGGCATGGGAGGAGAAGAAGGAAGGCGGAATTGGGAGGGGGTCAAGGAGGGAGCTGCAGCTGGGATACAAAGTGAATAAATTATAATAAGTAAAAAATAAATTAAAGAAAGAAAAGAGAAAAGGTTTGTAGAGACATAAATAAATAAATAAATAAATAAATAAATAAATAAATAAATAAATAAATAAATAAATAAATAAGAGATGCCCTATGACACTTCAGGCAGTGATGTGCCAAAGGACACAACTGGTAAGACAGGATGTACACACTGATGTCTGGGGCAGAATATGGCAGAACAATGATGATTTCACTATACTCCTTCAAGCACCAGTGAAAAAATTAGACAGTTTACCTGTGGGTTTCCATTTAATATTTTTTAACTATTTAAAGTTTATATTTAAAGTTCAGCACAGAAAACAAAGCCATGGCTAAGGGAAGGGATTACATCCCCACACATACGCTATTTTGATTCTTTTCTACATATACCCACAGCTATCTATAATTTCTTTCTGCCTCTAAAACAGTGGGTTCTCAACCTGTGGCTCACCACTTCTTTGGAGGTGTGAGGGTCAAAGGACCCTTTCATGGTGGTGGCACATCAGATATCCTGCATATCACGTATTTACATTCTGATTCACAACAGCAAAATTACACTTACGAAAAAGCAACAAAATAATTTTATGGTCAGGGTTACCACAACATGAAGAACTGTATTGAAGGGTTGGGTCACCTTACTAGGAAAGCTGAGAACCACCGCTCTAAAACAAGGTAGTTTGCCCTACTTGAGCTAAACTATATTTAAAAACAAAACATAAGGAGGAAAATGTTTACCAAATATAATGTTGTTTGTACTTTTATAACATTTTATCACATTTTATACATCATTTTAGTCAAACCACTTTCATCATAAACAGCACCTAACAATTCATGAGGAACACTTGACTGAAAATGTGCGCCATTCATGTTTCTCATTTTTCAGAGCCTATTACCTCATCCATGTGATATTAAAACAGTTACACCTACTAGGACAGTTAAAATCATCCAACCAGCTTGGTTTCAACAAATGACTATCGGAAGCAAAACTAATAATCAACTTATTTCTTGTAGGAAAAATGACCCTATATATATATATATATATATATATATATATATATATATATATATATATATATATATATATATATATATATGCTCAGTCAGCATTCTCTTTTGTTCCGTACACACTACTGTCAGACCAGGTCCGTTTTAATAAAGAACCATAAAATAATTGATGAGTGTGGTGTAGGGGGTTGGTTTAAAAATGCACACAGTGAGTCTCCATACACACAAATACAAATCTTTTGTGAGTGCTGTCTTTGGAATTCACAGGTAGTAATTACTTGTTGAGCTCTCGATGTGTGGTACATGTTAAGCCTTTCAGGTATTTTGCGATATAACAAGTCAGGGAAGAAGTTGGGATTACCCTCTTAAGAGATATACTGAGTCTAGATTCCCCTCCAGCAGCCACTAGCCCTTGCACTAGCTTCACTTCCCTCTTGCGAACCAGGTTCTTAAGTCCAATTAGAGAACTGTCGGTTACCGCCACATTGTGCACGCCACTACTTCACCCTTAGGGTTATCATGCCATGCTGGTCTTTGATGCGGTTCACAGGCAGCATAGCTGAGGAGGCCTTTGGTTGCCTTCCTCCTCTGAAAACTCGCATGGTGCCTTTGGGGACCATGAATTCTACTTAGGGGGCATTGCAGAAGAGGAGACAGGAAGATTTTAAGAGCCAGATCAGGGGGTTTGCTGTGAGACTGGGTCTCCTATAGGATGTCAAAAGGTACACCCATAAGTTCTCACCAACATGACTTCCCAAACATGAGCTGATCAAGGACAATACCATTGGACAGGTCACTGGTGGATGGGACATCCCAAAGTGGCTGGGAAAAGCCCACGAAGCCTCCACCCAATACAAAGGACTACAAGCAACTGAGAATAGCTACAGGTGGTGGAGGTGACCTTCCCTAGGGAAGAGCAGACCAACTGCTTATCCAGTGCCAAATGGTCGGCCCTGAAAACATACACTCAAGAAACATCATAGGAGCTGGGCAGACTACATTTAGGAAGGTACATACGCAATAACAAATTAGTGGAAAAAAGAGGCCATGAAGGAGAGAGGGGAGGGACAAAAGGGAAGAAATGTTGTGATTATAATCTCAAAATAAAATAAAATAAAACATGTAGTGGAATCTTGAAAACCTTCTTGAAATGAAAAGAACACATAAGTGCATCTTTTGGCATCTTGATTAGTTGAGAGCTTTTATCAGGAGTGAACATGGGCAGGACACAGCTAAATTCACACGGCTAAAGAGCACTGATTCCCAAGGCTCCCTACAAGTAATGCTGGGCAAAACAGAATACTAACAACCCTGGAGACAACAAGGCTTAAGCCAGAGCTTTGTATTCTGAAAATCATCAAGAGACCAAAAATGGCCCATGTTAGGATCAATAAAATATACAAACGAGTGTTCAATATCCTTAGCCATCACGGACATGCAAATTGAAAGTACACCATGATTCTATCTCCCTCAATCGTAATGGGCATCATTAAGAAAATAAACAACAAATGCTGGCAGGGATGAAGCCAGGAGGGGCCATGACACACTACTGGAGTGAATGTAAATCACCCTATCCACTATGAAAATCAGTATGGAGGTTCCTCATAAAACTAAAGTAGAACTAACTATGCACAGCTCAGCGCTGCATACGTATAGGAATCTAAGTCAGCACACCACAGAGATCCATCCATATTTATTGTCACAGTGGTGGTATAGAACCAGCCTTCATGCTCATCAGACGATGGGTGGTTAAATAAAATATGGGTGGGGGCTAGGGACATGGCTCAGTGGTGAAGAACACTTACTATTCCTGCAGAGGACCCAGTTTCAGTTCCCAGCACCCGTACTTCACGGTTCAAAACTGCCTTTAACTCCAGTTCCAGGAGATGCAAAGACCCCTGGCCTCTGCACACACTTTCACACATGTGGTGTATACACACACACACACATGCTCACAAATAAAAATAATCTTTAAAAACAAGTGTTTATATACCCAATAGAGTTCTAGTGAGTCATAAGGAGAAAAAATATTATATGATTTGAAAGAAAATTGACAGAAATAGAGATTATTCTGTTCAGCATAAGACTCCAAAAAATAAATATTGCATGTTTTATGTCATATGTGGGACATATATTACATATGTGTGAAGAAACATGAAAGTAAGAAGGAGTACTTATGGGAAAGAAGCCTGGAAGAGATATGAGGGCTATGGGGAGTCATTGTGCTTATAGTACCTGATACAGCTGAGAGAAATGTCATTAGAACACTTATCGTATAAACAACGAATGTTAATACACATTTTTTAATTAAAAGGAAGTGAGCAGTATCTCTGGGTGTCAGGTCAGGTGTGGCTGCAGGCGAGCCAATGAAAGCACTGTCACATTTCCTTCTTTGGGGCTATCATGTGGCAAACATTGACCATGGGGCTCTCCCACACTGGCCCAGAAAGCAGACATGAGGGACTATAACAGGCTGTGTTCATGACAAGAAGTGCAAAGCCCTGAATTTCAAAAGGAGGCTCTTGGATCATGTTACAATGTGTGGCCTTCAATCTAGGCCGAAGGACAGAGGTAAGAAAAGCAATTGAAAGGGAGGAGCCAGCTGGGCCTGGTGGCACATGCCTGCAATCCCAGCACTCAGGGAGGCAGAGGCAGACGGACCTCTGTGAGTTCAGGACAGCCAAGCTACACAGAGAAATCCTGTTTTGAAAAAAAGAAGAAAGGTAGGGGCCAAGGAAGGAAGGCAAAGGGACAGTTATAAAAGTAACAGCACTTTTTTTTAATGTTTGAATTATACTACAGAAGCAACTAAATGCATATGGGGAAGAAAATGCAAACAATTCACATAAACAGAAAGATTAAAAACAGAAAACAAAAAACTCTCACAATCCAGAATCCCCTAAGCCAGCCTCCTAGCCCAGACTCATTCAGACAGGTCAGCATTTTTTCCTAGACTTTGGACCTAGCCACTCCGCTATTATTTATATTCAGCCTCTTTCCATAGGGTATGCACTTGCCAGAAATACATATGTGTGTGCCAACATGAAATGCTCACGCAAAATTTACTCCAAAGAGAGTAGCGTTTTATATAATGCATTATACATTTATAACTTTAAAAGGTTCTAAAACTTGTTTTTAATAAGCTAGCAGTAACTTTTTGTGCTAACCCTTCTAAATCTTTAGCCCATCATTTTTTAGAACCAAAGAAAATTACATATTACTATATATAATAGAATAGATAGCATTATATTAGATAGGATATTATAATATTAAATATATATTTAATATATGTAATATATTTAATATTACATATTATATGTACCTCAGCCTGTTAGTGGATACCTGTGCTGATTTTAACGTTTGGATAATTTCCTGAGTGTTTGCTGAATGTTTGTGACGGTATCCCAGAGCTAAGTTCCTAGAAGCGAAAACAGCAGGTTTGGGTAGGTGTGCTGTCCATTTTGGTTTCTACAGCCTCTTCTTCACAGACAGGGCAGTCTCCACCCCTGAGCTACCTGATTATGACATTATTTTCAGCTTTTGCCAGATAACAGATGGGAAGTATTTTTTTTTCAGACTTGCTGAGGTATAGTACTAAAATTATATGTATGTTATCTATGTTTTGTATTTATGTATCTATATATGTGCCTTATATTTGTATTTATATGTCTCTATATGATGTGGTCATCACAGTGAAAGCTATTAACGTATCATGTCATCTTGTTTAGCATTTTTAAGTGATTCTGAGTGAAGTTGTTAGTCACTTTTCAATATGCCAACCTTTTCATTATTTTATTTTCTTATTTTACTTCACTTGTATGGGTATTTTGTCTGCATTATGACTGTGTGCAACCTGTACGCCTCGTGACCACGGAGGCTAGAAGAGGGCATTGAAGGGTCTGGTAGTTACAGAAGGTTGTAAATTATCGTGGATGTGCTGGGAATTGAACCCAGGTCTTCTGGAAGAGTAGCCAGGGCTCTCAGTGCTGAGCTCTCTATCGAGCCTTCTCTTGTAGTACAAAGCACCTGCTCACTCCTTCTTCCGCTGGAGTTCTTATGTCTTCTTGGTTTCCACATGGAAGCAACTCTGTCATACAGTGAAGCTGTGTTTCCTCATTTCTCATTGTCCTTTCATGTGTTCACGGTAACTTCCCTGGAGAAAACCTTATTAAGCTTATGTATTTTCCTTTATGATTATTACGTTTTGAACATTGTTTGGAGAGACTTTCCTTACTTGACAATTGTTTCCTAAATACATCCATACTGTCTCCTCATATTTTTGTGGTTCCTTTAAAAACAAATTACAAAAATAAAGCCAGGCATGGTGGTACATGCGTTATAATCCCAGCACTTGGGAGACAGAGGCAGGCAGAAGCACGCTTTACATAGTGAGTTCCAGGCTGGCCAGGGCCACAAAGTGAGACCCTGTCACAAACACACAACAAGAAAACCACTTAAAAACCTTTATGGGTGTTACCTGGTATAAGGTCTAGGGGTAGTAGCCCAGGTTACCTCTTCTCAAATGGTTAAAGAATACAGTGACTGAGTAATCTACACCTTCCCCAACAATTCAAGCAGGGGGCACCAGGGAGCAGGAAGTGGTTAAATGCCACAGTGATAGAGCACTAAGTCAGACAAGGGAGGGTGAGGAGAAGATGATGGATGAACACTGGGGCCAGCTGGAAAGGTCTTCAGGGCCAAATTCCAGGTGATTCTTCACCTGGCTGAAGCTCCTATTTTATCAAGTACTCCTGGTGGTTCTTGGGTACAACGGACCTCTGGAATCTTAGCCTTTGAACGGTGGTGATCTTAACCTTGGCTTCACAGTAAAATAGCCTGGGGAAACGGGGATACCCCAAAGCCCAAGCCACACTGCAAACCAATTAAGTGAGAATAGGGAGGAGGTGCGGGCAGCCATCAGTCATTTTTAAGGCTTCCCAGGTGATTTCGGGGTGCATTCACGTTCCGGAGTGCTGTTTTAGATTCTGCTTTAAGAAAACGGTAGAATTTACAGCTTAAGTTGTCCTCCAGCCTTACAATGTACGGAGATCCTCCAGAGAGCCTTTTAAAAGATACACACCAACGCCAGGTCAGACACCTGAACTTTCTCATTTAATTGGTCTGGGGCCTGCGTCTACTGTTGATTCTAATGCGTGCCGGGTCTTAGGCCCCCATGATGGAGGCAAGTGCAAATGCAGTCACCCAGACAGACGGGCACCCTAATGCTCCTGTCCTAGATCTGGGATGGCACTTAGGCAAGCTGTGTTTCTAAGTAGCTAGCTGCTGCTGCGGCTGTGGTTGGAGGACCCCCATGGGAACCACTCCGCTGCACGTCACAGTCATGCGGGTTTTGCTTTAGTTAAAAGACACAATAAAGTTCTGTTTTGCTGTTTTGTTTGCTTTTAGAGAGCTTCAATGTAGAAGGGAGAGTCAATGTAGGAGGGGCACAGGATAGGAGGCCAAGCAGAAGAGGAATCCTAGTTTTTATTTCTTCCAGAAGCCCTGAAGCATCAGCTTCGGCTCTGGACAGGGAATCTAGCTCCTTAGAAACGTGGGATGGTTGTTGTAAGAGATAGTGGAGCAAGTTAGGTATGGTGACACACATGAGTAATCCTAGCACTTGGTAGATGGAAGCAAAGAATCGAGGTCAGCCCGGGCTACATGAGACTCTGTCACAAAAGTGAGAGAAAAAATTCTAATTTGGGTTGGTGAGTGAGTTTGGTTGCTAATGACAGGAATGGGGTAGTCAGACTTTGTGAGGAGTTCGGTGTTGGGGGCCACAGATGGAGAATGGCCTAAACAAAAACAAGCATCTGTGCTGAGGAGAAAGTTCTCAGCTAGATATAAGGGCTGTGGGAAAGATCAGCGCACAACCACATGTGAGAAAGTGTATTGTCAGGGTAAGTGACTCGAGGGATTTGAACAGCTACACTGAGGTAGGAAACAGAAAGGTAAATACAGAGGGAGAAAATAAAGAGAAGGCTCCTGGTGGTGGGCTGCTCGGGCTGAGTCGTGCGTGCGTGCGTGTGTGTGTGTGTGTGTGTGTGTGTGTGTGTGTGTGTGTTGGAAGGGTGTGGTCAGTGGATTTGGCCACAGGGAGTTGATTGCGGGTCTCCTACGAGAGATCACCAAGACCCAGGTGTGAAGCCCCAGCCCTGTGCCACCGCCAATTAATCTAGGGCGATGTTAAATCTGAACCAGCTTCCCAGGATGTTTGAAAAGGACTTGATGACTGTTTTTCAAAGGCAGATAATCAAGATAATGAATAACAACATCTACATTTGGTTATTAATTAAGCTACAATTTCAAAGTAAGGAACTTCAAATGTTATATTAGTTAATGATACCATGGCGTGATGTTAAAACCCTGTACTTAAAATATGCTATCAGCTGTAAAATGGATAATTCCTAAGTGAGAGGTTAGCTTTTACATTTTATGACACCCACCGGCTGAAAACACAAGATTTCAACCTTTCTCCCTTAGCTCAGCGGAGTTACAAGCTTGTAATCTTTACAAAGAACAAGCTTAATCAGGAATGTTTAAGCATCTTAGCTTTGACTAACATATATAAATACCTGAATGCATGTGTGCATTTATTTAATGACGTAGTTTTTCCTACATAGCATTCACTAGCCTCACATTAGAAATCCTCCTGCCTCACCTCTCAAGTGCTGGGGTTACTGGCTTCTGATTAGCACACATTAACTTATACATACATACATACATACATACATACATACATACATACTAATGTGGTTCCACGTGATATTCTAGCACATACATACAACATGCACTGCAAGAAATTTATAGAACAATCTGGCAAAAAAATAAAAAATAAAAAGGAATGGTTTCATTTGTTTTGTGATGCTTTCCAGAGCAATTAACTCACATTAAAAAAAAAAAGGTGTTTTGTTTTGTTTTGTTTAGCAATAGATGTTATCAAAACCCTTCCAGCCCTGGCTGAGACACTGTACTACCCTGCAGCAGATGCGTGCTCCGAGTGGACGTTAGGTGGAAGATGCTGGCATCTGTGCACCTCCATCGTGGGGCTGACTAAAGCGAAATGGAGCCATGGGGGAAGCTCAGCATTGTTCCTGATGCTGGAAAATGCCGCCCATAAAACTGTTTAACTGTTAAACAGGAGGCAGATGGTGAGAGGGGAGGCAAGCACACATGGGATTCTGCTGCTACAACATTCAAAACCCATATAAAGAAACTGCTCACTTTTAAAATAACCTTTTAAAATGTGCTACGAAAGGTAACACACAATCATGATTGAAGACTTGGAAAATGCATTAACTAATAAAGGTGTAACACTAATCCTTTTCATTTTTTTTTGTATTTCTACTAACCTATTTTTGATAGTGTAAATATGCATATACAAGCATATTTAAATTAGGTGATAAGCCATATTTGTGTGTGTGTGTGTGCTCTGCTTTTATGACTGGGTGCAATTACGATACTCCTACATCCCATAAGAGATTTCCTAATTTTGTTCTTAGTGCTGTGATCTAGTCCTGCACTTAACACATGCTAAGGGCTCTTTCTACCCCTTAGCCCTAAGTGGTGAATTATACAGGTACATACTGTGCCACTGTACAAGGCAACAGTTTACTCGTCCCTCTTCTCACTGTTCGATGCTTAGATTAACTTCAGCTCTGCATTAGCATAAAAACTGCTGCAAACAATATCCTGAAGTGTAGATTTTCGATATCATCAAATCTACTTCAATATCATCTCCTTATATTACACTTCCTAAAATGCAAATAATAGTTTAAATGATATGAACTCTTTTTAGGATTCTTGTTATAAAGGTCATGGTTCTCTGTGGAATGACCAAATTGACATCAATGCATGATAAAATCCATTTCACTATACTATCATTAAAAATGAATATGGCCATGTTTATCTTCTAATTATTAATATTTGCAAAGCAAGTGGGAATGGTATCTCATCATTTTGACTTATATTTATTTGATTAGTGACAGTAAAGTTTTCATTTGTTCACCTGTTGTTTCTATGGCTTTCCTTCTCTTTCCTCTTCTGTGGGCTCTCTACTCAGGCTCTTGGTGCAGTTACTTAATGCGGCTCTGAAGTTTCTCATGCATGCATCCTAGAGAGTTTTAAATTTACCAATACTGTCTTCCCATTATATTTGTTACTGATATTTCCTCAGTTAATTTTTAATTAATGCTTTAATTTTATTTGTGGTGTTTTTAAACTTAAAGAATCTATTTAAGCTGCATACTTTAGTTTTCAAATTGTATGTATGTGAATATGTGTGCTGACGTGCTGGGTCAATGTGCATGTGACTGTTGGTAACCCTGGAGACCAGAAGCACCGGATGCCCTGGAGCTGAAGATCCAGGTGGTTGGGAGGCTCTGGGTTTTGGGAACCTAACTCGGGTCTTCTGCAAAAGCAGTATACACTCTTAACTGCTGAGCTATCCTGCCAGCCCAGAAGTTCTCAACCTGGGGCCATGACCCTTCTGGGGTTAGAATCACCCTTTCATAAAATTTGCCTAAGACCATCGGCAAACACAGATATTAACATTATTATTCATAACAGTAGCAAACTTATAGTAATGACATAGCAGTGAAAATTATTTTGTGGTTAGGGGTCACTACAACCCGAGGAACTATATTACAGGGTTGCAGCATTAGAAAGGCTGAGAACCACTGCTCTAGCCCCTAAATTCTTAATATATTAATATAGTCAATCTTTTCTACCCAGGCATTTTTCCCTGCTTTATCATATTCAGGAATTATTTCTCTCATACAGATGAAAGTATACAACTTTATAATTTATATTACTCATGAAAGAATTATCATATTAAATGTTTATACATTAATTTTTATATTTTAGGGTTTAACTGTTACAGGTAAATTCAAGTTACTTTTGAAAACTGTTTTATAGCTAGTGTGTTGGAAGCTTATTTTATTATTTCTAATAGGCTTAATCAACAAATGATCCCGTGGACACTGATACTTTTTTCCCAGTGGTTCTGAAGTTTCATCATCAATCCCTATCAATGTTCATATTACCTCTGAATAATCACTTGGGTCACTGTCACTTTGTGACATTTGTTAATCTTAGGCAAGTCAGGGCAGACTCACTGAGTTTATTTGGTTAACTCTCCCCTTATACTTTGGTATAAGGGTCTGCCAAAGGAACCTGCTTTGGTGGCAGAAGGTTAGTAGAAGTTTACCTTGGTAGGGGTGGCACATGCCTTTAATCCCAGCACTCAGGAAGCAGAGGAAGGTAAGTCTTTGAGTTTGAGGACAGCCTGGTCTACAGAGTGCGTTCCAGGATAGCCAGGGGTACACAGAGAAACCCTGTCTTATAACACACACACATACACACGCATGAAGAGGAGGAGGAGATGATGATGTCACTGTGTTGTTGTTTCCCTTACGGAGCATTACTGTTGGAGTTTCTAGAACCCAGAACCCTGAGCAACAGTACCTGTGACTCCCTCTGCACACTGCTACCTTGTAGTCTGGTGTTCATCCAGGTTGCATAGCCTCCCGACACTCACTCTGTCTTCCTGAATATTCTGTGATCTATCATATTGGTGGCTCTCCTTCAACAGAAAGGTCTATGTTTTCAGCAATGGTAAAAGAGTTAGACATACATGTATATACAATATATGCTCATAAAACTGATGGAAACTCTCACAGCATTTAGCCACTGCTTCAATGAGAACAGAGTATCTTTTCATTATTCAAGATAACTCAGATTTCAAATACAGTTCTGCTTTTTGTTCTTGTTTTTTGTTTTCATAACAATCCCTTTCAAGTTTCCTCATAGTTTTTATGAACCATATTTGTGGCTCTTTGGTGAGGAAAGGGTAATAAAGGGGTATGGGAAAGAACACAAAATACTGTCATTAATTCATTTATTTCTTCTATGATTATTTTGAACTGGTTATACATGGTAATATCCAAAACCGTAATTTCTGCAAAGCTCTCTTGTACATAGTTATCTCATCCGCTTGCAAGTTTAAGACATGTGTACATAGTTCTCTTGGATTATCTAGATTATTTCTATCATATAAACATAATAACTTCTAACATTTTGGACTTAAACATTTCATTTCAATTTTATGTATTACTTGACTCTGAAGAGCTCTTAGAATAAAGTTAGACATTAATGAAAAAATATTTTAATAAAATGCTCTTAGTATTTCACTGGAATAAGATAATGACCGCTAGTCTAAATTAGATGGCTTATTGGATTATGAAATTCTCCATTCCTTCTCATTTTCTAAAGTATTTTTGTAGTAGAAATAGATGTCAAATTTTATCAGGTGCTTTTGCAACATCATAGGCAAGCATTTGGTCTATTGCTATGTTTTCATATTTGTTCATAATTAATCAGCATTCTTGAGATAGAGACCAGTTATTCTTATACTGTTTGGCTAAATTTTAACATTTACATTTCAAAATATGGTTAAGTCTATAATTTTTCTACTCTGTACTGTGCAAAGTATTTTTTTTAATTCTCATTGGTGACATACGAGAAAAATCACTGCTGCTTTTTATACTGGAAAATTACCATCTTAAAATGTTTACAAAGTATATCTGGCCACAATTTAGTTAAGTCGTGAGATCAAAGGGAACAATATACTGTGAATTCTCTGGATCTGGCTCTCCTGGAACTGACTATGTAGAACAGGCTGGCCTCAAACTCAGAGCTCAGCTTGCCTCTGCCTCCGAGTACTGGGAATAAAGATGTGCTCCATCGTCCTGGCTATCTTTTTATTTTAGGTATTGATGGTGTCAACTACCATCAGATCCTAAAATGCAAAAATCATGTCTTCAGTAAGGAATACAAAGCCATAAATCAATGCTGAGAACAGACAGTTTTAAAAAGTTATTGGTGGTGAATAAGTTATAAATACTGTTGATACTGAAAATACAAAATTTAATGTGATGCTTCCCGGCCTCTATATAAATTCATGAAATTGTCTACAATTTGGGCCTGGTTAATTTTATTGTGCCTTTTTATTTATTTTCAAGTTTGGGTTTGTTTTGTTTTGTTTTGTTTTTTTGTAAAAATCATTTAAAGCTGGGTATAGTGGCACAGGCTTTTAGTCCCAGCACTTGGGAGGCAAAGGCAGGTGGATCTCTGAGTATGAGGCCAGCCTGGTCTATAGTGTGAGTCCCAGGACAGCCAGGACTACACAGAGAAACCATGGCTCAAAAGGACCAAAATTTAAAAAAATTATTTAAAATATTAAAATGAAGCAATAAAAGAAATGCTTTAAATAACATTAGAAAAATATGAACAATTCAATCACCTCATTTAATAGAAAAATAAATTAAGCCTGGGTCTGAAGACAGAAGGGACCTGTTCAAAGTCACATTTGACTGTGGGAAGACCATGGCAAAGACGCTGAGAATGTTATTGTATCATGTTTAAATCAAAAGAGGAAATGTAAGCCGTCATTCCGTTCTAGGTTTCTACTGAATGGTCTAGTCCTCAGTCGTGAAAGGACAGCAGCTCTGTAGCCTTCTTCGCTCCTCTACCACCAGGACACTTTGATGTCACTAGACACCTAATTCCTGGAAGTTTAGTACAACCAGCTATTGTTTCAGTTACAGAGAACACACTTAGGAGGTGCTTACATAGGCATCAGGTTATGTTGGTGCCCCTACAACACATTCCTGATGCTTATTAAATGTCATTTGCAGTGAGCCTTAAAGAACATTTCCTGTGGATACAATTTCTAGCTTCTAGGGCCTCAGAAAATCAGGACAATAATGACTGCCCCCAACATCACAAACATAGGATAATAAAATGTTATAACTTTATAGTTATTAATTTTTTATTACATTTATATTTAATTTGGGGGGAGGGGACCACATGCCAGGACACACACGTGGAGCTCAGAGAACAATCTGCAGGTCCCAAGAATGAAACTCAGCTTGTAAAACTTGTCAGCAAGTATGTTTACCTGCAGACAGCATTGCCAAGGCTAGCACTTTATTTTTTTTTTTTTTATTTTTTTTAATTTATTTATTTTTATCTCACTCACAGGTTGGGTACTTTGAATCCCAGGCGTAGCCCCCTCCCCCTTAAGGCTAGCACTTTAAACAACACTGTCCCAGATGAAGCCAACAAATTAGTTAACTGTTGATCATAAGCATTTATGTACTATGCTATCCATCATAATATTTCCTACAAGAACAGAAAATTCTGGAACAAGTTGAACTGTCATAGCACATTCAGAAAACGGAGTATCAAGGAGATTTCATGATCTGAAAAATACTCCAAAAAATAACAATATAAGTTCAAAACTGTATTCATGACCTCACACTTCTATGTGTAATATGTGCATATATGTGTATATATACATAAATGCTATAAATAATATATATATATTTCAGTATATGCCCCAAATATTAAGTAGATTATTTGTGTGGTGATTAAGACTTTTGGTGAGTTTTACATCATATATTTTCACAAATTTTGTTAATTTTCTACAATGAGCATGGACAGTTTTTAGAAACAGAAAATAGAGTTCTTTTAAAATACACCTAAATATTTCAGGTATTTTTTCAAATGAAGGTTAATTCTTCCTTCTGAAACTGTATACCTTTCTTCACCCGTTTCCTCTCCAGTCGAAGGAAACTAAAACCTGTTCCCAGGCCCGGATGGAGAGGGGTGTGCCTGACTCCTCGTGCCCACACTTGACCTCTAAACTACATAAGGTTCCCACCTCTGAGCTTAGATACTTAAGCGTTTCATCACCAGCTCTGTAATTACCCAGGGTTGCTCCTAACATAAAAGCTAAGACTTTGAAAAGCCTGCAATTTACATGGCTTTTGTAGAGTGGTTTTCACATGCTACTGTGGTGAACTCAAAAATCTGCGTTAAAGCATCATTAAAGCTGGAATTGTAATTACGCCAGAGTGAATGAGTTCAAAGTCGGAGATGACACTGCTGTATATGATACTTAACTATGCCAGAAATAGAAAGGGTTTGCTAACACATGTAGTTCAATTTAAAGCACCGACTTTTGCACTTCTGTACAGACCGCCCAGCGAGTACAGGTATGGGCGTTTTGGTTATACTGAGTATACAGACATCGGAACAAAAGATAAAGACAGCTAGCTGGCCATGCCCCTCAATAAATAAATGGTGCTTTCGTGTCAAATTCTTTGACCCCCTATGGACTTGGTTTCTATGGAGCAGTTATATGGATGTTGGCAAGTGTCCACAGACTCTCACCCAGAAGTCTGCATTTGCATACAGCTGTAGATTCCTGACTCAGCTTCTAGGAGAGGATCATGAAGGGTGTGGTATACACCCAAGAGCCAAAGTCCTATGACGACTGCAAAGTTGTGGGCTCTGCAGCCATTGTATCTAAGAAGGAACTGTGAGAGTAAGGAGAGAAAGGGGATTTTAAGTGTAGCTTTGACTTCGTGAGCAATCGTTCTTCATATAAAAGAGACACAGCCATGTCAGAAGGGGATTTTTTCATTGGCAAACTGACAGATCAGGAGAGCTGATTTCTTCAAATTTGAATATCTGAACTTGTTCAGGAACTTAGAAAATACAGTCACACCTGCCGATTCATACTATTCAATACACTGATTTTAATCCAATACATCACATGCTGAATCATTTTAATTTCCACTTATAATATTTTATAAAATTTGAAATTAAAGACTATCAAGAAAATGGACTTAAAAAAAATTTATTCTCTTATTGCTCTCCCTCCCTTCCTTCTTCAATGGTCCCACCCCCGTGTGTATGTGTGTGTGTGTGTGTGTGTGTGTGTATGTGTGTGTGTGTGTGTGTGTGTGTGTGTAAGTGCCTGCCACAGTGTTCATATGGAGATCAGAGGACACCGGTGGGTGAGTCAGTTCTTGCCTTCCACCTTGTTGGGGTCTCTCTCGTCTGTCCCTATACTGATACTCCAGCTAACTTCCCCAGGAGCTTCGGGCCTGTTCTCTGATTGGAGCCTTCCATCTTGCTTCCCAGAATGACAAATGCTTGTCACTGTGGCATTTGTCAGGTTTTTGAGGCAAGCCCATCTCCCTTGCCTAAACTGAGCATTTTGAGGTTATAGTTTCTCAAGAATTCTTCCTTAGGCTTGACATACTGATGTATGCCTAAATCTAGTGCCTCGAGGCTGACGCAGGAGGATCACCACGAGTTCAAAGCCAGCCTGTGTTACATAGTGAGCTCCCACTCATGTTGGGCTACACAGCTATATAGTGAGACCTTGTCTCAAAAACAAAAATAAAACCAAAAAAAAAAAAAAAGGAAAACAAAAAACTTTTCTGACTAAAATTTATAAAATTTACAAAAGTACAGTTTCAGATATCCTTAGTTAGGTGAGGTGTTACCTGTCACCTTAGCAACTAAATTATTAAAGCCTTTGAAAGGCAATAGGCCTTTTAACAAGGGTGAGATGTTACATCGTGGACAAAGGAAAAGTTTGGTAAAACCTCTTTCAAAATAAGTTCCAGGACAGTCAGAGCTACACAGAGAAACCCTGTCTCAAAAGAACAAACAAACAAATAAAGATAGGGTGCTATGTAGGGCTTGGTGTGGAACTCAACGTCTGGGAAGACTCCCTGTTTGGGAGGAAGCCAGACTTTACCTTCCATCAGGGAGAATGCTACAGTTTTGGCCTTAAGACTTTAAAGTTGCAAGCATTTTTATACAGGCAGCTCTGTTTGTCCAGCAAACATTTATGAAGTGCCTGATTTGATCCAGTTTTCTTCACATTGTTTCCCTGCCTTCTTGTGAGTTCTATCTTGCTATACTGTCCCTCTGTTTCCTGCTTTTCATCCTCCCCATGGCCCTTTGTCTCTCAGGACCTCTGCCCTGCAGGCCCATCCTAGGTTCTGCTTTCTCATTTCAAACTCTCCCCTTTCAGTGATTTCTTGGCCTCTCAAGGTTTTACCCAGCATCTAAGAAAATGACTTCCAAGCCAATGCCCATGGCATAGACTCAGTCTTTCGAACACAGATCTACATTACACTTAGATGTCTCACGGGCCTTTCAACTCAAACCAAATGCTTGCTTATTACCTCCAGTCTGTTTTCTTGTATCCTTTATCATGGGAACCACTCTATACCCCTTCATACACTCAGCAAGACATCTGGCAGCCTCCTCTGATCAACTCCCTCTCCCCCTACAGCCTATCTTTCACCAAGGACTGTCAATTCTTACTTGAAAAGTATATAATTAAGAGCCAACTGGGGTTTCAGCAACCAAACCTAAAGGCAAGACACAGCTGATAAGCACATATGTGCATGTAAAAGTATACATGCACACAAGTGCACACACTCACAGTGTGTCTGTGTGAAAGAGAGACAAAAATTCTGATTAAAAAAAAAATCAACCACCACCACCATCAAACAGAAAGACCTCTTACGACAGTCGGGAGAATAAATCTTCTCAAGTGACTGCCCAGAGTCCTAGGCTTTTAGCACAAACAAACCAACCAGTTTTGATGGTACAAGAGAACCGAAAACAACATTTAACTTCATATAGCTTTGATTTATAATTTAGGAGAGAATGAAAGCCAAAACAAATGCCATCATGGTGACATTACTCCTATTCTCAGATTAAGGGAATCTGAAAAATGTTAGTCATTAAACTATTATTAGCGTAGAAGCATACAAAGGTTGCAGTTTGCTCAAAGGACCAGAACGACAAATGCAGGTCACAGGGCAGATGGGTCTACCTAAAGGAATTAACAAAGAATAATGGTTTTGGTTTGCACAACCAATTAGTGAGTCAACAAAAAGAAATATTCAAAAACAGGGAAAACAGACTGGCTGACGTCAGTCCATCTGATTTTATCATTTTTTTTTTTCCCTTAAGCAGGAAGGGCAAGATATGTCATTGCTCAAGCCAACAAATGCCATTACACAAAGGCTAGGGAGTAACAAAACAAAACAAAACAAAACAAAAAACCTCTAAGGGTGGCATGGACTAGAAAGGTGGCATTTTCCAAAAGTCAGAGAAAAGTATTTTTGAAACACTTGAAATAAAGAAGGGGTTCATTGTAAAACTACAACCTTCAGATAAGCAACAAATTAAGAAGTGTTGTTTCGGGACTTGCTGAATGTTTAACAATATGAAATGACCTCAAGGTCATCCATTAATAACTAAATTAAGAGAATCAACTGAGGCCGGAGAGAAGGCTGAGAGGTTAAGAGTGCTCGCTCTCATCTAGGGGTAGTTCCCGGCGCTCACTTGGAGACTTACAAGCATCTGTTACCCTTGCTCTGGAGGGATCTGATGTCCTCCTCTGGCCGTTCAGACAAACATACACATCAAATAAAAAGAAATTTAAAATTTTAAAAATGAGAACCACCCGGCTACAGTCACATAATGTGTTTATTTTAACCAATATTAAGGAAAACTGTATGGGGGGGGTCTCCAAGGTGCCCCGGATTGGAGACTAAGGTTTAGAATTTAATGACAATGAATGAACGTGGCACAAATACCTCTGGATGACCGCAGAAATAGCTCAGTGGATAACAGCCGGAGTGCGGTGAGCCTGACCACCTGAATGAGATTCCGAGAACCCACACAAAGGTGCAGGAGAACACAACTCTCTCCACTCCTCTCATATCCACAAGTGCACCATGGAACGAAAGTGTCCACACTCACGCATAGGTAATATAAATGCATAAATAGATATCCCTCTGGAACCAAACATTAAATACAGGTTATTTTTAAAAAATGATTATTTGGGTGCCAAGAAACTGTCTTCTTAGCCTGAGCAGCAATGGATTCGCAGTGGCTCTGGGGGCACAGTCTCTCACACTGCCTGGTCCCCACGTGCAAAGGAACACAGGCACGTGTGCATTTTTCTCGGGCAAGCACTTCCATGCAGCCAAAGGAGGTCACTGACTCGCTGTGTGAACACTTTAAAAAGGACCTAGAAAGTAGGTTCAAACAGTTTGGTAAATAATATTTCATGCCCAGAAAACCTGCTGCATGCCTCTGAAGAAATCACAAAATAAAGGCACCACTAGCTTCCAGACGATGTCCTTGCTCTCACCTTATCTCCACTGGTACTGCAGGGGTATCCACCTTTACTGACCAAGCTGTTCTCAACAGCCGACTGTACTTTACAGTAAGAGTCCCCCTTCTGTGTGCTGCATGGAAGCCGGGAAGCACCAAAAACATCTGAGCAATAGCTGTGTGGACAGCCACCCCAGAAGAGAGAGGCTTGTTTAAATGCCTGATTCGCTCACAATCTTCTCTTCTTCCTAGGTTAAACTATAAAGTCCAGCAGAGTCAGAAAACTCTCTTGCGCTCAAGAACTCACTTACCACTTGGGAACACCATTGCCTTGTTCCGTAAGTCTGATAGCCCGAGAGTCAGTCAAACAGAGGAAGGCAGTGAGTGTGGGAGCACATGGCTGTAACCGTAGAATGTGGAAAGTAAAGGCAGGAGGAACAGAACTCAGGGCCAGCCTCAGCAACAAAATGGGTTTCAAGACAGCCTGTACTACATGAGAGTTTGTTTAAAAAAAATAACGTGTAATAACAGAAAAAGAAGTCAGAAAAAAAAAAATTAAAAAGGCTATCAAGTTGGGCTGAAAAAAAACTGAAACCAGGGAATGAGATGAGCTCTAGCAGTCAAAAGCATCACGGTCAAAGACAAATGGCAAACGGAAGAAAACACTGCGAGACGACAAAGAATTATTGTCGATGTCTCATTTCCTATAAATCAGTACAGAAGGTTTCATTTCAAAACATGTGCATTTATGTTACTGGCTGGATGTGCACAAATGAAGCGAGAAGGTAACTTTTGGGGGTTGGTTCTCTCCTTCTACTTTGTGGGTACTGGGGATCAAACTTTGTTGGTCAGGCTTGGTGGCAAGAACCCTTGCCCCGTGATCCATCTTAGCTGAACTAAAAAAAAAAAAAAGAAAAAGAAAAATCAAGGTAGCATGCAAGGTGTCTTCTCAAAGATTCACAGTCTACTAAACTAAGAAAAAACAAAAACAAAGACAACATAAACCTAGAGATCACCCAAGGATAAGGAAAAGAAGAGGGTTACCACGTATTTGGCTGTCATTGGAGGCCCAGATTTAATATTTTACTAAGTCTCTAACTAATCAGGCTTTGGTGCAGGATTGATATGAGTTTTGTTGCTGACCGGGAGGAAGGCAGTTATAACACAGTGATAGCCCAAGAGACATCTTTGGCACACCGAATTCTTTCTTTATCCTGTTCGGGCCCAGCTTATCTTAGATGTCATTGTCCTGTCCTCAGCCCCAATGTTAGATGAGTGAGTTTTAATCATCTGCAGCAGCACAGCTGTCTCTATAACCCTGCCTAACCCCCAGCCACGTAGTGGAACATCTAATGAATGAGTTGTGTAGTCAAGGTGAGAAACGCTAAAGCCCGAGTAAGAGCTGAGCCAAGTAAGTAGAGGCCGATTTTCATGGATGGCTCAAGGGGAGATATAAAACCAAATCCAAAGGAGGAAAGCCTTTACGACTGCAGAAAATCGTTAACTTTAAATATTTACATAATGTTTTGAAAGTTTTCCTCGATTTCACGAATGGGAAAGTGAAGACATTCAAGGTCAAAATGTCCACAGTGATCCATCTGGAATAGAGTCAGGATGGTTCCCTCTAACCACTGTGTACCCACTGCAAACTTTCTCTGACTTTCACTCCTTGACCCTCTTTTATCTCAGGTGCAACTTTGAAGGTGTGCTCAGCAAACAGAGTTGACTCATACAAGGTGACTAAACCATGAGAAATGAAATTCCTTCATAAACAACATATATGTACGTGTACCACACATAAAAGTTACATATCTAAAACACGCCACAATGCATTTATAAGTCAATTGAGACTTCAGGGATCCCTGGAGAGCTGAGGTACACTGAAAGGCACTGGTCTAACACCTGAGAGGCTCGGGGTTCCATTCTCAGAACTGTAAAGGTGAGTAGAGCAGTAATAATTTTTAGAGCTGCCCAACTGGAAAGAGACAACCATTTCTTTCCTACAGAAACTCTCTTATAACTGAGTTAGAGTCACCAGCAAATTCACTAAAACAAACAGAAGAAACAAAGGAATAAGCACTTGGGCCAACAGGAATAGAGCTGCCACCCGGTGCTCTAAAAGCTGGGGTCCTAGGTCTTTGTGGTTTGCCTTCATCTAGCCTGAGGGTTAAGCAGCACTCTCAGAGTCCACACGTTACGCTTCTGAATTAGAATGTAAACAGAGTGATGTTGTACTAGGCTGAATTTTCAAGATGGTCTCCTCAAGATTCCTATCCCCTGGTTATCCAATAGGCTGGTACTACTCCTAAGGGATTTGACAGTTGTAATTGAAGCCCCAAATCAGCTGACCTTAAAATGGAGGATTATCTGGATGGGCCCGCTACAAAAAAAGAGTGTCCTGTGGCTGATGGAAACAGAAGTCAGGTTTGAAGCAGGACAATGTCTGGATGCACCGCGGCTGGCTTAACCATACAGAAGGGCCGGCTTTGGCTGTAAACAGCCCTGGGAAGGCCGTGATCTAAATCTGTCTACAACCTGTACGAGCTTGAAGTAGGCACTTTCCCAGACTTCAGGTCACAGCCCTGCCCAACCAACACCTTGATTGTGGTTTTACGGTACCCCGAGCAAAGAGCCTCGGCGAGCCTGTCCAGACAACTCTCTCCACAAAACCACAAGATTAAGAAATGCATCCTGTTTTGAGCCAGCAAATTTTTGGTAATCTGCTGCATGGCAGCAGAAAATGATGTGTAGGTATTTTATTTCCTTTTTGGTTTTAGCTTAAAGATTTTTTTTTCATTATAAAGTGATATATGCTAATTCTCCAACCTTCTTATTCCCTGCAAATAAATACTGCTCACAAATTTCACTTTTTTTTCAAATCCTTATGAATATGTGAGAATACACAAGAGTGTATACATGAGCACAAAAAGATGCACACAGATGAAATTACAACATGCACTTTTTTCACTTATTTGTACATCTTTTCAGTACCCTACATAAAAGCCTACCATTTTCTTTATTGCAATATCTGCTGGTTTATAGACCTGATTTTATACCAGCTCAACATAGAATAACAGGTTAAAAATAATAATAATAGCTGCAACTTATTTTTCTGTTTTTACTAATCATAAGCACTAACATTTATAATTTGTATTACCCTAGGGGAATATAAGTAAGAAATATTCCCATATGTACATTTATTGGGTCAAAGGTTAAATACATTTCACATTTTAAACAACACTACAAACCACGAACTTAACAGTTATACTGATTTACATCAATACATGCGGCATGAAAAATGGACTGTTTCCCTCCCGTCCCCACTGTTACTGGATCTAACAAATGAAAAAGACGGTAGCCTACTCTACGTAAATGATACCATCTCACTCATTTGGCTCAATCTGTTTCAGGATGGCAATGACATTACATGTCAAATTTGTGGGGCTCTCCTCCCCCACAATAGGCTATTTATACCATTTTCTGTTAGCCCATTCACCACTTGCCACCCATCTGCACCAACCCTTTGTACATTAAAGACATCTGGCAGGTAACTCCTTACAGATAAACATATATTCTACACCTGGTTTTCTTTTTACTTCTCTTATTACACAGAACTTTCCATTTTAGGAAGTATTTACCAGTATCTTCTATTCTGAACGATCATGAACGCTTTGAGTCTTTCTGGAACTGGAAGCCTGGCATTTTTCTATTATTTTGTTTTGTTTTTGTTTGTTTTTGTTTTTAAATGACTGTCCTGTTCCTTGTTCTTTCAGGAACCTCTGGCTCCTTGAAACATCACATGAAGGCCTCTCTTCTGCTGAATGTTCCTGATACAAATAATTAATGCAGATAATCAACGCTGGATGTCTATATAAGACTCAGGTGCCAATGGTCAGCACACATCCGCCTCCCATCTTAGTAAAACAAAGGGGTGTGGCTCTGTCTCTAGGACCTGAAAGACAGCAGGGTTTCTTTCTGTTGTTTTCATGCTGTCATCTAGCCATCCTCACCAAGCACCCTGGATCAAACACAGTCGACAAGAGACAAGAGGTTTCATGGGAGGTGGCAGCGCACACACTAGCGGGACGCCAGGACTGGCCTTCTATTCATTTACATCTTCTTCCTTTTTGCTATCCAGAAATAGGGATCTGGCAGATTGCAATAAATGCCACTTCTCACAAAAATGTCCGACAGATGTCGCCTCCTCTGAGTAACAACCTGTCGATTCTGTAACAAAGAAAACCACTTAGACCCTCAGCAACACACCTCTCCCTGCTCAGATCCCTCAAAAACAAACAAACAAACCAAGCTAAGGAAATACAGAAGGGGGAAAAGGAATTAAAGGATCATTAAGGTTTTAACCTTACACTCTCTCTTCTCAGTACTAGAACTGGAGAAAATCAAAGCAACAAAAGTCTAACCAACAAACACAGAAAGGTTGGGAAATGGGTATCAAAGACCACAAAGAGGAAGAAGATCACATGCTTAAAATCACTGTGGAGCTATACTTAAACAAAATCGACCATTCAGTTAGCACCTAGTAAGACTGCCAGGCCCTAGCGTGGACATGAGAGGAACAGAATGCATTATTACATACAATTCCAGGCCACAGGAAGTCTGTCTTCTCCTGACCCTCTCTCTAGATTTCAACTATCATAACAACCATGTATTGAAAATGTTAAAATCCAGCCAGGCATGATGGCACACACTTTTAATACTGGCATTCTGGAGACAGAAGTGGGTAGATCTCTGTGAGTTCAAGGCCAGCCTGGTCTACAGAGCAAGTTCCAGACCAGCCAGTGCTACATAGTGAGATCTTGTCTCAAAGAAACAAAAACATTACAATTATAAACAGTAATAATTTAAACAATTGCATACTTATTCATTTCATAGCTTTGGAAATATATAAAATTACCAATTGCTTCATTCTCTTTCTTCTTATATGCCTCCCTCTCACCTCACACCTCTAGAGTAATGATCAAAAATTAGTCCTTAAAATGACCTGATTTCTTTTAAATAGAGTCACCAAATAATGGGAGGGACAACCCTTCAACTAGACATTTCTCATGACCAAGTAAAACCTTCAGTTTCAAATGAGATTTCTTCATCAAATCCCTCCCCTCAGAGAACAAAGAACTACATGGAAGAGGACGTGGAAAGATTGTAAAAGCCGGAAGGGAAGATTACACTAAGGAAAACAGTGTCTTCTAGACATGACAGGTCTCACACACATATGAACTCATAAAGACTATGGTTGTCGGGAGGTGGTGGTGCAAGCCTTTAGTCCCAGCACTTAGGAAGCAGAGGCAGGCGGATCTCTGTAAGCTTGAGGCCAGCCTGGCCTACAGAGAGAGTTCTAGAGCAACCAGGACAACACGAAGAAACCCTGTCTCAAAACACCAGAAAAAAAAAACAAAAAAGAACAAAAAAAAAACCAAAAAACCAACAACAACAACTTAACTGCGGCTGCATTCACAGGACCAAGCTGGTTAAGTCCCAGTATCGGGGGGAAGAAGGAGACACTTGCTCCCATCCCTAATCAACAAGCTATCTCAAATTGACAATTTTCTCCAATGAAATCAGCAAACCACGCTTAAGGGCAGGTCCTACCCTCAGCAGAAGATGGCTAACACAAAATAAACTCGTTAGTATTTGTGTAAATGGTTTTTGTTCATATTGCTTTATCCATTTTTTCTTTAACCCTACTAGTCTTTTGCTTGTATACTATGGTTTATGAGTTTGTATCTTTACGGTATGGGGGATGTGAGAGTGCATGTATGTACTTCTCATACTCTTTCTGCTTGTTTACTCTGGTTTGTTTCCTTATTTGCCAGCTTTACTTTCTAAAGAGAGTGAGAAAGAAGACCACGTGGGGAGTTGAAAAGGTGGGAGAGGATCTGGGAGGAGATGAGGAAAGGGAAACTGTAATTACTGTATGAAAAATTTATTTTTATTTAAAAATATCTTATTTCTCCAATATCTCATTATAAGCACACATGCATCTATGTATATATATAAAACATTTAATACAACTGTTACATATTACATAATACCACATGAACACACACATATAATATGTTTGTAAATTAATATCCATAGCATCACATTAATTTCAATGTGACTGGTTGAATGGGGAAGCAATATTCTTTTGCAATTTGCCTTTTGTTGCCCAACACTGTATCTGAGTTTCATCCATGTAGACATGTGCAGGGCTAGTTAATTTGTTTTCTCTGGGTGACTGGATCATAGCTCATTTATCCATTTCCCAAGTGATTAAATGTTAGGCTGCTTGAAAGGCTGAGCATTTCAGTGAAGGATATCACTGCTGGAGTTTAACTGCCTTCCTGTGTATAAGCCCCTTCTCTAGAGCCATCTCTGAAGGAGCTGATTCTGAACATTGTAGTCGTCCCTGTAGACTAGCAGGGCTAGTTTAATGGTTTGCTTTTACCTTTTCACTTAGTCACCTTTAAGTCTGTTTTTGATCTGTCCATTTATTCATTTAGTGTGTATGTGCACGTATGCACACAGCACGTGGGTGCAACCAAGCATTTGTGGAGGTCAGAAAGCACATAGTGACAACTGGGTCTCTCTTACCATGTGTGTTCCAAGGTTAAACCCAGGTCACCTGGCTTGGAGAGAGGCACCATGGCTGTCAACAAACCCTTTGACACCTTTTAGTTCTAGTAATAATTAAGGGGAAAATGTCATCCCAAAGGAGCACCTGCCCATCTTTCTCTTCTACCCATAAAGGCAACTCCATCTTGTACTGCAAAGACCTCTGTAGCCAAGGACTACCTGCTCGATAGCTAGACAGTGTTGAAACCAAGATCATCGCAGGGTTCATTGGCATCAAATTACAATTTCCACTTGGTGCCATGAAAGCAGGGTTACTGCCTCATTCAGGAATCCATCCTGAACCTACAGCCCAGATCATCTTCTGCATCCCAAGAAGGCCATCAAAGACCAAAGCCTTTCCACTCCTTATCCTTCACCTGCTCTTCCATCTTTCTGTGCCTCAACAAATCATTTTTCATCGTGAACACTAACTTCATTCCTCATTAAGTGCATGTTCCAGATTTTAAAAAATGGACCCGTGTATTAAAGTAATAGTTAATGGCATCTTCTCAAGTATACTGAGCCATTGCTATACCTAGAAATCAATTACTATATGTGGGCACAGGTGCTCGCTTTTCCTATTTCTTTAGCGGATATCAAGCATGACCATTCCAAACGCTTGCTTCCTCCTGAGAGTCCTTCCTTTTATCCCTCTGCTACCTTCCCTGCCCAAATCTTAGCTGTTTTCAACATCTTGGCCAAGTGGTTTATTTAAACTCTTCCAGACTTTTCTGTTAAAAGTAGCCTTCTCCCACAGCATCATTTTAGACAGAGATTTGAAATAAAAAGCATATAAAACAGTTTCCACTGAATAGTCATAACGGTGTGCTTCTACCTTCTTTATGGTTCTATAAGGACTTCAAACCTCCAACCTCCCCTGCATCTTCGTGGTCTAGACCAGTGTTCTCAACCTGTGGGTTGCGACCCCTTTGAAAGTTGCGTATCAGATACCCTGAACATCAGATATTTACATTACAATTCATAAGGGTGGTAAAAATAACAGTTAAGAAGTAGCAACAAAATGTTTTTCATGGTTGGGGGTCACTGCAACATGAAGAAGTATATTAAAGGGTTGCAACATTCAGAAGGGTGAAATCTCCTGGTCCAGACAATGACTAGCTATTTCAATACATGCATGATGCTCAGCTTTAGAAGGAGTGGGCTGAAACTTTCTAAATACTTTTTTTTTCAAACTGCCATGTTTGTAACCTCTAAAGATATTCCTAGTGGATAAATAGGTCTGATTGTGTTAAAAAAATTTAGCAACAGAGAAAAAAATTAATTATAAAGAGCTTGATATACAAAAGAATTATATTTTGTTATCTTGGAAAGAACAACTTAGTAGTAAAATAATTGGAAAACCAAGGCATAAAATATACACGTAGGGCTCAAAAGGCCTGCGTTGTTTTCAAAGGACAACAAAAGCAACAAGATAAGACTCCAGGCGGAGTCATTGGTTACCTGCATGAGCAGAGAGAGGTGAGTGTGGTCTAGGCAATGCTGGTGACTGGCCATTGCCTATCAAACTTTTCCGGTTGCTTGTCCGGCAACTGTCAAAAGGAAAGAAAAACCATGTGAAGAAAAACACCAATAATATTTGGGCATCTTTAAAGCTGACACAGACAAGGAAGCACACCCTCCCCGACTTCCTCATGTTGCTGCTAACAGCACAGAGAATTACTGCATGCTCACTAATATGGGATTGAAACCTATCCCCCTAATGTGAGAAACCATAATATATTCATACAGCATAGCAGCATCAATATTCCTCACCACAGAAGAGCTATAATCAAACGTCTTCTCTCAGCTCATGTCTGCATCTACAAATATGTGCCGTGCCATACACAAACCACAGGTAGAATCTCTGTTGACACGAAATTTCTAATAGGAAATCATACGCAATGAAGCGGAATGACATTAATCTTACAATGATGCACTAATTAAAAGTCTAATTACTTAGACAAATTTCATATTTGTGCCTTTCGTCAATAAAACAGCCGATGCCCAAGATAAATGCAGCTCACCACTACTCATTTTTCATCTTGTATACTACCATTCAAAGTCCTTATTAAAGCATGTTAGAAAACAGAAAAATAGATTCCAGGGTTTTTAAACAACGGTGGTACCATCTTCTACTTGACACACCTAGCTTTTGGCTGTAACTTGAATATCCAGTAAATGGATTAATATAGATGGATACAAGGCACCTACTTTTCCCCGTTTCTGCCAGTAGGGAGTTACCATATGAATAACTGAATTTCAAACTAACATGCGCAAACATCAAAGACTATAGCAAAAAAACAAAAGCCAGTGATTATGAAGTGGGTATTTTCTTACATTTGTTTGCCTTCCTTCAATACGTATTAGCCATTATTCTCCTTGATCATTGCAGTACCCAGAAAGAGTAATGAATCCAAGATGACACCTCCTTGACTTCACCAGAAAATGTTCAGGGTATCCTGAGTCTACACGGAAGCCACTTTCCCCCTTCGTAAGCAATCTTCATTCACAAGAGGTCCTGGTGAGGCCAGGTTTCTGAAAGCCTCTAAATAACATTTGGATTTGACATTTCAGGGTTCGTGTACAATCTCATCAGCTCAGTCTGGTGAGGATGCAGGTGACATCCCAGTTGCACCGCAGACTACAGCAGAAGATCATAAATAGAAGACCGACCTGGAGCCCAGAGCAAGTTCAAGGCTGGTATACGCAACATAGTAAGAGCCGGTCTCAAATTTTTAAAAAACTTCAAAAAAAGGTTCGGGGAAATAGTTCAGTAATTGAGTACTTGTCTAGCATGTAAGCAATCCCTAGGTTCAAATCCTCAGCAATAAAAAAAAAAAAAAAAAAAAAAAGACTACTTGAAAGGTATATTCCTAATCTTCAAAGAACACATTTCAAACCTGTACCATTTTCTCTCAGCAGCACCGACTGGGGAGTCAGCTCATGTGAGGTTTGCCGCATGTTATCATTGCCAGCATTTCCATTCTTAGCATTTGCTAAGGTCAGGCTGCCTGGTTTTCCTTTCCTTGTTGCAGCAATCAACATCCCCTAGCATTATCTGTGAGTTTAATTAACATCATGTTTACTTAGCCTTAAAGAAGCTGTTGAATAATGATAGGCCCCTGATAGTTAATTAGGAAGGTAGACTGCGATATTATCAGCTCATCTATCAAGAACTGTATTCTCAAGCTATTAAATTCATAATCATTAAGTCAGATAGTCTGATTGTTTTTTAAAGATACTACAGAATACATGTAGTGCTAATTCAAATTAATGCCATCTCTCACTTCAGGCATGGGACCATTAAATGTACTAATCTGTCAATGTTCGTCAAAGAAATTAGAAATGATAAATTCATATCCTGGAAATTTCAGCAAATTTACTTGAGCAAATTAACTAAAATTCTGATTAGTTATATCAAAAATAGGCATTGGTATTTAATCTATGTAATTCATAAAGAAGTTCTCAACATAGCTAATTATTAGTGCTTCCTATATGCAAATAAAATGAATGAGAAATGTGTGTCAACACAATCATTAACCTAGTAAGTATATTAGATATGGATGTCAATATTAATTATTATTAATGGCACATATTAATGTAACTGTCCTAAAACTAAAAATTAAGAAAGACAATTTTTTTCCTTTTTTTTTTTTTTTGAGACACGGTTTCTCTGTGTAATCTTGGCTAATCCTAGAACTCACTTTATAGACCAGGCTGGCCTTCAACTCACAGAAATCCGCCTGCCTTTGCCTCTGCTTCCTGAATGCTTAGGATTAAAGGCAAGTTCCACCAAGAGGGCCTATTTCCTTTTTTGTTTTAAATATTTTTAAATTAATTTATTCACTTTACATCCCATCGTAGCTTCCTCCCTCATCTCTCCCCGGTTCTACCTCCTATGTTCCCTCCTCCCTCCTATCCCAGTTCCCTAGTCCTCAGGAGGGAACCCTCCTCCCTTACTAACTGACCCCAGACTATCAAGTCTCTTCAGGACTGCAGGTATCCTCTTCCTCTGTGGCTTGGCAAGGCTGCCTCACTAGAGGGATGTGTTTGAAAAGCAGGCAACAGAGTTCATGTGAGAGACAATGCCCTGGTCCCTTTACTAGGTGACCCACATGGTCACTGAGCTGCCTATCAGCTACATCTGAGTAGGGGGCCTAGGCTGAGGGGCTATTTCTTAAATAAAACTTTAAAAACAAATTTTCCTAAGACTCATATAGACTGGTCCATCTACATGTATTATATAATAGTAGATTACTATTATAGCAAACAAAATAGTGAACAAAATTTAAAACCCCTCACAATTACAGTTATATAAAGTCTATCAGCAAGCAGTGAAAGGGTGAGCTAATCTTTCAAAAGAATCCTGTAAGTAAAACCTGAAAGTGGGTTTTATTGAAATAATGAGAGGCCTATCTTGTCACACACAAGGTAATTTAAGTGTCCTCTATAACCTTTGACACCTTCCACAGGAGGCTGGAGATATTGAAATTGTAACACACTAGGGACTTTCTAAACTCTCCCAACAATCCAAAAGGAAGTCTTTAAAAATAAGCCACTCTGACATGCTAAAAGAGAGTTGAGGAAACACAGGTCACAACAGATTCCTGCGTGCGAACAAGACAAACCTCTATACTTAGGACATAGGATTATGGCCTCACAATGAACTTACGGCCAAGATTCTTAAAAGTAAAAGAGGCATTTTAATTTACACTGAATCCTGAAATACCTGGAGCATATGTGTGTTTGACCCCCATCTGCAGTGCACGAATGAACACACATACACACACACACACACACACACACGACTCCTTCCATTTCAACGGTGTGACTAAGTTCTTCTGATTTCTTCCCAAGCAGTCCACACACACACACACACACACACACACACACACACACACACGACTCCTTCCATTTCAACGGTGTGACTAAGTTCTTCTGATTTCTTCCCAAGCAGTCCATTCAGGGGGAAAACAGGCATATTCTACCAAGTAAAACAAGTAAGGACACTTCTCTTCAGCACAAATCTCTCATAATTCATCTGGACCTTGTTAAATGTTTTCTCTAGTTTGGATCCTCAAAACACACAGGTCTGAAAAGAACGACACTCATGCTGCATCTAGTCCACCATGAAATGCATTCTTCTTACCTGACTCTTCCTACCTGACATTACCCAAACTCCTACCTAATAGTCTAGCTGGTGTTCACTCCTTCAAAGCACCTCCACTGCAGATCTCCAGTGAAAGCAACCCAAAAAAAGACTTATTCTTCCAGAACACAGTATGCTTGGTTTGCCCCAAAGAATTTAAGAGGTGACTGTCTGTTCTTCTCACACAACAGCACACCGGGATTTGTTCCTGTAAAGCCAGAATTTAGCAAGACAGCTGCATACAACTTGAGACAAAGGCAGAGATAAATAGTGGATTAGGACAAGGGCTGGTCATCCTAGTCTGCACTCTTATTACTCATTCCCTGGTTCCTCCCTAGAAAGATCTACCCAGGGACAAGGGCAAGATACAGAAAGAAGACTCTAACACACAAAAGGGCACAGGACGCACACCCTGCCCACCACAGACCTGAGACCTAGGAAGAACAGGATGATGGAAAGACGGTGACAAAACTTTTGAGTGAGATAGGCTGGCCACTGAGCATGGGAAGGCATACATGCAAGACAGAATTCCATGTCTAAGAAAGGATGCCATTCTTTTTTTTAGTAGCTGAGGGCAAACTTTGGTGTGATGTGAGACCAGAGTACACTGTGATTTGCTACGTGAGTTTTGTCCTGGTATATGACATGAAGATTGAACAGAGTACCACTCTGGCTTCTAAGGTCATTGCTACCACCAAGGTCTTCACAAAGCTTTGGTATCTTAATAATGCCAAATGCTAGTAGGCCTTCCATTTGTTTGGATGATAAGGGAACTGCTCCCAGGTTTCATTATCTAAGTCAGACCACACTCTATAAGGACAAAGGCATCTGGTAATCAGCTGATGCTGGGAAAGGAGGCAATTTTGGTCCACAGCCTATACCCTATTTCTACCCAAATTGCCTTTAAGTTCAAGTTACCTCAGAAAGGTTTGGGGGCTCTGTGAATGTTTGGCACCTAAATGTGTCACTTGTCTCCCAGCAAAAGAACCTGTTACCCCATCACCTGCCAGGTCTCTGAAATCCTGGCAGGCTTTGACTATTTTCAATTATTCCAAGTGGCTGAAATTTAGCTTAATTTTAAATTACATTCACAGTTAGACACTGTTCTTAGCCTGTCTCATGATAGTAAGACAACTGAGCTTGCCCCCTGGCTGTAATTTTTTAATTTGCAACTGACTGGAAAGACCAACACTGAGTACAACCTGTCACTGACCACCACAGAGAGACAGGAATCACAGCAGACCAAGAAGAGAATGGAGATGTTGACTCCATCTTATTGCTTTACCTTGATAAAGACTTAGATCAATTTGCACAGGAGACCAATTATAGAACAGAGCTGCACAAACATCTGCTGTTTGCTCACACCATGGTAGAATCTGACCATCTGAATATTCCTCAGACACAGAGGAAGGCTGAAGTGGTGGAGCATGGCATCCTCAGGAGGTAAAGGTAGTCTAGTGAACTGCTGAATAACTGTTGTTATATACATAAGAGGGGTTTCAGCTTCCACATCTTTAAAATCAAAAGCTTTGTCCACATACAGTCTACAAAATAGTAAGAAACTAGTTTCAAGATTCAAGAAATGTTTTAAAAGGGAGATAAAGAACCCAATAGTTCCAACAACTCTGGGATGGATAATTTGTTGTATCTGTTTCAAATACTTTTTTTTTAAAAAAAGAAAAGTTTCCACTCTCTAAATATCTCTCTCCCCACCTCTCCAACCTGATCTCAAATGTTTGACCCTCTCTCTATCTCCCAAGTGTGAAGTGCTGAGAATACAGGCTCACAACAAGCCTTCTGGTTCATGTGTTGCTAGAAATCATACCCAGGGCTTCCTGCACTTTAGGTCATTCCCAGCCTCCATTCATCAGTAATAATACAGTATGCATGCACACATACATACATACATATATACACACATATATATGTGTTTTGTTAACAGAATCACGTTATGATTTTACATTTTCACTATTGCTTTCAGATATCAGGGGAAAAAATCACCAATGAAGACTCGGAATCGCACACAAAGGAGATGAACAGGTTGCTCTAAAGACATACACATCCCAGTCTTCCTGCTGACTGTGCTACGGTAAAATGTTGTTTCAGTGAAAGCTGTGAAGAACTAGGAGTAATGCAAAGGGCTCCTGTCCTTGAATGGATACTCTGCCTGCTCAAGTTCAACTGGTCCCTCCACAGAAAGATGACCTCAGGCGTTCAATGTCCTGTAAGGCAGAAAGCAGTTTTGCACCTACAAGCAAGATCATTTCATAGTTCCTGAATGAACGTACACATATGTCTATTTAAAAAAACTCATACAATGTCTCTTAGTGTTATTACTGTTCTAATTAAACAATAAATTAAATAAAAGTCTCTGAATATGTTCACTTTGTATGACAGTCATGTTTTTTACTTTGAGATAAGCTATAGCTTAGCATGTAATATGCACTATATATATATTGTAAATTACATCTCCACTCAACATTGTAATTTTGAGCCTTATCCATGGCAACATAAATATGGGTCTAATTCATTTACTTTTAAGATTATCCATTTGAAGAAAATGTTAGGATTCTTAAATGCACTAAAATTACATACAGCGGACACTTTATTTTCTCCTTCTGACATTGAATATGTAGGACTCTGTGCTTTTGAAAATATGATTGCAAAGTTCTTGAAGAGGTATTTAAAGGAAAAATATTATATAACACCAAGAAAATGTTCCTTAAAATCTTTGGACTCTTTCCCCCCTGCATCCTGGCATTGCTTCCCTCACCCTAAGTCCTATTTCTATCTCCCTTCTGTGGACAATTCCCATAAATATTTTGTCTTTCTCTTGTGATTCAAGCAAGCCCTTTTCAGTCTAAATCTCTCACACTTCTTCAATAATAACACAAAGTCACATGGTGCAGCTGGGTAAGCACTATTCTTGCCTAAAGGAAGCAGAAAGCAAGCCTTTATGATCCCTTCCTCTGCTCCATATAATGTTCTGCCACTCATTTCAAGATTACATACCTGCTGGCATCTTCCCTGCAGCTCATTAAATCACGTTCCTAGGCTTTTGTTAACTCATTCACCAAACTATTTGCTGAGTGTGCAGATATAGTAAGGTAGACACTGTTCTGAACAAATCTATGGCTTCCTTCTAGAGTGGAATTAAAGAATGCACACAAAATATAGTAACATTCATCACATGTAGGATGATGATGGAGGAGAAGTAATACAGAAACTGTGTCTGGGGATACGGGTATGGGAGGTCACGATTTTAAATAGATGTTCAGGAAAGACCTCACTGAAAAGGTGGTATTTGGTAAGACCAGGAAGCGAGAGAGTTAGCACTCAGAGTAAGATAAGCAAAGGCCCTAAGGCAAGAAGGTTCTAAGAACAGAAGCATGCCAACATGCCAAGTGGGGAATGAGCAGAGGAGCAGCTTAGACAGCTGAACAGCAGGAGGAAGACAATGCAGGGGTCAGGGTTGTGACCACAGTGCAGGGAGTCTGACTTTAGTCTGAGAAAGGAAAACTGCTGAAGTTTATGGGCACAATTGGCCCTTAGTTTTAAGAAAAATCATTCTTGATGCTAAGCTGAAACAGGTGAAGGGGAAAGCAGGGTGAGCAGGTAGGAAGCAAGACCAATGTGCATCCTAGATACACTCCATGTTTCCTAACTCCTGTTTAAAATACAACATTGCCCTTTTTAGAACCCAGCAAGATGGCTCCAGATTCAAGGAGAGCACTGCAGGCTAGTTAGTCCCTGCCCCCAGGATGCTGAGGAGAAGGCCAGTGTGGGTGCTGGGATAGGACCACCAAGCGCCTTAGGCCTTCAGTATTTACATCAGCACAATGACCACACATAGTTATGAGGAGGATGTCCCTACTGACCATCTTGACACATGAACTAAGCTTTTCTATTAGCAGAAAAATTCTTCCTAGGGGCACGAATCACATTAGAAATGAGTAACTACTCCTACTGTCTTCATTTATGAGCAAATAATGTCAACAGATTCCAATAGCTACAAGAAAGTCTGAGTAAGCTTTCAAAAGATCTGAAGAAATAAGAAAAAAATTCCCGTATGTTTACATATATGTGTATGTATACATACACTATATATATATATATATATATATATAGCCATAGTCAGTGATTCTTAGAAATACTAATCCATTAGCATAAGTCTACATTGAAGTTGGGCCCAATTTTCTGTCTTCCCAGAGGAAAAGAGAGACAGATGAACACTCAGATGTTAGAAAGGCACTACCCCTGCTAGGCCACAGAAGAGGACATTGCAGCCAGTCCTGAAGAGACCTGATAAGCTAGGGTCAGAAAGAAGGGGAGGAGGACCTCTCCTATCAGTGGACTTGGAAAGGGGCAGGCAGGGGGGAGATGAGAGAGGGATGGTGGGATTGGAAGGGAATTAGGGAGGGGGCTATGGCTGGGATACAAAGAACATAACCTGTGATTAATATAAAAATAAAAAATTAAAAAAACAACAACAACAAAAAAAGAAAGGCACTACCCCACAAAACAAGTATTTATGGGTTACCTTTCCTATGTATAAGATACTGTGAGGAGGAAAAGGAAAATGTTATTTAAGCCTCAAGTATATGACTGACACACGGATACTAGTGTTCTAGGGCAAAGCATAGAAAAGAGGTATAAACAGGCATGTGTTGCAATCTGAGGTATGAGATGAATTACCAATCAGCTCTTAAATATATTTTCATAACAAACACTGGAATCCTCTGTAGCATATAATATATCATACACTGCAAGTTATCCAATGGGTCACAGGATTTCCTTTATAATCTGTGGACCCGTGAGATGGCTTAGTTGGGAAAGATGCTTGCTGACTAACAATGCAAACTTGACAACCTGAGTTCAATTTCTGGAAGCCACATAAAGGTAAAATGAGAGAACCAATTTCACAAAGCGGTCCCCTGACTTCCATATGTGCACTGTGTTACATACCTGGCCCAGAGTAATAAATAAAAGTAAAGATTTATAAAAAGTTTAGGTCTTCTAAATTACTTTCCATTTTATAGCTACTTCAAAGATGGACAGGCCAGTACAGCTACTGTGATAGGGCTGACATGATGAGCTATTATCACGTGACTGATGGTAGCTGACATCTGCCGGTGTCTTATTACAGCAACCATAGTAAACAGAGTACCCCTGTGGGACCCTATCTTCATTCAACACTAGAACCCGGCATTCAACATGGTGTTTAAATTTGAGAAATGAGGATTCCCTGAGGATGAAGATCATATTTTTTATAACACTGAATCTGTTTGCGTATCTATGAAAATAGAGAAAATAAAAGTGATTTAAATAGAGATATATTAAAAAAGTGGGCTGGGTGGAGGCAGTGTTGTGGCCTGGATCCAGGTCAGGTATGCACTTAACACATGGTCTCTCTCCTATGCTACACCTTAGCCAACAGTACATCAGCTATGCTTTTGTTTTGTTTTGTTTGAGACAGGGTGTTACCTTGTAGCCATGTCTGTCCTGGAGCTTGATGTGTAGACCAGACTGGTCTAAAACTCAGAGATCTGCGCCTCTGCCTCCTGGGTGCTGAGATTAAAGGCGTGAATGTGCCCCCACAAGTGACTCCGAGGTATTTTAAGGGAGTGGCTCAATACAGTTCCTGCCTTGAAGTAGTTTATAAATTAATTTGAAGTACTATTCAAATTTCTAATTTAAACCGATCTACTGTATAACACAGGACATTCCTACAAAAGGGAGCCAGGCTAAGCATGCAACTAAGAAGAAAAAAAAAAATTCTGTGGAAGCCCCTTACCAGAACATCATTCTGAAAAGCATTATAAAGGGACCTGCAGATTAATTAAAAGAGAGGGCAGACACAACCTGCATCAAAATCAAGCAGAAATGTGAAGGACCTGATGGCTGTAGAGCCGGGCGGATTCAATGGCATAAGAGCAAAAAGGCTCAAGTCTCAACACCCTTGAGATTTTTAGTGCAGTTCTCGGCCACAGGTACCCACCTCGTCTGCATGCCACCTCCAGGACTCACATCACTATACAGGGGTCTTGAAAGGCTGGGAGGCTGGATGATTGACAAGACTTCTTTTTTAATGTTATGATGTAATGTAAAGATTAAAGGTATCTAATTAGGAGTGTTGGGTGAGGGTGGGAAGAGAGGGCTACAAGGCCAAATAATTATTATCTCCGATATAATTGCTGGAGGGCTTGTCCAGTGTCTCGGGAAACTGCTCAGTGGGCTGACAATTACCCAAGGGCTCATTCCAGACTCCAGAGGTCTAATCTGTCCTGCCAAGATAAAGAGATGTTATCACTTGGCTAGGCCCACTGGCCTCGGGGCCATCAAAGTGACAAGGAGTAAAAGTTGAGGGAGGGGTGGACCTGGTGGAGCCAGTTTTCTAACTAGAGAAAAGGTCAGAATCAAACTGCATGGGTACAAACACCCAAGCTTTTGATAGGTATGTCCAGCACCTAAGAGAACTCTAAAGACACACTGGGGAGTTAAGGAAAACTACACGAAGTACCAATTACCCACTTATTGACCCTTCCTAGCCTGTGTATGTGTGCTGCAGGGAAGGGGTGGCCTCAAATCCCCAATCCTCCTACCTCACTCTCCCAAGTACTGGAATTCCAGGTATAAGAACCATACCTAGCTTCTCTCTTTCTCTCTCTCTTTCTCTTTCTCTCTCTCTCTCTCTCTCTCTCTCTCTCTCTCTCTCTCTCTCTCTCTCTCTCTCTCTCTCTCTCTCTCTAACTCCATGTCTTGTATACACCATGAGAAGAAGATCAATCTTACAACTTAATGTATCTTTTTCCTAGGTGGCAGAAAAGCAAGTTCAAATCCTACTATAAAAATGACTATAGTTAGTTAAGTGGCATTGAGTTATCCTAATTAGTAAAAGATGCATGATAAGAAGTAAACCTTTGAAAAATAAAATTCTGAACATGGTAGGTGTAAAATCATCATCAACAACAATCATAACAAATGCAAATAGTTTAAATCTAGATTTCTGATCCTCCTTTATTTTCCTTCTATATGTCATCTACTCATAATGGTTTCTGTTTTGTTTTTGTCTTTTGAGACAGGGTTTCTCTGTGTAACCCTGGTTGTCCTGGAACTCAAAGACCCACCAGTGCCAGGATTACAGGAGTACACCACCACTCTTTGCTTATAATGTTTTTAGGAAATGCCTGGTGGAGGTAGTGCACGCCTTTAATGCCAGCACCTAGGAGGTAGAGGCAAACAGATCCCTGTGAGTTTGAGGCCAGTTTGGGCTACAGAGCATTGCAGGACAGCCAGGGCTAGACAGAGAAACTCTGTCTTGAAAAATCAGAAGAAGCAGAAGAAGAGAGAAAGAAACAAAGAAAGAAAGAAAGAAAGAAAGAAAGAAAGAAAGAAAGAAAGAAAGAAAGAAAGAAAGAAAGAAAGAAAGAAAGAAAGAAAGAAAGAAAGAAAAGAAAGTAATCATTCCCCATTACTTTGGGAAGTGTTCTGATCTTTAAATCTTATTTGGAGAATATGAGAATCATAGGATGAAGTATAAAACTGATCGATCCATCCTAGCCTTCTTCAAATGGAAATTAAATTTCAGGCAGGAACTAAAGCTCAGAAGCGGAGTGTCCAAAATGTGTGAAGCCCTTGGTCCAATTCCCATACTATGAACAAATACCCAGTTCAGCTTGTTGTCACCAGAGATATTTAATTTTTAGCCCATTAGTACACTTTAGATGCATAATCAAATATCGCTTCTCAAAATAAGAAGCATTCCCTGTAGTGTCCAGGACTGGTCCTTTCTGAGCCGCTAAAGGGAGAGAATTTTACTTCTGGAATCGTGAAGTAGTTTTTGTATGACACTCAACAGAAGTTACTTCGACCCTGAATGAACAGCTTGGAGGCCTAACAACTTCCAGCTAGAAGGCGGTTTGCTTTTTCTGCAGCAGTTTGGCGTAATGCTCTGCCCACCAGTGAGCTGCCCCTGATTCCATGTGCTGCTGCCGTGGGAACACAGACGTGCAGAGGTCCTATCAGAGCTCCATTGAGTTCTTTTCTGCAAGACAAAGCCATGTGGCCGTACGCCAGTCTCTTCCTGTTCACTACGTTTTGTTGGGGGTTGCTCCTAATTCAGAATCTTGCAAAATGACATTCTGTTAATGACATGAATGTCAAAGCTGTGATAATGGGCAGCAGTAAAAGAAGCAACAGGAAAAGTGCCAACCGGGTATTAAAATGAGCTGTGTGCTTGCCCCATGCTTTCACACTCCCTTTCTGTTTGTTTCCAACATGAAAGGGAAGTGGCCCCCTAAGAGGAGAAGACCCAGCTCACCTTGGTGAGAGCACAGAAAACAAACAGACACTAATAAAAACAAGGGGTCAAGGGAATGTTTTCCCTTAATTAACTTGACAGATGTCTTTTCTTTTTCTCCTTTGAATCCAATGATGTTTTCTTAGTCATTCTTTTCTTTTGCCAAGATGGAATTGGCCAGGAGGAACCCATTCTGTTGCTGCCGAGATAGCAGAAGACGCTGGCCTGCAAACTGCTTGGTATTCAGACTGGGTGATGGATGCTCCTGGGTGCTGTCATATGTAGGCCTAGTAAAAGAATCTGGGGTCTGAAAGAGGACTAGTGATGTATGAAGACCGTACTGCCCATTTGTGTCAACACAGCCAAAGAAAGCCACTTGACTCCTATAACCAAGGCCTGAGACACATGGGTACATTTAATGACTTCACATTTAAATGTATAACTCTTTTCACACAGGTCCAAGAGAGAACTCTATTTTTTGATATAATGGAGTTCTTAGAAGAAGAGACTCACAAAGCAAGGTTTACAAGCAGCAGATGTGGTTGCTAATTCCAAGCCTATCAAACTCATTCTCTATTGATCTGTGGAATGCTGATTAAGATTAACAACTATCTGTTGGGTATGGTAGTTCATGAAGGCTGAGGGAGGATTACTCTTGGTTTGAGGCCAGCCTGGGCTACAGGATAAGATTCTATCTCAAAAAAAAAAAAAAAAAAAAAAAGAAGAAAAGTGTCTGCTAACATAGAGACTAAATAAAAATAATACATGTAAAGAAATTATATCTTAAATAAAGACGTTATATTTTAGGAAATTAGCTATTAAAAAAACTCAGGAATTTATAAGTCATGCCAGCCTGGGCTACTTGGTGACAGCCTCTCTCAAAACACACACACAGTAATATGAAAAAAATCAATAAGCACTTGGCCTTTTCTTTTTTTTTTTTTTTTTTGGCCTTTTCTTTTTGTACACATTTGTGTGTGAGGGGGGTGTATTTTCCTACTTTGAATTTTACTTAGGTTTTTCTTTCAAGGATCTTGGAACAAGAAGTATACCATAGCCCACAGAATTACCTTTTTGAATCAAAACTATGAATTATGCAAGAACTAAAGAGGCCAGCTCAGGGGCAGCACGGCTTGAGAAAATGTAAATATGAACCTGGTTATAGGAAGAATATAAAAGGCAGCTTGTGTTGCCTATGGAGCACTTACCCAAGCACTGGCTGACAGAATGAAGGTGGCGCTTCAAAACTGTGAGCATCAGCCCAGCTTAGCCCGAAGTCTTTACCCAGTAAGGTACCTAACATCTTTCCCTAAGTTACCATACTCCTCCAAACAACTTTGTGTAAGTTCACAGAGACCCTCTACCCTGAAATGAACAGCAAGAACATTAATAAAAGCAACTTTACACTGACCACGTGTTCACTATCCTCTAAAGACTTGTTTCATTTTCCAGAGCACTCTATACATTGGCCTTACTTTAATCTATAACTTTATATATGTGAAAACGGAAGAACTGATAAAGTCCATAGCCTGCCCAAGATCACACAGCTAGAAGGTGGTAGAATGGGCATCTAAGTTGGGCAAGATTGTCTTTTGGGCCCGGTTTTGAACTGTGTTTGCTAGACGGTCTCTAAAGGAGAAGGAATACTTTGATGAGCCCAAGAATAATACCAATGAAATCCGCTCTTATAAATGAACACGCCAGCGTTCTTGGTGGAACACAAATCATGTACTCTTGGTGACTATAAACCCAGGGAGCACCAACAGACTCGGTCCTTGAGCCGACAGCCTGAAGGTTAGTTACAGGAGGTAGAGCAAGCCACCAAGTATCACAACAGATCATATTTTCTGGGAGGTCATATACCAGACTTCAGTAAGCAGTCAATGTCACTAAGCAGGAATGCTTGTATCCTGGGTTACACGTGTTGTCAGACCCACGGCGGGCACACAACTGAGGCCTGTACACTGCTGGGCACTTGGTCCTCCACAGTCTATTTTCACATACCCACAGGTAGATGACTCAACACATGCATCATCCTGGTCCCTGCCCAAACCAGCTAGTCTAGACAGAACCAGGGAAAGACTGTGTTTACACAGCGAGTGCCAGACATCTTGTCCCATTGTTTCTGAGGCAGCTGTCGAGTCAATCTATACACATCTGGATCCCATTCTCTTCAGACTGGCTTGTTTGCCTCTTCCTTTCCAGAGAACTAACTGAATATTTAAGAGAACACAGATATCAGGTTTGTGATTTCTAACCTCTACTCTTTTTGATAGAGGACCTTGCTAGGTAGCTCTGGCTAGCTTTAAACTATAGATTTAGCTTAGAACTCCTTGCCTTAACGACTTGAGTGTTGGGATAACAGACAAGTACAATGAGCCTCACTACACAAAGTATCCATCTATGAGCCAGCTTTGGAGAAAAGATTGACAGCCACATTCATAAGTAAATTTGCAAAAAGGAGACCAAAAGAATAGCATAACATATACTCATATTAAATGAGACTGAGATTTTTTAATAGTCAAGTATTCACATATAAGTCAAAATTAAATAAGTAAATAATATAATTTTTTTTCACAACTCTTACAGCCTTACCCAAATCCTCCATCCTTCCCTTGTATATTCTCTCAAGAGGGCATTCCTATAATCCCAGTACGTGGAGACAAGATATGGGGGATTGTGGCTCTGGCCTGTCTCAAGTTACATATATAAATACATATAAACCCATCACACATATATACATCCAAGATGTAATTCCATCTCATACCTTCCCCATTCTTGTCTCTACTGTAAGGGAACATGCATGTGAGAAATCTGTGTTTAAAAAATCCTGTGATTCACATAAAGGCTGCAAGGAATTCACATGAGATGGTGTGCTTGGGTTACTAAGGAAGTTTCTCTCTGGTACAGCCTCCTTCAGATCTCTGGCTTGCCTCTTACAGGCATGGCCACCTGTTCTCCCGGGCCCAGCCTTGTGTGTAATGAGCTGACCTCATTCATCCCTACTCTTGGATTTGATCCTTATTAGTAAGTACCCTGAGCTCCAGGAAAACAGACTGATTCCACCTCTTCACTGTGCTCAGCAGACACCCAACCTAAACTCATTCTGTATTCCCTGCAGTGACTCAGAGTTCCTGTTCATTGTGTCCCTGGATTCCTGTTTATGAAAGTTATGGAATCCTGACCTTCCCATGGAAACAGTCTAAGTAGAAATCCAACTGTGTAGAGTGGCGGTGCCCTTCCATGTAAGCTTTCCATAATGACAGGGGTCATGAATAACTCACTGAAGTGGAATTAAGTTGCAAGCCACAATGCCAACCCTAGAATAAGGATTCCCCAACATAAAGAGAACAAGTCCTTGATCCTTGAAGGAAATGAAAATGTGAAATCTGCTCCTGCCTACTTTTGCTTATTATTTGTTTTCTAAGTCAACCTTAATTCTTAATGTAAGAACAAAATGCAAATGAAAACAATAACATAGATAAATCCACTTGAAAATGAAGCCTGTCAAGAGCCACCAAGAAAACCATTTCTTAGGCTTTGTGGTAACATCGTATTTTCATTCACAGTAGAATCATGAAATTATAGGGTGCATTCATGTAACAAAGAACATTTTCTGTGGTCTTAAATTGAAGGTTTCTCTTCAAGGCCCAGTCTATAGAAACAGTGACAATGACTGCCTGTTTTACTAAGAGCCCATGTTTGTGAACATGGAAAATGACATGTTAAGGTCAGCAATACGTTGTTAGGGTCCATTTTCATACGGGATGTGCTTAGAACTCATCAGAGAGTCAGCGATAAGCTGGTGACTCTCGGCCCCTCTCTCACCAGCTGACAGCTTGTGCTTGCCTGGCTCACAGCTCTCTGAGAGTTGGAAAGTTGCAGACTGCGATGTGACTGAGCCCATGATCAGAGAGGGAGGCACTCTCCAGCCCAAGGTTTAGATAAAGGTTTGCATCATGAACCAACAGTACAAAGACTGCAATTCTTGGAAGCACCACTGTATGGTATGGGAAAACAGGCAGGAATTTCTCACTGTCAGGGACCTTAAAGTCCACTGCCTCACATCAAAACATCACACCAGCCATTTCTGCTTTTTTCTTTATGTCCGTGTCCCATTCTACCATTCGCTTGAATTTATCACTACAGAGCACAGGTCTTGTTTCTTACAGTATGGAGCAAGAATATAAGTAAGTATAACCCTGCCTCGCAAACAGTACCACAAATATTTGATGCTCTATGTATCAATGGTGTAAAATTGTTTCTTAGCCAGGCCTGATGAAAATAGGCTCATGATCTCAGTTATTCTACTATGCCGTGAAGGACTCAAAGCCTGACTAAACTGTAAGTTCAGGGCAATCTAGTGAGACATGGTCTCAAAATAAAAGGTGAAAGGAAGGCTGAAGATACAGTCATTGGCAGGGTGTCATCCTAGCAAGCATGTGACCACACATTCAACCCTAGTAACAACAATAATATATATATAATTTTATATTATTATATATATTATTTACAAAAAAAAATCATGCAATACCTTATTATCTCTCTTTGCATGTAAGAGAGTCAATATTTGGGGCTAGGTGATACAGCTTAGTAATAAGAAACTTGCCCTGGAACAGGCAAGGCCTTGCGCTCGATCTTTACAATTCCAAAAAGGAAAAATAATAATAACAATAATTTTTAAATGCAGGGGAGAGGAAGAGATGAGTAGCAAGCAATAGGTAATCCTGACGTACGGGGCAACAATGTTGCTCAACTGCCTTGTGAGGCAAAGCTGGCTCCCACCCACCTCCACAACACAGTACCAACCTCGAGCTGTTGTTTTAGCTCAACTTGTTTGTTCTGCCATGTGTGTAGCTTTTGTTACTTCACCAAAAAAAATCCCCGACCTTTTTTTTTTCCCCCCCTGAAGAGTGCCTTGCCCAAGGCTGAGGAGGGCTGGTACCAGGATCTGAGAGCCTAGCAATCCGGAAATCTGGGGAGGGAGATATTTCCCTGCATTTTAAAAGACCTCTATTGTTAAGTTGTGTAATGGAGGGGGGGGGGATAGATGAATAAAACAAAAATCAATCTACCCCAGTTTTCATAGAAACTAGGTAGCCATTGTTAAATAAGTGGTCAAAGGCAAAAAGAAAATAAGTCACATAAAGTCATCTAGAGCAGAGAGAGATTCCACTATGCAGACAGGCTAAGCAATGTTCCTGTTTTAGGTCAAGCCACTTTCCGAAGTGGAACAGAAAGGAAAGAGGATTAACGAAGAGTAAATATTTTTTAACATTGAGAAATGAAAAAGGGTGCTTGGGGGCTACAGAGGTTCCCGGGAAGGTGTGTCTTTAATACACCGTTAAACACAATCTATAATCTTTCCATAAAATAACTTTTAAAATTTTGTGATTACATTAAGCCTCAGTAGAACTAACAATTAATGTTTGTGTAGTAATAACGAAGTATAAATGCTAACTCTCACCTGCAATTCTTCCTGGCCCTCATGGTTATAGCCTTGCTTCACAAATTAGTCATTTTCAACTGTTAAAAACTTCCTCTTAGAGAAACAACTTAGATTCATTTCCTCCTCCCTCTTCTGAGATTTGATTTTACCTCAAAAAGACAAACGGCTAACTTTTCCTGGAGGAAGAGGAAATCAATTCATACAGAAATGAAGAAAACTGCTTCTTCAATCTTTATACTTCATTTTTTAAAAAACTGGACAGATCCAGAAATGGAAGGTAGACAGATTACTTTTCTTTATCATAGTTCACTGTTTGCTCGGTCTGGCCACCAAAGGCTTTGCATGTGCAAAATGGACTATGCCCATAGTCAAGACCACATTGTCTCTTGAGTCACAGTAGCCAATATTAAAGGATGAGAACACCAAGAATGGGGGAGAGAAAGCCAGTTAGAAGAGGCACTGTCATCCTGAGATCCATGAGAAAAGAAAGGCAGAACCTGCAGGACCACTGTTCCTCTCAAACAATCACCTCCCGCCCTGGAAATGATGACTACCTCCAGGCTTTATTTCTTACCAAGCCAGCTTCCTACATACAACCTTTTCATACACACAACCTTTTTTTTTTTATAAGAAAAAAAAAAAGAGTCTTCTAAACATGGTGAAAAGAAGCTACAACCCCAAGCTATATAAATCCCCAATGCACAGAAAAACATTGCTGAAAATGGTGAAGGCAAAGGATGATCTCATGCATGGTTAAAACACACAGGATTCAGAGAAAAATCAACTGCAAGTAGAGGTTCATAAATATTAATAGCAATGACTTCTCAGAAGATAGGCACACATGTGTTTTCAGAAACTCATGATTATTATAACCTCTTAACCTGGAAAATATGTGTATAGTAAGGCAAGAATGGCTAGCTGTTATCTCTAAGAAGAAAGGGAGAGAGGCAGAAATGGACAACAATGTGTTCTGTAACTAGCTTATTTATTAAACTATTCATCTGTGGTAATCAGTATCTTAGAGGAGAATAAGATTGTTTTTTCCTTCTCATATTCCAAGAAGCCTTTGTGCTTCGTGTCCAGGTTCCGGAGCCTTGGAAGATCTTCACAGGGTTTTAACTTCGGGAAGACATAGTGATTGGGGGGTGGCCCAAGGGCAAAGCCCCAGGTCCTTCCCTATGGAGAGAGCAACCTGCCTAGAGCTACAGTTGTAGGGAGGGCAGTAGGCTGAACAGCTCAAGCAGGAGAAAGAATCAGCTCTCCTCGTAAAGGGGGAGGCGGTGAGGTCTGTCTGTGCATTTGAATGTGTGAGTGCCCAAGATTTTCATGCTGAACCCCAAGAAGTAGAGGATAACGGGCCCTGTGGTCATGAGTATGACTTAGAGTAGAGCAGAGCATAGACTAAGAACAGGAGAGTCACACCCATTTTGAAAATGCCAGTAATAGTGGATCCTGCCCATGACCTTCACCATGGCACATCAACCCAGTTTAGATAGGCCACACCACTGTATGAAGGCTTGGGCTACAAATGACTGTATGAGTCTTTGCTTAGGTCACAATTCCTGAAGTCCACCACACTTGACCACACCATAAAGACTACACCAAGCAGCTACAATAGGATAAATAAATAAGTAGATAGATAAATGAAGAAAGAAAGAAAGAAAGAAAGAAAGAAAGAAAGAAAGAAAGAAAGAAAGAAAGAAAGAAAGAAAGAAAGAAAGAAAGACAGGCTCAATTGCCTTTGGCTGACAAGTAGTAACTAGCCCTAACATACTCAACAGCTACTGAACATACCAGGAAACTACCTAGCCCAAGAAACCGTCCATCTATGTCATGTTATTTCAGAAAAAGCCTATCCTCCTTGAGGACCTGACCTAAAATCTAAAGACAGAAACAGCACAGGGAACTGAGTCTAAGTGTGTTTCTGGAAGAAACCTGTTTGCTGCCTAACAGATGCCAGTACATAGCTATAGAGGTGGGAATCAGAGCTGAGACAGACCCATTCTAACAGTTATTAATGATATAGTAGAGAAATATAGCCAAACTGGCAAGTTGGGCTCTAGAGGGAATGAAGCCAACAGGAAAAAAAAGTCTCCATTATTCACAAGGTAACCCAAATACCCCAAAGCCAAAGAAGACCACAGCTACCCCACAAAAAAAGGGGTGGGTTACAGAGTTTGAATGTGGGTGCTTTTTAGGGTTCATTCAGAGCCAACAGACCTTCCAGATTTTCTGTTAGTGGTATTTGTTTGTTGTTGGTGTTTGTCTGTGCTTTGCAAATTAGCCCCCTAGCTTACATGAGGGCACTCGTAATGAAAACACTGTCCCTTTAGAATGCTCAGATTCTGTATGCAACTGTTACAGTGCTTGGGTTAATCTGCTACTGTAAAATGAAGAACTCTACAGACGTCATCTTTTCCCAGTTTTATTGTTAAATATATTCATCCGTTTGGAGCCTTAATTACTGAATTTATATTTAGGTCGTGATTACCATACTGCACTAGAATAAAAAGTGTCTCACATTCAATTTACAGAAAATGAACAGAGTCGAAGCTATAATGTGGGATGCTGTAACTAGACTCATATTCTCCCATGGTAAGGAAAGACAAAGTTCCCAGGCCTGGAGCTATAATCTGTCCCTGCAGCACCTGGCATTTGAAGCCACCCAGCTTTTGCTGCAGAATTTAGGGCTCTAGAACTTGTAGCAAAAACCATCAATTCCGAATCCAGCCCTGGAGAGCAAATGGCAGAGCCTTGAGGTTTCGGAATCTTGGCCCCGTAAACTCCACCCACCCAGATGCCTGCAGTGGCCTTGGCACAGGCCCCACCCACTCCCTGCCTGAGCCCTTTCCAAAGGCTGCTGGAATGCCATGCTTCTGTAGTGACAGAGAGCATGTGCTTGGATCATGTTTTGAGTTCAAGTCCCAGAAAGGATATGCTGGCTTTCAGCACCTACATCTGAAGAAACTCTTAAGGAAGGGCTCTGAATTTTCTAGGTGTGGCCTCTAAGGACACCACAACAAAAGACCGAAGCCTTTTTATTTAGGGGGGGTTCTTCAATTGAAGAGGTTGAGCAAAGCCAGATAAAGCATTTCATACTTAACTCACTGGCCAACTTGCTTATACTCTAATCTCATGCTTGAAATGTGATCTGCTATGAAGGGAAAGCTGCTATCTGCTGTCGCTCATTGAAGACCAACTGGATGAGCAGGACTATATACTTACAGGGAAATGTCATTCTGGAACATATATGCATCTCCATCTGGACATCGAATGCAGATGTGAACTCACACCACCATACTGTGTGACAATAAACTGGTTCATTTTCTTGAACAGAGGCTGCCTTCCCAAAGCGGACCCCAAGTTGATCAGTTTTCTTTTTGTGGCGAAAACTAGATCATCCTAGCAAAGTTTACAGAGCTCCACACCTCACTGCTTCCACAGCACCCGCACTTCTGACTTTGACCAGAAGTCTCTCTGTTGGTCAGAAAGCACAGATTGTTTTCTATGAGACAAACCCTGCCCATGCTGCCATGTACTGCTTCCGTGGGGGTGGCTCAGACTGACCCTGAGCTTTCATTTGTAGTCTCCTTAGAAAGGAAAAGTATCTGAAACAATCTTGGTAGGGGAGGGAGTGCGCACAAGGAAATCAGGAGCCAAATAAAGGCATGCTTACAAGGCTCCCAGTCAGCTGACACTTTAACGCTGGCGGCTGCCACCTTTTAAACAGGGCCACAATGTCGGCTGGGGCTCTTCTTTTTAAGGGTGAGCTGTTCACAGTAAGAACTAATTAGCTGCCAAGAGTGAGCTGCTGTTTCAAAAGAATACTATTCTACTCCTCAGACAGGGGCTTCATTTACTCCCATATCTTTACTTAGAGCTAGGCTCGTCCTTAAGCTCAAAGTCTTTGGAAGGACAGTTAGACTAGGACAAAACTATTTACTGATTATTCCACGCCAGCAACTCATCTTGTATGTGTACACTCAGGCAACTATTACCTCTAACACGCTGCTGTCTGGGTGATGTTATACACAGCATAAATGACTGTGAATCCAAGCAGCTAGTTATTTGGAGTTACTCAACGCGGCTGTGTGTTTCTGTTTGAAATGCATAATACATCATTTTCTTTTTTCTGGATTCAAACTCTGTTCTTCTCAAAAAAGGTGATCACTATTCCCATGTTGACACACGTGATGTGATCACATGGATGGTATGGATAGGACTCTGATGCTAAAAAAAGAAAAATTTTTAAAAAAAGCAAAGCTAGACAAGCAGTAACCAGTTTCTGTTGGCTTTGCTGTGGAGTTCGTTTGCCCTCCTTCAAAGTCAAATGGCATATCCAGACAACCTTGGTGTAGAATGGCTACTCATTGCTCTCCCAGGACAGACTGTAAGCTTCCTGTTACTATGCACCCTCTTATTCCTTGAGTAGCACCCAAGACAGCACAGGAGAAAGTTTTGAAAAGTTAAGCAAATAAAAATGAGGAGGGGAGGGTGTTTTGTTTTCTGAAACTGGGGGTGATGGGATTTAAGCATAACAGACTTTGACCATTCCTTATTCCTCCCTTCTTAAATCGGTCAAAGTCCCCATTTTGCAATGTCTCCTAAAAATCACAGGCTCTTCACTGGGAAGCATTGTCTTTGCTGAGAATTATTCAAAGTCAGGTTCTCCTGACTCCCAGGGGCTCACTTTAAAATGGATTACAGGTGTAGCAGTGTTATTTATAAAACAGTGCAGACAACTACAAGTCTTCTAAAACAATCTATAGACTAACGCGTTAACCCGACCACAGAGCATGGGGCTCTGGAAGGGGGACAGATTGCTTTTGACAAATGAGCACACCTTCCGCACAAGAGACAGAAGTAGGTCAGGGTGAGTAAGTGAATTTTCCACTGACTCATTTCCACATGGTAAGTGTAGCAAGGGACACTGGGGATCTAGTGCCTCACCTGGAAGAGCTATGCAGATCAGTTCTCCAAGGAAAACAGCCAGACTGCAATGGCTCAGCAGGAAGGGCTACCCTTCAGACTTGTAAACAAGGCAGCAGGCAGCAAAGTCAACAAGGCCTAACAGGAACCTCACTCAACTTTGATGACTGACAGGTGGAACTGTAGCTTCAGAGAAGGGAAGTGATTCTTTCTTCAGCCAGCAGGTCATTGCAGTCGGGCTGAAGGGGACCATACCAGCTCGTGTGCACCTGACCAATCTGGGTATGTAATTTTTTTTTTTTTAGCATTTCACTTTGAATGCAAAGGGGGAGAAAAAACAAAACAAAAGCCTGCTTTTAGTGTGATCAGAAGGAAAACCTGGCATAGTATTTCTAAACACAAATGCATTTATTTTAGCACAAATGGAACACGCTACTGTAAATGTCAAGCACTCATCATCAAATTATGAAAATAAGGCCCAGCCTATCTTTGCAACTTATTTAAAGTTCAATGCATGAATGATCAGAGCCCCCAGTCCCCAGACAGAACCTTCAAGATGTCCTTATTAAGACTTTGAAGGGCAATTCGTCAGATTGGAGAAGTGAGGAGAGAGACCACTGGCTATGGGAAATGCCCAGTGTCTTGTGCCTGGATGCCAACAGCATCTGTCCGCGAAGGACATGGGCCTGGGTTACAGGCAAAAGGCTGGTCACTACCCACCAGGAACGGAAATGACCTAGCTCATGTGTGCTTTGCTCCAGTACAACCACCCCACGCAGGAAGTACTTGAAGTGCCCTCCTTCACACGGGAGCAAACGCAAACCTTCTGTGGCACTACTGTACCCAACTGTCACCAGTCTGCCTTTCCCAGCACAGCTAACCAGCTACCCAGCACCATCCATTCTTTGAAAAGAAGACGCCAAGTGTTATCAGCAAGTCCTAAAACAATCCCTGAAGTTACAGAAAAGAGGAAATCTATTTTCATTGTAACAGTTGATTGGCACGGGGCCAACACCCGTGACTCTGTCCTCTTTCCCACAATGCTCTATTGAACTAAGATTCTAAATAAAAATAGAGTTCTTGAGATACCTAAGGCTTTGTCAAATGAGACATTGTTATGAAGAGTGACTTAAGCATCCAAGATAGGAAAACGGAGGGGTATGAAACATTTAAAAGGCAGTAGACAGCCCAATAAATGATGCTCACACAGTGCTGGGCTTCAGACTAAACTTTCTTTAAAAACAAAACAAAACAGAGGGAGAGGAGTGTTAACCTGACCCAGGTCAGAGTCACTTGAGAAGAGGGAACCACAGATCTGTGGCTTGTATCTGTGAGAGATCTTCTGACTGGCAATTGATGTGTGCCCACTAGCCGGCCCACTGTGGGTGCTACCATCTCTGGGCAGGTGGGCCTGAGCTATATGAGGAAGGAAGCTGAGCTAGTAAGTGAGCTAACAGGCAGCACTTCTCTCTGGGTTCTGCTTGAGTTCCTGCCCTGGCTTCCTTCAGAGATGGATCATCACCTGAAAGGGTAAGCCCTTTCCTCCCCAAGCTGCTTTTGGTCTGAGTGCTTAATCACTGCAACAGAAAAGCAAACAACTTCCGGTCGTGCTCTCATTTCTGGTACAAAACAGGTCTTACAAAAAGCACCAGCCCTGTCCGGTGCTCTGATTTGCCTAAAGAATGCTCTGGAATAACATTTTACAGGAGTGAATAAGTGTTTATTTTCTTAGCTAAAATGTCACCAGATGATCTATTTTAGCCTCCAGTGCTATGGTTACCAAAATGATGACCAGGTCATTTCCGAACAGTGATCTAGTAACCACCAGATGCTCATCTTGGAACTCTTGCCATGACAAACCTGGGTCAAACCAGAACTCAAAAAGAAAACAAGCCTATACCGTTAGGAGCCATGGACTGTAGATTCACAAGTAATCTAGTCTAACAGCTATTTGACCTGAAAAATCTAGTTTTACAGTTCCAGGTATGTTCTTGAATAGGCGTAACATTTACTATTGAGTCATGTAAAGTCTTGACAGATTTCGACTTTAAATATGTCCAGGTTTTAATGTAAATAAAAATAGTTCACTACATGAAAATCTGCAGTAGGTAAACTCAAAAGATCAGAATTTCTAAGAATAATGAATTAACCTTACTTGCAGATCAACTAGCACAAGCTGTATATAGCAGAATCGCCAAGCCCACAGATAGCCCCTTTAGTGATGCTAATAAATTACAGGCTCAACGGGAGTGAGCTGGTGCACTTGTCTTCTTACCTCCTCGCCTGTTTCGTATGAGGAAGTAGGACTGGCATGGAAAATCCTATCATTCTACCCACCTCATTTTCTCTTTATAAGGGTACAGAAAACATAGAGCCAACTGAGGCTTTTAAACAGGAAATGCCTTTTGTCCTTGTCAAGAAAAGTAGAAAAAACAAAATGCAAACAAAGTGGCTATTATGGTCATAGCCCAAGTACTTGGAAGCCTGAAGAAGAAGAAACTAAGTGACTTCAGGACCAGCCTAGGCTACCATGGAGTTCTTGGCCAGCCTGGGGTACAGTGTGAGAATTTGTCCCCCCCCAAAAATGCAAATCAACTCAAACAAATAAACATAAACCCATAAACACCAACAACAAAATCCAGCAAGCAACAAACTATCACGTTGCCATAGAAAGTTGAGCCTTCAATTCCCATCATACTCTACCTTGACCTCATTGTTTCTTAGAGACTGAATGTGTAAGAAAGAGTTTCCTCATATACTTCTAACCTACCCCAAGGAAAATGTGAGTGTTAAATTAAATTCCAGTTTTGAGCTGGATGTGGTGGCACACACCTTTAATTCCAGCAGTTGGAAGGTAGAGGCAGGTGGACCACTGTGAGTTCAAGGCATGCCTGGCCTACACAGAAAGTTCCAGGACAGCCAGGACAAACACACAAACAAACATTGCAGTTCCTATCAGATTCTCCTATGATCAAAGTTGTTTAAATCCCCAAACAGTGTGCTGAAACCAAAACACACATGACTATGAGAACATAATTAGATAGCTCTACATTTGTGGCTGTCCATTCTAGAACTGATTACTTAAAACCGCAGCAAAGTTGTCTCCCAATCCCCATGTTTCTACTTGTGGACCAAAGAGGACTAGAAAGATCAATTCAGTTCTAGGTCTCAACAGCTCTAAGAAAAGGAATAGTCAACACTATTACCTTTGGAGCTCCTCACTCATCTATATGAGGTTGACCCATCCCCCAACCTTCAATTCTCTGTCGTGCTCCACTCAGACAACAAACATCTCCATGCAGATATCAGCAAAAGCCTCAGCTCAGTGAATCTCAAACTGAACTTAGCATCTTCACTTAACCTGCCCTGTTTCCCAAGTCTCTGTTCAGTTACTGGCTTTAGTCATTAGCCTATAGCATGAATCAACACTCTGGTTCCTCCTCATTAAATCTTCCAATTAGTCACCTAATCCTATGTATTTGACTTCCTGAATATCCACCTTTATTTCCAAGGCTACCATTGTGCCTATGACCTCATCCATTATCTTTTCAGAAGGGTGTGATGTGTGCTTTTACTGGGACTCTCCACTGCCCAACTCTAGTCATCCTGCCAGGAATCGTTCTGTGTGCCCTTACTGATGCTCAGCATAAACTCCCAGGTGGTTCCCTTGCTTGCACAATCCATGGCAGGCCATCGGTAACCATTAAACTAGGATTTCAACCTTAAGCCAAAACATCCTCGCAGAGCCTGGTGTTCTCTGTACCTGCAGTATATTCTCTCCCATCTTTCACTGACTTTGCTGTCACGTACTAACATATCAGATAGCCTACTTTGGGAGTATGTACCTTGGGATGGTCTCATAGCCCTCTATATTCCACCACCATGGACGAGCTCGAAAACATTGTGTGTGTGTGCATGTGTGCGTGAGTGCGAGTGTGTGCTTCTGTCTCTCCCTCAGTTCTTATGACTCCTCTGTATCTATGCCACCTTCAATTCATCCGTCAAGAAGCTCTTGACTTCCATGGGCTTAGAAGACGTAACTCCTCATGATCTCCATGGCAAAATGTCCTACATCTAGAAAGTGCCCACGTGAGATAACTTAATTAGTGACAAATAAACACAGGAGATAGAGAGCCAAACACATGGAGCTCCACACATTTTGAGGCTCTTTCCCAAAGAAACCTCCCCTGCTAGCCACTTACTTTCTTGAGTGTAGAGGTAAGATTTTTTTTCTTCTCAGTTGCACAAAGCAACAAGATGGCGAACAACTCTTACAGGCTACACAGCTACCTTTCATTATGGCGGGGCAAGTCTCTACTTAGAATTATTAAAATACAACTCAAAGGATGCTCTTACATCTTTGATACAGTTTCATGAACTAGGAGTCATGTCCAAGACCTTACTAGTAAACAGGGCTTCTTTCTGCATTTGTGTAGTAGGGTGCCATCATCCCTTCCCAGGTTTTATACACACAATGCAAGTTTGCATGCACCTGTGGGAATAAACAGGGATTTCTGTACAAATAAAGCCTACTCTGCTTCTACAGCACAGTTGGGACTCTGGAGATGACAAAGCACAGCTGTATGAACAACATACACATAGTTTACTTTGTGTATTTAATAACTGTATATTTCGCCCAAGTTCTGCAATACAAATAAGTGCAAGTGGTGGTCAAATCATCTACTTAGTACAACATTAGGGTGAAAAACTGCTGTTTTCTATGCTAATTATCTCAACTGCATCATTAAAAATGTACATAGCAAATACCCGTATACAACTTTGAGCCAACCATAGTGCTAATTTACAATAACGCCCAGACATGTCTTCCTGATGAAGGCAACTTTTAATAATTCTCTGTAAACAAACAAACAAAACAAAACAAAAAACACTAAAAGTAAGATATACTATAGTTATCGTGACATATTTAGATTTTCACCAATAAAGATAACGGGTCTTTTTAAGTCTGATTTTTTTCCCAGAGGATATCACAAGCATTTGCATCGGGATTAAAAGAGAAGGTTAAGCGCGGAGCTAAGGAGGATGGGGTGCTTACCACCTACCTTTGTGTCTCCCTCAAGTCACTGCAAATAATGGATTGGTTTTTTTTAATATCCCCTTTGAACAGAATTTTGTAGTCTCAAGTATTACATGAAGAAAAATTGTGCCTAAGGGAATATGATATGAAATTATTCTGTTTCATGATGATTAACATAAATGACCATGATAGAAAATTATATGCAAGGAACAGAAGAGTCAATAGAAGATATTGATCCATGGGGGAAGCTAAGAGAGGAAAAAATGCTTGCCCTCTATACTTTAAGCCTCCCATCTAATTTGGAAGAGGACCTTTTAACCTAAATTAATTCTGTGTTTACAAAGCATTCCTTTTGATGCACGGGGGTTACCTTTCACAAGCAGATGCACAAATTGCATGTTCAGCACGTTTACTGTCCAGTCTATCAGGTAGCATGTATTTAGACTAACCCAGGTGGCTGATGTACAGTCAAAAAGGTATCCATACCCCACTCTAGAAGAAATGACCATGAGATGTGTTGGGGGGTTCTGGGCCTTGAGATCTGTTGCAGTCCAGATGAGTGTATTGTCATATACTCTAAACAGTGTTGTGTAAACTCTGCTCCCCAATTATCTCTGATTGGTTAATTAAAAATGCTGGACAGCCTATAGCAGGGCAGAAGAGAGGTAAGCGAAGCTTCTGATCCTAGGCTTGGGATCCCAGGTAGGGCCAGGAGGAAAGAAACAGGAAAAAGAGAGAAAGAATCTGATGAACCCGAAACAACCCAGACAGGACCAATACGGCAAGTAAGTAGGGGTGTGTGGCTGGGAAGTAGCCGGACCAGCTTAGAGAATTAGTATAAAAGCATATCTGCCCAGTTAGCGAGCTTAAAGCTTATTACTATATAATAAGTCTTTGTTTAATTTGGGAGCTAGAGCAGGTACATAGAAACAACCTCAAATTAATAAATTATCTATATCACATATGTTCTTATAATAAATAAGTATATAGTATGATAATCCAAAGAATTTATAACTTTGCCATTTCTCTTATTTTTCCCTCTCCAAATACAAAGCAGGTAAGTAGATGATGGAGAGATGGCTTTCCCATCTGAACGGGTTAGACTGTATGTTGCATGCTACACCTCTTATTCAGAACATACATGGACCTTGATCATTCAAGAATGTAAGTATTCAAATACTTATATAAACTCTAGGGGAAACAATGACTTTATGACTAACAGAAGCACCGGGAATGGTGGTGCATGCCTCTAACCCCAGCAATGGCAAAGCTAAGGTAGGGGGATCTGATGTTTTCAGTCTAGCCTGGCTACACAGCTAGACCTTGTTTCAAACAACTACAAAAAAAAAAAATGCCTTGTCATTGTCAGTCCTTACTTTAAAGTTTTCTTTAAGATTTATTTACTTATTATTATTCCATATTCTGCCTGCATGTATGCCTGCAGGCAAAAAGAGGGCACCGGATCTCATTATAGATGGCTGTGAGCCACCATGTGGGTGCCGGGAACTGAACTCAGGACCTTTGAAATAGCAGCCAGTGCTCTTAACCTCTGAGCCATCTCTCCAGCCCTCTAAAGTTTTCTTTTTAGCCTGGAAAGGAGGTAGTTACTGTATTTATACAGCTCCACTCAACTGTGGGGAAGCCTGTGCTTCTAGCAAACACATGGGGAAATACAGAAAGATATAGGCTCCTTTAGATGAAATCAAAAACAAGTTATGTGCACGTACTCCCACCAGACCTGGCTTTTGTGTTTGTTCCAACTTTCCTAGCCGCACGTCAGGTACAAGTAGCAAGGCAGTGCATTTCTGACTGCTCACTTCCAGGTCAGATGAATCTCATGTTACTTGGCTGGCATTGCATCCCTTTACTCTGCCAGCTCCCAAAGCCAGTGCTGGGACACCCCAGAGGCCATCTGTGTCAAGCCTTTTCTGTTACAGCCTCAAAGTAACCAGTACCAGGAAGAAGCTTTGAGTCCAGCTATTTCTAAACCAGAGTCTGTGGCCTTGGAAAGAAGCATACTAGTAGAATTCACTGAACCCGTGACCTTAGTCTGGTTGAACAAAATCAAAAGGGGGAAAAAAAAAAATCAAACAAGTTAAAAACTTATTATTGTTACTAAACAAAATGTAACTGAGTCATGACATTTCTTCTACTTACAAATGCTTGGATGCCCCCTGTGTTGGTAGTACTTTGCTCCTGTCACCAAGATAAATCTTGTATGTTTTCATATGCTGTGGCTGCAGCAGATAGATACATGGCAAATCATGTCTATATATCATCTCTTCAAAGTTATGGTTACTTCCAGACCCACTTCTAGCTCCTCATCTGGATGCCACTAAATAGCCATATATATTACAAGTATTTTGATATGGTTGTAGTGACTTTGAAGATGTTTGGTTTTCCTGCTAACACTATGTATTTTATCTTATGCACTTAAAAATGTTCTTCGGAGGTGCTGGTGAAATTGCTCAGTGGTTAAGACAATTTGCTGCTCTTGCAGAGGACCTGAAATCAGTTCTGAGCACCCATCTCAGACAGCTTACAACCACCTGAAACTCCAGTTCCAGGGGATCCAATGACCTCTTTAGCCTCCATGACCATCAGGCCACAGCTGCTGAACATGCAGACACTCACAAATAAAATAAAAATAAATACATCTTTAAAAAAGTACTATTCTTAAAAGATGCCCATACAGCCAATAGAAGTCACACTCCAAAAAACAACAAACAAAACAACCAAAAAAAACAAAAAAACAAACCTAGAACACTGGCAAGGACACGGAAAGAACCAAAGAACCAGTGTCACACAGTCAGCTAACTACAGAAATTTGACTAGAAACAAGTTCCTTTGAGTCACACTTTTTTCATCAGCTAATCCCGGCTAGGCAGCAAACTCAGCCAGAAGCCACAGAGGAAGACCAAGCAGACATATACTCTGGCATTCTGAGAGGCCCTGCGCTCTCCAACCCACCCTGCCACAGTCTCTGCCTATTCTTTTTTTATTCTCTCTCTCACTGGCCCATGTGCAACACGAACACCTTCTTTCAAGGCTCCCCAAACAAGTTTTGGTGCTGTTGCATGCATTGCAAAATTAAAATCCAAGAAACAGAAAACCAGTTCACTTATTTTCTATCAAAGAAAATTACTCCCAACTAGCTCGAAATCGTAACAATGTCACTGAGCAATATTTCAAGATTCCACAATCCCTCCTAGGAAAACAAAGGATCCAGGTAGTGGCATCTCAGCACTCAGGAGGCACGGGTAGGCAGATCTCTGACTGAGTTCAGGCTAGCCTGGGGTAAGGAGCAGGTTCCAGGGCAGCCAGGGCTACAAAAAGAAATATCTTGAGAAAAAAAAAGAGGATGAGGAAGAGGAGGAAAGAGAAGGAGGGAGGAAGGGAGGAGAAGGAAGAAGAAGGAGAAGTAGCAATAGTGAAAACAAACAATAGATGCTGGTGGTGATTTGGAGAAATGAGAACCCTTGTGCATCATTGCCGGAAATGTAAAATGGTTATGGTGAAAAAGAGTACAGAGACTCTTCAAAAGTCTCAAACAGAATCTTCCTATGCTCTAACAATACATCTCTAGGGTACACACCCCAAAACACTAAAAACAGATAGCTCTTGGAGAGCTATTTGCACACTCACATTCACAGCAGTACAATTTTCATCACAGGTAAAGTTGGAACAAAACCAACTGCCCATATGCAGGGGTTCCAAGGAAGCAGACTGGGGCACATGCAATGGAATATTACACAGCCCTTAAAAGAGCTCTGACACATGCTACAACATGAATGAACCTTGTGGGCAATGTATGAAAAAAATGACAGCCACCAAAAGACAGATACGGAATGGGTCCACTTACAGGAAGTACCAGGAGTCAAATCTATTCGTGCAGAAAAGCTATTGCTGAGGGGCTAGTATAAGAAGGTGCTACTCAGTAAGTCTGCAGTTTCTCTTTTGCAGCACGGAAGCGGTTCTGGAGCTCAGACGCACAGGGTGAACACTCTCAACACCAAGGACAAGCAGTGACCAGAAAACTGAGATGGCTGCGGAACACAAAGCAGCTTGGGACACAGACCTATCCCAAACTGTCTTCCAAACACCCAGAGAACACAGACTCATTACCCAGCATCCTCCCTGACTCCCGTGTGTTTGTAAACGACCCAATCCCTCAAATGAGCTATAGGAAGGATTGATTAGGAGGGTATCTGTTCCTGGCCCCATGATCCCTTCCTTGCAACGAACACCAAGGAGACACTTGGCCATGTCTGGTTAACAGAATGCAGGACCATGGGGAGGTATCCTCAGCCCTCATTTTGATGCTCCAGCAGTCACTTAGGACTTTAAGGTCCTCAAGGGACAGACAGAGAAACACTGATTTCATCGCTCACAGAATTCTGATAGCTGACAGCATGGGGTGCCCAACGTGTGGGCATGAGTTAGCATGTTACTACTGTCCCCCAAACATACTTAACTAGGTTATGGCCCACAGGGTTGTGTTTTCTAAAAGAAAAAACAAACAAACAAATAAAAAATTGTATACACACACACACACACACACATATAGTTTGATTTGCTAACTCCCTCATCTGGCCCTCTCTCTCTCTCTAGAAATTTAAGTTGCAACCTTGAGGGTGGATTGAAGCAGCTGGCAGAAAATATGCACACAATGGACTATATCTCAGGGCAGTCGTATGTCACATGTCATAATTCTTCGGAATGTAAGCTGGGCCTTTCTGCCCACCCTGATCTGAAGCCTCCAATGCGCAGTCTTCACACAGCAGCACTCTTGAGCTGTTCTGCTCAGCATCACTACATGAGGTGCTATGTCATATCAGTAACTGTGCTTCTCAATAACACACCTGCACCAAGAGATGGCTATGGCTATTTATCATGAGCAATTTATGAAGCTGCCAAATACTAAGAGAGGGGGAAGCGAAAATATCAAACCAGGAACAACAACAAAAAAAAGCTGAGTGTTTCCCAAGGTCTCAGCATGGAGGCTCAATCTTATTTCACACACACAAATCAGATCAATTGAAGCCAGAAATGCATTATACATTAGACAACCAGTTCCAAACTTTGATAAAAGCAGACCTTGGAGTGGGCATTAACAGCAATTTGCATTTATCAATGTTTCATATTTGAACATTAAATGTGTTGAGAGAGAAGAGCAAATTAAAAAAAAAACATATGCAGTTGTTTTATTGAACTATTGGAGAAAAGTTCGAGAAAAGTTCAGAGCAGCAGTGAAACTCCAGGGGGTCTTGGTTCCTTAGACATCATCTTTTATCCAATGCCTGGCCTTTGCTAACCACTTCCCTCTATCTCAAGTTCTACTCTACATAAGGAATTTACATTTTATAGATGGGCTTCATCTTAAAGCATATGCAAGGCTCGTTCCAGACTTGAACTTGGCGAAGACAGACCCACTGTCACTTTCTACTTGAGAAAATATGGAACACCAGACTGCAATAGTGCATCGTTGCAAGATCAGAATCACACACTTGGAAGCACCTCAAGTAGACATAAAAACTTCTTGGCGTTAAGTATTAAGATCCATAAACATGTTCACGTCACTTTGGCCTAGAAATCTCTATTCTGGGAATTTATCCTAAGGAAACAGCCCAAAAGACAGAAAAAGCGAATATGTCTAAGTATGTTCACTGAGGAGTGCTTTCAGTCAATAAAGCTTTATTAAGTGTCTATTATGTGCCAGGCACTTCACTGGCATAAGGAAGGTGCCTCAAGACACTCGTGATCAGAGGAGAATTCAGATAAGCATATGTCGCACTGGAATGTGCTGGGATAAATGTTAAGGGGGAACTGATCTCCCAGAAGTACAACTGCCCTGCAGATACACTGGAGGAAGGCAGTAAAAATGGTGTGTGTATGTGGCGAGGGGACCTGGGCATGATCTTATCATGTCTTCACAGTATATTAAGGTGCAAGTTTGTGTTAAAATACTGAATAAAGATAAGTAGAACGGCTCAGTGGGTAAAGGCACTTGCTTCCAAGCATAAGGTCCTCCTGAATCCCTGGGAACGACATGATGGAAGAAGAGAATAAACTCCCACACATCATTTTCATTCTTTTTCTTTCTTTCTGTTTCTTTTCCTTGTCTGTTTTTGTTTTGTTTTGAGGTAGGGTCTCACGCTGTGACCCTGGCTGGCTTGGAACTCACTATGCAGACCAGGGTGGTCTCTAACTCAGAGAAATGGACCTGCTTCTGTCTCCCGAGTGCTGGGATTAAAGCTCCGTACACAATGCCTGGCTACCAATTGTCCTTCAGGCTCCACAAGTGCCCCATGGCATATGTTCCATAGCACAGTATATGTTTTGTTTCTGAGAACTCATGATCCATGCTGTGTGTGTGCGCGTGTGTTCATATGTGAGGGTTCATGTACATACAAAGGCCAGGAGACCTCAGGTGTCAGTACTCAGGTGCAGTCCACCTTTGTGTGTGTGTGTGTAGTTTGAGACATGCTCTCTTACTGGCCTGGATCTCAACAAGGCTCTACACTAGCTGGATAGGACGCAGCACTTCCCAGTGACCTCTAAGTCCTTAAAAACAAAACTGTTATTAGCTGAGGGGGCCTATGGGGGTTACATGTGTAGGGTGAGTGTGCCACGGTATTCGAGGCGAGGCTGGAGAGCAACATTGTAACATCAAGTTTTTATTTTTCTCATCACCTTTATGTGGATTCCGGGGATTGAATTTAGGTGGCTGGGCGTTTGTGCCAAGCACTTCTGCCTACTGAGCCATCTCACCAGCTACTCCAAAATCTAAAAAATAAATAAATAAGTAAATAGAAGCTTATTTTAAGTATAGCTACCTGCGTCCATCCTTCCTGTGCTTCTTGGGGAAGGTAGAGAGCCATCATAAACTCTTCGAGCCTGCACCACCATACTCTAGTCCCAGTCTGGGTTTTGTACTAGACACGAGAGTCTCCCTGATTAAATCTGCTGAGGAATTCTGAGTTTCGCTTTGCTTACAAGGCAAAACAAAATAAGCACAGGAAAAAAAATCCTTATTGTTCCATTGAGAATGTTTCCTTTTAAACGTCTCAGCGTTGCCTCCGGAGCTCCGTTGTTAGGCTGCACGAAGTCTTTTGTGAAATATGGCCTCTGTAATTTCTAAAAACTATAGTGTGTTTGCAAATGGGAAAATCTCAACGTTTAGGAGGTGGGTTTTAAAGCCTTTGAAGGAAGAGAGATTAGGCACACTTAGTCATCTATAAAGAGAAATGATCTCGGCTCAACTGGGCATGTTAGAATCTACGCGGCCTGCCAGTGCTTAAACTTGGATTAGCAAAGCTCCATTCCTACAGCAAGCATGGCACCCAGTTCAAGTCAACACATGCTACGAGTAGTGTAGCAGAGCCATGACGAAGCCTCCTTTGACAAGCTCTTTCCTGTGCAGTGGTTCTGGTTCAGGTTGTGCCAGAACAGTGTTGGAGTTCTAGGAAGGTCTCTAGAGAAGGCCCTGCCTCCACTCTCTTTCTTCTGAACGAGTGGCCAAAGAAAACGGAACTTACAGAAGGCAACGGAACTGGTGATAGGCAAAGGGAAGACGGGGAAGCATTCATCTGTGGAGCGCATAAATCTGAGGTACGCCCAAGGTGAGCAGTGTGCTATGGTTTCAGAAAAGGTCCACATTAAATGTCTCTGGCCTCGCAGGCCGGAGTCTGCGCTGGAGCACTTTGATTCTGCTCTGTGGGCCAAGAAACCACAGACATCCCTAAGCAAATGGATGAAGCTGCATTCTAATAAACGTGATCTACAAACCACACCAGTCACGCAAGCTGGAGCTTGCCCACTCCTGGCTAGAGCCTTTACAAACTGTTTAATCTAAGCCCAGAAAAATGTTGTTTTCCTCAGAGGTGCAGTGGCCCTGCCAAGGCCATGTGCCTAACATGATGTAGAGTCAGGTTCCAACCAAAGTCTATCCAAAACCAAGGCCTAAGTCTTTCGACCCAAAGAACAGGGCCTCGTGGGCTGAATCCAGATGAAGGGGAATCTGCTGTGTGAAAAGAATGGCGATTCCAAATCCTTCCCAGTACACAGCACCCACGCAAAGCCCCACCCGTCACGAAAAAGAGAGGACACAACGAGTGCTGGTTACTGTTGGTAACCAGCCAAAGGGGCTTGCAGCCAGACCTGAGAGCCTGAGTTGGAACAACCTGGGATGCACACAGTAGAGAGAGCCAACTGCCCCCTGTGAGCTGTCCTCTGACCGCCACATCTGCCTCATACCTCATGCTCCTGTGTGTGTGGAAGCATGCAAGTGCACACCCACCCTTAGTGAATCTAAAAGCAGCAGAAGAAAAAAATCAAAAAGAAAAGCAGAAAAAAAATGCGGAGGGATAGGGCAACAGGTAAAACTTCTGAAATAGTCACTACTAACTTTTGTACTATAGGGGAAAGGCATCAAAGTCTTTGTCATCCTGTGGCAGATCATGGCAATGCGAAAATGTGGTCAGCATTTCGGAGCTTTAACACTCTAAAATGTTGTGAAACAACCCCATTGACCTTCACCTGTGCAACACAATGAACTAATTATGTGCATGAAAAAGAGATGTGGCACTTGGTCTTTGGACTCTGGGACAGACTGGAGACAAGGCAGAGGAACTAGGCGAGCATCATCCACTGCTTCAAACCGCCACTTGAGGGGCAAAGAGAAACTGAACTCCACAGTTTAGTGCCTGGAACTCAAAGGAAGCAAAACAAGCAGTAACTGTGAGTGAACCTTAACCTATTCCCCGGCCCCCATTTCCCTCACTCCTCGAGAGATTAAAGATTCTCTTTTCACCATGGTTGTGCTATTCGAAACCTGAAGACAAGGTTCAAGTCCTTTGCTGTCACTTGTTTTGGTAGTTAAACATTAATTTTCTCCTCTTACAGTAGAGAGGGTGGTCAACTCTATCTTCTTGGCAGGCTCATTTTTTAACATAAAATGCAATGTTCTCAAATTAAAAAAAAAAAAAAAAGCAATTCCCTTGCATGAACTTAGAGGTCCATAAAATTTAAAATATAGCAGAATTAAGAGTTCAAAAAGTTTCCATGATTAAAACTACTTTCCTTAAACACACACACACACACACACTAGAAACTATATTTGCAGTTGCACAATTTATTTCTGAAAATTAAATGATGATTTTTCCACAAAGGATGGAGTCGGGGGTTGGGGGGGAAAAGAAATACACGAAGCAGATGGAGTCATTGTCCCCCCATGAAGAAAAACCATTTCTGCACCTTACAAAAATGTATTAATTGGCCTGCCACCTGGCAAGCCTGCTCATAGGCATAAGGGATAAAATTGAGATCTTGAAACGTAACATTTAAGCCTGTGGGGAGGCGGCAGTTAGAATCGGAGTTAGCATTAGAAACCCTAAAAGCGTGTTTCATGAGACCCAAGTGCAAGAAAGAAAAAAAGAAAGAAAGAAAAAGAAAAAAGAATAGGACCTAAGACTGAGGCCTTCGTGGTGACAGCCACCCTCATCAGGCTGGATACCAAGACAGCTGGACACACCCCAGACTGAACTATCTCCCTCCTTCCCTCTCCCCGACCCCCCCAGTCCACTTTCTCTTTTCCTCCCTCCCTCTCTCTTTCCATTCCTTTTCTTAATCCCTTACTTTGTTTTACTTTGGTTTTTCAGTACTTGGGGTTGAAGCCAGGACTTGGCACATGCCAGGCCAACATCTACCAACAAGCTGTATGTCTTAGCCATATTCTAACTTTTCAGTTTGACACAAGGCCTCACTCAGGCTATCGAGCTGGTTTTGAACTCACTCTGTATGTCATTCAGGCACTGAACTTGTGAACCTCATGTCTCAGTCTCCCAGTGGGCTGGGATTTCACCAGTGACCACCAAGCCTGGCTCTCACAGTCTTTCTTGTATACTGCAGATACCATTCAACCCTTCTATAAATCTAACTGCTTGGAAATATGGGTATTTAGAAAGAAGTTCAAAGAGATAAAACAGATAATAAAACAGGAGGTAGAACAAGGTATTTGCTTTGTGATATGTGTACTCATTTGTATAAATAGTCATAGAGTAAAACAAAAACTGCAAGGTTTTTAACAGTGGTTTTATCTGAGCATAGACTTTGGGGGTAATTTTCCTCTTTAAGGTCATTTTTATCTTCCCCATTCTTGGTCAAGGACAGGTGTCAGTAAACACTTAAATGCTACATAAGATTCCCTGAACTTCAAATACAGTAAAATACTGGAAAGATGTGGTTATTCAAAAGTAAATAAGGCACCTCAAGTTCATCCTTTCTAAGATGCATGTTTTGTTCTTACTACAGAAATTCCAGGCTTTCTTCTGGACCTCAGAACTTAAGAATACCTATGGTCTATGTTTCGAACTCCAGACATCACACACACACACACACACATACACACACACTGTAAGTAAAATTGCTTCCAGTGATCCTGTCCCCATATCTGAACCAAACCTTAGATTATTTTTAACCATTTCCCACTTGCCAAATTGGTTATCTGAAGGTTTCTAGTAACTTCATCTATGTTGCTTCAAAGGGGGTATTACACAAGTTGAACAACACAAAGTCATAATTTATGCTTTTTCAAAAAATGACTCACTCTTACTTATATTCTTGCTATTTCCCTTGACATTATCAACCACATGTCAACCATATACTTTATTCTCCCATAAGAATTAAGTTTAAAGTAGATGGTAAATGTAACAGGGTACTCTGGATGACAGCCTGAAAGGGGAGGAAAGGACCTTGCGGAGAAACTGATTATTGTTTCAGGGACAGGGCCCCAAGTGATGTAGCCCAATATCCTGAAACTCACCATGTAGCCCAGGCTGGCCACAGTCTAGTAATCCCTCTGCTTTGGCCTTGAGTGCTGGGATTATAGGCATGAGCCAAAACACCTGGCTAAGAAACTAAAAGTTTAATTTAAAAAAAAAATCTTCATTGACAAAAGGGGTATAGGGGCAAAAAAAAATTCTCATTCTAATCTCATATTAACATGATCACTTCATTAAAATATTTAAAACTTGTTGAGGTAACAGACATTCTACATATTCCTTTTGAGATTAGTGACATGACAGTGAATTGTTAAAACTTAGGTAACATCATATATAAAAAGCAAACTTGGCCACCTATAAACTATATTAATATATCTGATTTCAGGACAAAAAGAAACATACTTTGTTGTCTGGACTTTCTCCTCTACAGTAAATTAATTCCGGCTTTAGCCCTTTATGTGAAGCCACCTGAAGCAGTCTTGGACTTGGGTCAGTAGTAATGAAAACACATTTAACAGTTAAAGTGCCCTGAAGGAAGATTTACCTTTTACTGTCTTTAGAAAGAAACAAAGAAAAACGAAAACAACAAAAGGAAAGGGGCAGTAATTCCTTAGAAAAGACTCAAATGTTACAACACAGGAATACCAGAGGCGGCCAGGGAAGGGTTTCTACTGGTTTAGAAAATTCTAGACACAATATTTGCGTCTTCTGCATGTTGTAGACTATTTATAATTTATTCTGATAGCGTTGTTTTATACATTTCAGAGTAGTCACTTAGATCTTAGTGATTTTCTCAGAGTAAAAGATACATTTAAGTGAATGTAATCAACCATGGTCCTCCTAAGAAATTAGCTCAGTATAATCAAATGAAATTACTATACTTTTAAAAACAAAAGCCTACAAAATATTCTTTCTAAAAACCTCCTTGAAGAGTTTTTTCTTTTCTTTCTCTCTCTCTCTCTCTGTATTCTCCTGGTAACTGCCAAATAAGATGCAAGAACTTTGGTCTGTTCTAGGCCATGAACTATATGCACTGTCGTATCGGCATGGGTTTTATGTACGAGCTTAACACCCACGCTCAATCGAATGCACAGGCCTTTATAATAGAGGGAAATCTCAGAAAAAGAAGCCTGGATGCAATGGGGAGTTCCTCATTCAAAAGGCCGTAAAACAGCAGCTGTTCAGAGCTACACCCTAAGTAAAGCTTCACTTGAAATGCACAAGCCCACTCAAACGCCATTCTACACGGTGCCGCTTTAAGGCGAGGAGACTGCGGGAACATGCGTATACAATTTCCACTAATGGGAAAGAGAAGCAGCAGGTGGCAATTTTAAGACAAAAGCAAAGCCTACTTCTATTTTTCACTCTCGCCCCTCAGACAGCAGGTGGCATTTCTATAGCAAAGATCAAAATTACCGGAGCTCTCTGCTCCACAAATCTCTCTCCAATTGCCAAGAGGCTGCGCGTTCTGTAAAATTAACACACTCCAGCCTTGCTTTACAAACATTACTTTCACTAATTAGGCTGCTGCTGGAGCCTAGTTCCATAGCAATTGGGAGAGCAAAGTTCCCGTCAGGACTCACCACTAAATCCTGGTGAGACCTGGGGAAGACTGCATTTCTCTGAGTGCCCACTTGTCATCTGCATCACCACTCTAATAATGTCACCTTTACAACACCATAGTAAGGATGTAGCACAATTCCTATCAGGTTCCCTCAGAGGATCCTCTCCCCATCCTGCTCCTTGGCTGACGAGGGTAGATCTCAGCTGCTTACTGTATGCTACTGTGATTATTTGTCAACATTTCCTCCATAGCCCCACTGAACTGGGCTACTTAATCAAAAGGATCACAACATACACTATCTTTGTTTCCCAGATGGTTATCCTAGCCCTGGTGGTGTAAAAGGCACTGGATGAGTACTGGAGAGAAAAATCAAAAACTGTGGCAACGTGGCAAGCCCTGGACAGCATCCACAGAAGTCAAACAGTGCAATTAGGTTATTAGGTTATCAGGTTTCAGAGGGTGATTCAGGCTCATCTGCAATCTCCCAGAGCAGTAAAAGGGTCACACAGAGCTGTGTGACTCATAAGTCATCCCCTCTAAGTATTTTCAACTGTAATTAAGTTCCCATATTTCCAAGGTAACTCTTCCGAGCTTGGCTTCGCTATCTTCTGGCCCAGTTTAGAAACATCTGGCTTCTCTCTGGAGCTTGTAAAGCAGCAAAAGGAGTTACCTGGCCTCAGGACTGGAGGTCCACCCTGCTTGATCTAATTCCTATTACATCTTTAAAACCTCATCTGTAACTAGAAGACAAACAGAACAAAGCAACAGCAAATCCGAAAGCTCTTTAGCCCACCGGCTTTAACATAGCGTTTAAGATGTATACACACCTGCGGCTTCCCAGCGAAGGCCGTGCATGCTGGGCCATGAATACCCTCCAACCATATTAGTTTCTCTATTAAATAGATTTGAAAGCAAACCTGTGTAAGAGGCTGAAGGAGCAGCTACAAGCCACTGCCTGCTGGACACACCTCTAAGAATGGAAGGTTTGCAAAGCGGAGGCTATTTCTTCAGCTCCTGGCTGAGCATGTCACTTGTATGGGAACTAAAGAACTGGCTTACAACAGGGCTCCAATCTCTCTGGAACAATAGGTCATGACGAGCTTCCTTAATGCCAAAGTAAGTGTTTAGAAGTGATTACTGCTAACTGAAAGAAAAGTGTAAAGGGCACATATATTTACTCTGGCTTAGAGTCAATACTTCTGAAGGCCTCTTGGTGCCAAAGAGTCAGAACCCTCTTCCCTCGTGGATTCCCAACCTGGGTCCCATTCCACATATGTGTGGTAGATCTTAGGAATGTCATGAAAGTGTGGCATCACACTAACGTGTAACAAGTAAAGTACTTGTATGGTATTTCACAGTTTATCCCAAGTGTGATTTGGGACAGTAGACTAACATGTAAGGTGACTTCAACAGAGAAGAACTCTCCAAACCACTCATAAAGAGCTCCTGTGAGACGAAATTAAGGAATAAGCCATCTTCACAAACCTGTCAAAGCCTACGAACTGGGCTAAAGGGAGCAGGTCTCCAACCTGAGCCTAAATTCTTATTAAGAAAGCACCTTTGGACAGGTGAGATGGCTTTCTGTAAAAGCACTGTAGATCTGAGTTCAGTACCTGGGACCTGAATACATTTTGGAGGGAGGGAAGGAACTCCTGAAAGTTGTCCTCTGATATGTCTACAAACACACACACACACACATACACACAAGCAGTCATGAACATATATTCATGCATTCGAACATACTAAACCAATTAACTGATTAAAAATTTTTTTTAAAGAAAACCAACACTGTACTCTCAGCTTAAAAATTCTTGATTGCTAAGGCTAATTTTCTCAACTGACATCTTTGAGAAGTAAAGCGACACAGTAAAAATATAGCAACCAGTACATACTAAAGCCATGGCCTGAACATCTAACCCCAGACATGAAGCCTCAAAACACACAGAGGGTTATGATTCATAAGCACGTGAGCCTCTTTCACAGACTCTTATCACAACAACTTCTATCCAAAGCAGTCTGAACTTCCCTACATGCCCATCTGCCACTCTGGCCACCTGGAGACAAGGAGCTAGCTCCCCATTCAGGGAACTACCGTGTATGGGAAATGCAAATTGAGCCATTTGTTCAATTTGCAGAGGCAGGTGACTGGCCACCTGCCTGCCTCTAGAGCAGTACAACAAAACTAGTTTGGGGTGAATGAATTCTCTGTTTCTGTGGACGGGCATTAGGGTAAAGGATAATAAAGAGATAACTTTGATCCTCACATGCAAAAATCAAATTGACTCCGTCTATCATTGACTAAGGTGCTTCGTGTTTGGTTCAGGTAAACTATTTGAAAAATGCTTTTGATTTTTCCATCAGAAGTCTAAAAGTTAGCTATGCAAAAGTAATACTTTTACAGGAATTCGCTCTCAAGGTCCAAGATCAACAAGCCATCAAACTCAGACTTAGGAAACAACATTACATAATAGCCATTTAATAGCTATTGTTTTACAGTACAAAGAGTTCATTTGGCATTTCCTAGAGAGCTTTATTCAGTTGGTAGCTTTTTCCCATGACAAACATACTCTCCCCACCCCAACCCTCCATGAATCTATAAAATAAAACATTTAATAATTGTAATTTCCAAGATAGAGACATCTACCACGCTGCATTTCACAAGACACATGTTGAACCTGAAAGAGGCATATCTTTATTTTATGTAAGCTATAGGTGCGGTGACTTCCTTCAGGTTTAACAGCCAAGAAACTGTGCAATGGGTAGGTAATCCTCCACAGGTGACTCCTAAGGAGGTGTGACACAGTCAATTCTGAGACATAAACATGTAACATTTAAAATTAGAATGAGGCATGGCCAAACAAGTTTCTACAATACTCATAGGAAAAATGGGCCTGCTGAGGTCAGCTGTCCTCCCTCTAACCTCATGATCACAGGAGACCTCAGCAAGATCTCCAATGTGATCCATCCGGTGGCTTTCTCCACCCAGGTGATTTGTCCGGGACCTAACTCACTGTTTCAAAAGATGCTTCCATGCTGGGTTAGAGACTTTCCAGAGTCCTGGGGAGCTGGTGCTCAGCTCCAAGGAGGTTGAGATGTTATGGTGAGATCTGCATTTTGTCTGCAATCAGAGTGGATAAAAGACGCTACACTAACAAAAACCAGAGGCACTGGTAAATTGAAGACCAAACCAGGAGCAGAATGGAGGGTTCTATAGTTAAGCAAGCCACATTAACAGCTGCCTGTTCTTAGCGATCCATTTTACCTTCAAGTGCTGATCAAAGCCTAAAGTCTGTACTCTCTTCCCTTTTTCTTCAAGACAAAACAATATGACTGTTCAGTTTGATATCAGTGTAATTACCTTCTCTAATAAGCATGCCCAATAGCCGTTGGTCTAGCTAAAACTCCCTCAGGTCCTCCTAGTCTGTAACAAAGATTAAGGTCAACAGTTTTAGAATTTACAGCCAAGTTCTTGATGGACCATCCCTAATCTCCAGGCAGATAGGGTGCAAAGAAAACAGGAAGTATCCAAACTACAAATATTAACAGCCCATGGGAACTTTTATTTAGAGATTTCTCTGGTTACAAAATGTACCCATGTGTCATGAAAAACACATTTGTGACTATTAATATATAGCCAACTTCTACTGACAGAGAGTGACAGGTTTTAATAGATGAAGTTATGCACACCATCCATCTACTTTCAAACTGGTAGCCCCAGGCCCTTTTTTTAAATATCTTGGCTCTCCTAGTTAACTTTCAAAGAGATTAATCAGTTACCATGATGTCATACTCAAATGACATCTGGAGAAGATAGGTCAGGTTAAAATACCTCTGTGTATCCTCACACCAGAGTTGGGTGTGGACAGAACCATGTTGATGTGGGTTCAGGACCTCCAATCTGAATCTTCCTAAGGGAAGAGCTACTTCTATACTAACCAATACAAAGAAGACTCTCACAGAGCTATGTAGCTTCTGCCTAGTTCCAGGCTTTGTCCTCTATACGTCATCGTCACAGAGGGACTTGGAATTTCTTGACACCAGTATCTATCAGCTTTTTAGTCTTTACCTCAAAGCTTATGACTGCCCTGCTGTAAAGATATCATTTAAACTCCCGATACCAACATACATTTATAAAGAAAACCAAACAAAGCCATAAAAGAGTAACACATTCTATCCCCACTGTACACCTTCTCAGATCCAGTACCCAGAGCATTACAACATCCAAAGGAAGCACAGACACAGCACTGAATGCCTCCCGTCACAGGGTGAAGATTTCACACCTCCCCTCAAAGCACATGCTCCACGTTCTTCACCAATTCTTTTGAACCCTACTTTTTTTTTTGACATTGACACACTCTTCTCCACCCTGTGCCTCCTTCATCCAGCACAATACACTGAGTATTCCAGGGTACACGGACAATCTGGGAGCTCCTGTTCTAAGCCAGGCTGGCCTTGAACTCTGTCTTTGGATTCCCTTGAGGGGAACTGCAGAGGCTGGAAAAACTCGCTATCCTATGTGCAAGCCCAGGCCCTCATCATACAGCATTAAGAGGCTTAAATGCCAAGGTCTTGGAATAGAGCCCTCTCCTCCCTGGATGGAGTATTCACGAAAAGGCTGAGCAGGGTGTGGCATGGCAGAGAGCACTACAAGACACCTTCAGGGCACATCAGCCAAGCTGGAGATGACTGCGGATGAGAGAATGGCAGGGCGTAACCACAGGCAGCCATAGGCAAGGTACAGCGGAGAACATGAAGACAGGAGAAGGATGAAAGGAAGCAGTTATGAAACAGGCCTGGGCAAGGCAAGGAGTGGGCGGAAATGGCCTAGCCCGCAGGTCCGGCTGGAGAGGCAAGGAGGAGCAACACATGGGGCCAGGTTTCAGCCAGCTGAGGAACCAGCTGCAGGGAAAGGGCTGGTACCAGCACTCGGGAGGGAACTAGCAGATGGTGGGGGGGGAATTACGTACACCAAGAGCTCTGTGGAGGTCTATGTGTGTTTAGAGACAGGGTGTCGCTATTCAGGCCTGCTAGCCTGAAACTCACCACATAGACCGAACTAGCCTTGAACTTGCAGTAATCTTCCGGCCTCTTCTACCTGAGTGCTAGAATTAAAGGTGTAGGCCACCGCACCCAGTTGAGTCAAGGCTGTAAAGAGAAACTCCAGCTGTGAGCGTGGAGGGGAGGAAAGACTCACAGGTGGTGGGAGGAACTTGAGCTTCCAGGGAGGATGAGAAAAAAACCTCTGTCATTGCCAGTTCTGGTGATGAGGTAGCCACAGAGTGAGCAACAGTGAGTAAGGGGATGTGATTCAAGCAGAAGGTTCCTCGGCTCCCTGAATGGAGAAGACTTGGTATCCTGATGTAGGATCACTGCAGTTAGCTGCCCACGGAAAGCGGTCACCACCCAGCTTGCATTTCCTCTCTTCACTCTGTTCCTGCTTGTTAAATACCCTCTCAGAGTACCAGTGGACAAGTGTTGAAGCTGAGAGGCACTGATGATCTCCCACGTGCCAGGGACAGCACACCCACATGCAGGAGCCCTTCATTCTTAGGGAACTTTCCCCTCCATCTTCTCTGCCCCCAGTCTCATCTCTGCCCACTCCTTCAATGAGGCTCTGTTGCTCTTCCAGGTTAATTGACACCTCCCATGGTAAAAACGATCATTTCCAGGTCAATGCCCTGAACCTAAATTCAACTTCCTATCTGGGGACTTTTTTTTTGCCCTGCCTCAGAGCCTTTGATGATCCCAGACAGGCACCCCCAGATGTTTGCTACAGTCTTCAGTCTCCCTTTAAATATTACCTTTTCAAAGAGACCTTCCTTATTTAAAGCAGTCCCCCACTCGAAGCCCACAAGGTTACTCTCGCTTCTAAGTTCTTGCTTACAGCTGTCGGAACACTGACCTCGATTTGGCAATGGGCTGTTTGAGATATCTGCCTACTGGTGAGGTTGACACATACTGTCTGTCTTATTCACTACTGCATCCCTTGTCTCAGCGTGAACTGAAGGCAGGAAGGAGCTCCCTGGGGTCCTTAGGACATAATCAAAACTCCACAGATGTGGTTTCAACTATCTGGGGGATATAAGAAGCAACTCCAACTACACACTCCCCTCTCTTCTCCCATCCCCCACTTTCACACATTTGGTGGTTCCAGACCACCGCGCAGATGGCCCTCAAGCCAAAAACACTTTCCAGGGCCATCACAGTCTCCTTGTTTGTCGTCAGGGCCAGAGGCTCACTGGCTCCCATCAGCTTTCACATCCTTAACTTCTCTGACAGCCAGCCATTCTCTCTTTTAAACTAACAAAAAAAAAGTTTCAGCTAGGCTAACGCAATGGCTTAATGACTGACTGGGCGGTGGGTAGAGCTCACCCTACTTCCAGATCTCTCCAGAGCCACCAGACGGCCCCTTTTCCGCACTGGGTTAGGGGTACTCTCCCTCGGCTCCCCTCAACCGCGCAGCTGACTACTCATTCCCATGTTGTAATGACAGCGGTGATGTCAACAGCTCCGATTTATTCAGAGTTTTTATTCACCACCGGTAATTGCATTAGGAAAATAAAAGGCGCATTAGCCAAGCTGGAGCTAATGAGAGCCGAGAGAGCTCGGGGCGAGCCCTGCTAAGGATGGAAGGAGGCAGTTATGAAGCTTACACATGTAACAGTTCAATAACTGTGAAGATGGAGAAACTGAAGTTCAAGAACGTGAACTTGCCCAACATGGTGGCGTTAAACTCCAGTGTGCTGAGTTTAGACCCACCCTCCTCCTCATTGTCTTTTTACATTTTTGCTCTGGCACCGCCCACCTGTACTTTGGCTCTTTTGCTCCAGCAATGTACTTAAGTGCCCTCTGACCTCTGTGTCGCCACAGCCAATGAGCCTTTGTGCACATCGTTTCTACCCACTTTGGGAAGATGCTCTGCTGTCCGCGAAATATCCACTTATCTTCCAGAACCACCTCAGCTGACTTTTGTTTACGGTGCCTCTGCAGGCTCCCTGCATCCAAGTCTCTCATTTGTGGCTCCCATGCTTGTAACTTTTTGTGCCTTGGAAATACTCCCCAGCTCTGGTTAGCAAGGATTTCCTTCCGTGTTTCACAGAAGGCATGCATGGGCCTTTCGGCTTTGAGTCACTTACCCAGGTACATAGTAAGTGCTTAACAGAAATCGATTTAACTGGACAATAAAAGGAGTGGATGCAAACTTACTGGCACCCTGAATGCAAGTCAAGGCAGAACAAAAGTTCATTTTCCATCTTTCTCATCTATGCTTGACCAAACGAACAGAAAAACTCACTGAACGAACACTGCAGATGTTTCTGACGGGAGGTGTTTATAAAGAGTCAATATGTCTTGACAATTATGTCAGTTAAAAAAAAAATCCTTGCATGTACCTGCTGCTCAGTACAACCCTAACTAATGCAAATTCAGAAAACAAATTAAGGTAAAGACATAACTTCCTTTATTCCTTGATTTTTACAGTTGGGGTGGATCCTCAGAAAAATACAATTGGAAAATTTGCTGGAAGTGATCAAGTGAACCAGCCTGAGCACTGGCATGGATAAAGGTTTTATTGATGTGGGTGAAGGGCTGCCACTGGGATTTGGAGATTACCACATAAACCAATGACAACATTGTTGCCAGATAAAAGCTAAAATCCAAGCACCTCCAGGCCCTCTAGGGCAGAGCTCTCAACCTGTGGGTCACAACCCTCTTGCTGGGTGTGTGGGGGGGAGGGAGGTGTCAAAAGATCCTTTAACAGGGGTTATATATCTGACATACTGCATATCATATATTTACATCACGATTTGTACTAAAATTACAGTTGCAAAGTCGCAGCGGAAATAATTTTATGGTTGGGGGGGGTCACTTCAGCAGGAGGATCTGTATTAAAGGGTCACAACATTAGGAAGGCTGAGAACCATTGCCATAGAGCATTTCAAGTCAAGCAAAAGCCCACCCAGCAACTCAGTAGTGTGTGACCAGAGAAGACACGGCTGCAGAATGCCTGGCCTCCTCCTCTTCAAGTTCTTAAGTCAATGGAAAAGAAACTCACTAGGCTTGAGGTCCATCAGGGATGCAGGTAGGTCCTTTCTACTGTGAGGGAATTCTCAACGAATGCTGTAGCTACAGATCTATGAAGTTAAAGTTGCGTGCAGAGCTTACTCCATTCTAAGCTGAGAAGGAAGAACCTGTCTATGAAGTTCAGCTCTGTCTCCCTCAATGAAGCAAGCACATTGCTACTGAGATGGCCTTGAGGAAGTGGGGCAAGGGAAAGAGGGGGAAAGGACAACTACACGAGGAACCATTTTTAAGGGGCTCTCTGAGCTTTAAGGCAAAGCAGTAACAGTTGGCATATATCCAGACAACCCTCTCTCCCATGGCTGTGCCATGTGTGGTATACAAGGATTGTGGTGCAATCCTAAAGATCTATGTGCAAAAGTTAATCTGTGAGTTCCTCTCCTCAAGCGCTCAGGAGTCACAGGCTAGCGAGGACTCCAAGTTAGAAGAGAAGACACCTTAAATGTTTTCCTGTGAGAGGAGGAACCAATAAGCCAGTACCATGCTGGGCCAGCAAGGCAACTGTGATGTTTGCTTGCATGGTGACAGCGTCTGTCACAGTTCAGGTTTTGAAGGTGAGAATGAAGAAGCATCCCATCGCGGCACCTCCTGCCTGCTAGTGAGCTCTACAATGCCCATTCACAAGCTTAGAGCTAAGTTTTCCTCATAGACGATGTTAACACCAAAAAATACCTGAAATCAAAAATACACTGCTCCTAAGCATTCTGGATTAGGGATACTAGACTAGTAAGCACAAAGGAAGGCTGGCCTGTCACACAGACAATAACTAGATGGATGGCTGCAAAGATGTCTTCAGGCACATTTCCAAACTCCACACTTCTAGAAAGAAAAAACTCTTCCTCCCCAACCCCTTCCTGAACTAAAGACATACATGAGAGACTGAGAGTGGAAACAGCCCTCCTCAACTCTCCTGCCCCAGGTTCCATCAGACTTAATTGGAGTGAGCAGGCTGGACCAGACATTATCCTAAAACTCAGGCTTGTCCAGCCTGAGAATTCCACACATGCCAGATTCTTTACAGAGGACCAGCAACAGGTGGGCAGGGATCGGGAAGAAAGGTTCCGCCTGCTTTTCAGGACCAGACACACAGGTAACTTCAGGGCCTCCTTATCTCTGAGAACTGGCTCCAGGTCAGCGCAGAGTGGTGGGACAGGCAGGACTGCCCCACAGGGAGACAGAAAATGCTCTAATCAGACTGAACAGGTAGGAACCTCAGTATTTAGCATGGCAAGACACGACGGCCTGTCCATGGAGACTCTGTTATATGGAAAGCTTGGAACACTGAGGACCCAGTACGGGGAGATGGGGTTGACAAAATTAAGAGATTATTTGAACACAATCATACTGCAAAACAAGAAAAACAGCCACATGCCTCAATGAATGCTATGTGATTTAGGGTCATCAGCACTGTTCAAGCTGCATTAATAATGACTTTAAAGCCTTCCAGATCTCTCTCTGTGTCTAACACACACACACACAAGAACATGTGATTTGTGGATGTGCATATATGAAGTAGATGTACTCTAAAGTACAAGAAATACCATGGCAAACTAAAAAAGAAACATGACTGCTTGAAAGTACTTCTCATTTGCATTTACACTATACATAGCTACAGGTACTGCTCCACCAAAAGAACCACTTTCCTGTACTCTCTAAACAGCAGAACACAGAGTTACAAAGTTCCAAGTCTGATAGCTGGCATCCTGTTTATTTAACTAGACTGCTTCAAGCAGGTTCACAGGAACATGCCAAGCCAACTTTTGATTGAAAAGAAAAATCTGTATTTATATAATGCAGGGGTTGTAGCTCTCTGAAAACACACCAGTGCTACTTGCTGTTTTGGATAGATACGTGAATGAGACGTGTGCCTCCTTTAAATCATATCTCACTCCAGCTGTCTGCAAACTCTGACCTCCCTTTCATTCGCAGTCAGTCCCAATCTCCACTCTCAACAAATTCAACCCCACCCACATCCATTCTGTCAAATATATATAAATATATATGTTGTACACACACATATATAAACATATACATATATTACAAATGAAAGGCTGGCCCTATGTAAGTAAAAAAAATATCAGGAAAACAATAAAAAGTCAAAATGCCAAAGTTGTACAGATCTTCTTTAAAGGCGTTAAGTGTGAAACCAGCTCACTTGGGTTATCTTTGTAACACAGATTCCCAGACAGAATATCTAACATAGGGCAAGCCTCTGGTAGCTCTAGAAGGAATGCCAGTAGGCCGAGCTCTGGGTGAATGAATGGTAAAAGTAGATAAATGGACAGAGACAAAGCACACGTTGCAAGGCAATGTCAGATTATACACACTGCAAAAGAATTCTGAGCAGCGTACTGATGGAAACCCCAGGAAGCCCCACCGGGGAGGGGGACCACCGAAACAGAGACGCCCTAGCAAGGCATAAACTTTTCAAACTATCACCAACAAACAAAACGCCAGAGGCGGCCGGACTCCGGCATCCCCCAGCCTCTGCTAGAGGAAGCATTCCCCACTCCAACAGGAAGATCCCGCGTTTTTACCTTTGTGTGCGCCGAAGCCTGTTCCCACTCCTCAAATGAGGCAAAGTAAAGTTTGAGAGCACAGTCCAGAAATTGGGGTCAGACATATCCATTTCTTTCTTTCTTCAATTCACTGAGAGTTCAAGGCCATGAGATCAAAACGGAGATGGGAAGCAAAAATAAAGGGGGGAAAAAATCCCAGTAATCTACTACTCACTCCCTCCAGAGAAAACATGCGGTGAACTGTGGTCTCAGGAACAACTCCGGAGCCTGTCTGAGAATTACCCGTCCCGTGCTGGCCTTTAATTAATGCATAGCCATCTGAAAGGTTCAGGAAACTTACTTCCTCTTGTGTTTGCCCTCTCCGAGGAAGCCTCGGCCAGCTATAAACAGTAATTACAAGAGTTTAGCCTGCGTTCTGCTCAAAATGCTGTCTCCCTGTGATTCAGTCCAAGGTACTTTGTCATCTGTTTGGCAGATACCATTTGCAGCTCCTGGGGGGTGGGTGGGAGGAGGACTATTTTAAGTCTATGGTTCCGGGAGGCTGTTGCTTATCAGCAAACCCATTCACATCCGAACATGCCCAGTGCAAAGCTTCCTTTTAACGTCTACATACAAGGAAAAGAATTTGAACGCAAAAGCTTCTCTTGCCCTCCCCTTCTCAGGGGGAAAAAAAAAAACACCACCATGGAAACTTGAAAGCACTTTTAGAAAATTGGCCTATGGGAGGACTTGAATCTGACACCTTCCCGTAGGGTCCAGTTGTAATGAGGGTGGCCCTGGTTCGGCCCCCAGCTGGGCCTCCTGGGAAAGAGAGTGGGCCCCCTGGTGTACTCTGCCCAGGAGCAGACGCAGGGCTGAAGCATCCTCGGAGCTCCCCCATCCCAGGGCCTGAAATGGATCGGTCCCTCAAAATAAATAAATAAGTCCAGCTGCTGCACCAGAACACTAGTGTGTGCTGTGCACACCTGAAGGCTTGGGTGATTCACCACAGGACCTGGCACGGTTGTGGCGCTCAGAGGGAAGTCCCTGATGACTCCGGAGCTGACGCTACCTGTCGTCTGGGAAAGCACACCACACTCAACAACAACAACAAAAAACCCTCAGTGACACACAATTCACGAGTTTATATCCAATTGATGGATGACTGCAGTGCACACCTGTTTGGCCTAATGGATTGGAAAGATGGACCTAGTTAATGATCGCCTATTACATGTAAATATAATACCTGGTCCTGATTTAGCAGCATGAATTCCTTTTCCTCCCAGCAAGTTAGAGTCTGACAGAGAGGAACACAGGAAGGGATGAATCTGACTGTTATTCATTTTGAAGAAAAGCATGGTATTTAAATGACTGCCCAAACCACAAATGTTTGTTCAAAAGTATATAAAGAAAAAAAATTAAATTTAAATTAGTTACTTTTAATTTTATATTATATCATGATTATTAAGTCTTGTGATCCACAGAAATATTTCCTCACCCAAAGACTCCAAAAAGGGTTAGGTGACAATCCTTGTATGGGGCATCCATTCCCACAATCCCACTTTTGCCTGGAGTTTTCACAGACCTTTGAGACTCATAGAAATAAAAGAAAATCATAGAATCCACCCAATTTTGCACAGGAGGAACTGAGGCTATGAGCAGCAAAACAGACCCATTTTCCAAGATCCTAGGAGCTTGTTTCAGTGATTTTTCCCTCTCTGGGGTCATACCTTGTTGGCTTCTTAATATTTTATGGTGCAGTCACGTTTCTGCATTGGCAGGTTCAAGCACGCTCACACTAACAGTGTGTGAGAACACCGGCCAGGTGTGGTGGTACACACGTGGCTTCTCAGCACTCGGGGAAGGAAGAGACAAACGCTGCCCGGGTTCTCGGACAGTCTGCTCTACACAGCAAGAGCCCATCACAAGAATACAAAACCGAAGGACTGATAACAAACCCCGCAAACAAAACTGTGTGACTAGTGAACATGGGGGAACTCTTCTTGTTCTCATTCCTTAAACAACATGTTAAACTTTTAAAATATTATTCATTTTATTTGTGTGTGTGTGTTCATCTGTTTGTGCTCTGTTTGCATACAGGTACCCCATAGTAGCCAAAGGGGGACATCACATCCCCTGAAACTGGGATTACAGACAGATGTGAGCCACTAAATGTGGGTGCTGGGAACCCGACCTGAAAGAGCAGACCGTGTTCTAAACTGCTGAGCCATCTCTGTAGCCCCCTTTTTAGGAGGCTTGAGCATCACTGACCCATGGGATTCTTCGAGATCCTAGAATGTGTACCCCATCAATACGGAGAGATGACGGACTGCTCTAAATGGTATAAAGTAATTCCCGTGTTGTAGTAGGGATTCTCCACAGTAACACTGCGGCCTGGGCCATTCTTTGGTTTGGAGGCTTTCTTGTATTTTGAAAAACATTTGGCAGCAGCATCCCAGACTTTCCTCTAGATAGCAGAAGTGCCAATCAAAAATGTCTGCAGACACTGCCAATGCCTTTTTGTTGAGGATCACTGCTCTAGCTAATGTCTCCCTCGGACAAAGGTGTCATATTGTCTTTGATTCTGGACTCAACACTTAATCTAATCTTAAGCAAGTCGCTTAATCCCTGTCCACCTTCCCTAATTATCATATGGGTCCATAACAGGACCAACCTCTGGGAGCTGGCATACGTAAATGAAGATGAGATGACACATATGATACCCCTCTGTGTAATGTCTGGCAAATACAGTGAGTCAATGCTGACAGTATAAGATAATATAAAGAACCTAGACGAACGCTTCCCTCAATGATGCGAGCCTGAAGCACAGGGCATTACAGCACGCTCGGTATTCCCCAGTGCCCAGACAGCAGCCACACCGCTCACTGCTGCCTTCCTTATTAGTACGTGAGTTTCTCAAGGCTAAGGCCAGGTTACACTGATCTCTGTGTTTCCGGAACCAGACCGCCCCAACCTTACACAGACATTTTTAAAGATGCTTTTGAATAGACAGTTCCAATGTTCAAATGTCCGCTATTTCTCCTATGATACACAGTATGGACAGATCCATCAATACTCTCACAGAGGGCTGGAGAGATGGCTCAGAGGTTAAGAGCACTGGCTGCTCTTCCAGAGGTCCTGAGTTCACTTCCCAGCAACCACATGGTGGCTCACAACCATCTATAATGGGAACCGATGCCCTCTTCTGGTGTGCATGAAGACAGAAGCACTCACAGATATATAAAACAAATCTTTAAAGAAATACTCTTAGGGCTGGAGAGATGGCTCAGTGGTTAAGGGCACTGGCTGGTCTTCCAGAGGCCCTGAGTTCAATTCCCAGTAACCACATGGTGGCTTTCAACCATCTGTAATGAAATCTGATTCCCCCTTCTGCTGTGCATGAAAAAAAGTGTTCACAGATTCCCCCTTCTGCTGTGCATGAAAACAGTCTTCATATACATTAAATAAATAAATATTAAAAATATACTCTCACAGAACGCTGAATTCTCAATATCTTTATAATAATGTTATTAAATTCTGAAGACTTTCTCTTATGAATCATTGTTACCAAGTGATGAAAGGATAGCACTGCTGAAATCCCTGAGGTCCTAGAATCGCTTCAGGAACCAGCACAACCAAAAACACGAGGAAAAGTCCCCTTTGAGTACCATCTCCACTTTCCACAGACAAAGCAGAGACTTTCTGAGCTTTTTGATGAAGAGGGGTAATTACATCTCATAGGCTGCCAGAGAAGAGCAATCAAGATGGTGAGAGGGGCTTTGAAATTGTGCTTCAAAAATCAGGAATTCAAGTATGTCTCTGGTGAAAGTAGAGACTCTTGAGGGATATGAAATAGCTTGACCAGCTGACCATGAATATTAAAAAGACTGTATGGAACTCGGTTTGCATCTGCAGGGGGAAAAGGGAGGAGGGAGGTCAATTTTCCAAGAGGGGTGTTCAGTCACAAGTTGGAGGATATACCAGGATGAGAATTCAGCTCTGGACGGATTTAAGACTTGATATCTGTACTTCCCTTCACTCATATTCTTCATGGTCCTTCTAGAAAAGTTCGCTTATTTGGCACTGCCTATGAAGATGGCAGCAATCAAACCTTTATTTTTCTACTTCACCATCTCTGTTCTCCACTTTGAGGACTATCTGAAACTCTCAGATACTAGTAGCTATTGTTAATATTTTTAAATTATGTATATAAAAGTGTGGGGTGCATCCACAGGTGCGCAAAAAAGTCCAGAACAGGGCACGGGATGCCCAGGATGTGAAGTCACAGGTGGCTGTGAGCAATCCAACATGGGTGCTGGGGACTAAATTCTGGTCCTCTGCAAGAATGGTACATGGTTTTAAGTGTTCTCTTCCACCTCACCAGCCCTAACACTAATCGTTCTACCTAAAGATATTTCATTATTTTCATTGAAAAGGTTTGGGAAGATTTGGATTTATCCACACTAAAAACGGAAGACTAGGTCAAGTCCACATGCAGCTAGTGATGAATTAGCTAATGCAGAGCAACTACTTGGTAGATTCCCACACTCACTGATGGTAAGAGTAGGTGTGACACTCTGGTGTAACCTGCCTTCTAACCTGTTTGACTTGATTTAGTAACCTATGATTCAGAAGACATGGCAGTCAGTAAACACGGGATTAAATTTGTCAGAGCTACTGACATTTTCCTACAGACAAAATAATTATATAGACAGAAAAAGAATGCACAGTTGAGTCGCAATTGCCATGCAGCTGTGACTGCAGAACCAAGAAGAGACTGAGCCTTACAAATTCCGACAAACAGAGCTGGTCTAGGCCACCACACAGGCACTCAGCAGGATTTTCTACTTACTGGACAACTACTAAGCCAATGCAACAATGGGGATGGTGTGGGATCCACGCTGCTCATTCATTTATCAGAATGTCACTATCATCCCCTGCTCTTCCAAGGAACGAAAATGAGATGGGAAAATACACTGGTCATTCTACTGGGAGACTAGCTCTGGAAGAAATGGGTACAAAATAAAAGGTCTATTCCTTAACAATTCATTTCATATATATATATATATATATATATATATATATCATATATAAATATACATGTATATACATATACATTTATACACACATATATATACACACACATATATTTTTTAAATGTCCTTTCTACAGACTTCTTACTCTCCCTCCTGTGTGCCATGCCCAAACAGAATAGTACTAAATTGTTAATATTTATGAAGACTTTTGTGTATAATATAAGGACACCAATTTTTTTCCTCAGGCAAGGTGTTAGAATGGGAGAGCTTTCAATTCTCTGAGCAAGACCCTGTGCCTCTGTATCAACGTCCAGGAAGGACATCAAGGACAGTGGGATTGATGCTGGGTTTCCATGAAGATTCTACCTGATCAGAGCCTAGTGGTGATTCCACTGTAAAGTCACCTGACCTGTCTCCTTGGATGCTCTACACCAAAAAAAAAAAAAAAAAGACTATTCCCCAACATTGTCCACATTTACCAGTCCATTAGATAAGGTTCAAAATGCCCTCCTGAACTTGAGGTTGGAGGTCTGATGAGCACACTTGACTTTTCTAAATGAGGAAGCCTACAAGAAATAAGACTGAGGTATCAAAATGAAAAAAAAATATGGAAGGAAAATTCGAAGAAAGGATGCTATATATAGGAGAAAGAACAAAGAACACAATGAACAGCTGATGGAAGGAGACTCCCTTAGTGTCAGTAAACAAGGGGGTGCCTACAATACTCAAATATTTAAAAGATGAATGATAATGAATGGGTAGGGATATAGCTGAAGGCTGACACTCATGGCAGACAATAATCAGGTTGTATCATCCTAGAAAAGGTACAAAAAAAGAAAAAAAGCAGCATCAAAAGGTAAGATGCAGACTTCTAAAGTTATTGAGTAAAATAAATGATTTTTAAAAAACAATGTTGGTGTAAAGAACTTTTCTAAATATTGACAGGACAGGATGAAGATGGGACAAAATGGAAAGAGAATATATTATGTTCCTTGGGCATTCTGATCTCAGGAGAAACAAGAGTTCAGAAAGGTATCAGAAAGCCAGCAACTTAAATAAATCTAAGAGAAGGGAATGGACAGATACAGGAAATGAGAACTTTTCTACCCAAAGTAACCCCTTGACATGTACGATAGATAAGCATGATGGGACAGGCCTAGGGATCAGGCAGGGAAGCACTTCTGGCAAGAAAACCCTTGCAAATCTCTGCTCTGTCAAGCAAAAGACAGTCCTGTGAAAAGGCCACAACTGAGTTAGACAGAACAACCCACCCCCAGAGAAGATGAAGGCATGCTACCAGAAAAGGCCATAAGAAGGAGGCTACTGGGAGGCCCATAGCTGAGTGGTGTGGTGATTTAAATGAGAATGCCCTCCATAGGCTCAAATATCTGAAAGAGCTTGGTACCCAGCTGATAGAACTGTTTGGGAAGGATTGGGAGGTGTGGCCTTGTTAGAGAATGTGTCACTGGGGGCGGGCTTCAAGACTCCAGGAGCCCACCCATTCCCATTTAGCCCTGTCTCTTGCTTGTGGATCAGATGTAGGTTCTCACTACTGTTCTAGCACAATTTGCTTGCCAGCCTGTTGCCATGCTCCTTGCCATGTTGATCATTGAACTCTAACCCTCTGGAATTGTGAATTGCCAAATTAAGTGTTTCCTTTTGTAAGTTTCCTTGGTCATGAAATCTCTTCACAGCAACAGAAAAGTAAGATAAGTGGGGTTCCTGACTCTAACTATGTATCAGAAAATCCCAATCACATGGACCAAAATAATTGTGGCACACAGGGTAACTCCTAGAGGTCAATGCCCTCTTTTCACACATAGGAGGCAAGACTAGATCTACCTTGCCTTGAGATGGAACTCTGCAGCCATTTGTTCTAGGTAGTCTTTATGTAAGCCTGACACACACATACACACCCCAGCAGGTTAGGTAAGTCTCCCTACTGGGCTCTATCCCAGACACTGCCTGCACACAAGGGTTCATTCAGTCACTATCAATATCCAGATTTGCTCCAGATCATTCCTTGCCGGCTGGAGCTCTTTAAGTCTTTTAATACCATCACTGAGCTGAATGTTAAAACAGGGGAGAAGGAGAAGCAAAGACAGAGAAATGGCTGAGGGGTGAAGATCAAGAAGTGTAGGGGTCAGCAAGGTTGAGAAGGAGTGAGAATGAGCTTGTTCCCAGGTAAAAAAGCACAGTTACTGCCAAAAGCCTGAGAATGACCTTGTTCCTGTTTTAAAAAGCTTTCCTGTCTACTCCTATGTGAGTTTCACAGATCCATAAGTCCATTCCATTATTTATGTGTATGGTATTCAGTAAGAACATCTACTATCTCAGACTCCAAAATGCCACAAAATAGGCAGCTATGCATATGCACTTAATTATGAAAGGTGGAGGTATAAGACTGGTTATAAATGTAAAGCTAAGTGCTTTACCCCCCTCCGTTTTGTGGTAACAGTGAACACTAATCAGTAAGGAGTGCATCTTGAATGGAGTTAACTTCAAGGACATGGTGCTACTTGATCCAGAAGTCTGGGTCCAAGGTACATCATTTCTAATTCAGATCCTGAGCATGAATTACAGTGCAATTATAAGAAGTGACAATTTGGTTGAAGTGGGTCAGTGTGGTTATATTTAGTCCTTTAGAACTGTCACCAAGGCCTTTCTGTAATATGGTTAATTTATAAGTTCATCTTTTCTTGACTATTTTTTCAGGTCAGATAGCCATGGTTATAGGGAATTATCCCATTAAAATGAGAGGAAGGAGTTGTGATGAGCATACCACAAAGCAGCACGCACACAGAGGTGGAGATGGGGTTTCTGCAATGAGCAGAATTTTACTCTATTGTTAAAGCTGATTCAAACTGTCACAAAGCAGGATAACATGTCAGTGAGGACATGGAAGTTGGCCAAGCAGTTTTCAAGCAGGGTTTCAGCTGAGTTTCTATTAAGTCACATCATTTTTATGCCAATAGAAGTTTTTGAAGAAATATTAATTCATAGGGGGATAAACAGAATGTCAGTCATGAATAGCTTTCAGAGAAATGTGATTAAAAATATCAGATACCATTTTTACCTAACTGGCAAAGATGAAAAAATGATTTTATTCAATGTTGGCAAGGGCACGGGGAGACAAGTACTCTATACCAATGCTCTAGAAGCAATTTGGAGGATGAAAATAAACATGTGTATACATATACAGCCTGCTTTCCTCTTAGGCTTGAAAGCCATCTTATAGTAAAGACAAACTTGGTTAATTTTTTTTTTTTTGAGTAAACCTCTGTTTCTCAGGAATTGGGCTTTGCCCCACCTATAACCTTAACTACAAATGGTTCTGTGCTGCCGTTGTCCCAGGAAAATGGCAACCGTGCCATTGTTTTGAAGAGGTTGTTAGGAGCACCTGTTGTTATGACCACTTTGTTATGACTACCTTGTTAGGCCCGCCTTGCAATCATGTCTTTGCTTTAGAAATGGCTGCGGTGATCCACTTGTTCTGTTCTGCTTCTGTACCCCTGCCTATTTGCCTGCCAAATCCCCCATTTGGAAACCCCCTACCCTTCAGCTTTAAAAAACCCTTATCTTATCCATGTCCAATGCTGACCTCTTGAACCCTGCCTTAAAGTGAGGCAGCCTGTGTACATAAATTAAGAAATTAATAATTAATTGCTTGTTTTATTTAATTTGGCCATGATGATTTGGGTGGGTAGCCTTTCTCCTAACATCTTTAAAAGCAGCAATATATGTGGGAACATTCTACATCACCTCTACAAGAAGATTTTCAGGTATGGAAATCAGTTCAGAATTGCTTGTAATTGTGTGTGTGTGTGTGTGTGTGTGTGTGTGTGTGTGTAAGTTTTCTAAAGGTTCAAAAGAAGGGCAATTCTTTTTCAGTCCTAAAATGATTAGCAACTGGAACTTAAGAGAACCAGTACAAAGGGCTGGAAAGATGGCTCAGTGATTAAGAGCATTTTCTGCTCTTCCAAAGGTCCCCGGGGTTCAATCCCCAGAATCCACATAGCAGCTCACAACTGTCTGTAATATCAATTCCAAGGGATCTGACACCTTCACACTAATGCACATAAAATAAAATTAAATAAAAATATTTAAAAGAAGAAGAAGAGAAGAAAAAGAAAATCAGTATAGACTAGGATGGTAGCCTGGATAATAAATCCCAAACTTGTTCAGGCTGAACTCTGGAGAACCTTGACTATGGTACCTGCTTGGCAAGAGACATTCTGAGTATGTGATTAAAGTAAGGGGTCCCTGGCTACCCACATGGCCCTAAGGTGCAATTTTAACCACCTCTCTAAAAGGGCAGAGGGCGATAGAAACTGAGGCTTATGTCAGATGCTAATACAGTCTGAAAAAGGACAGGGACAAAAGCCCAGGAATGCAAAGAATGTGGCTAGAGAGAGCTGGGTGAGGGGAGAGATTCTAGGCTAGCACTTTCAGCTCAATCCAGGGGAAGTGGCTTTTGACCTCTAAACCAATAAGAGAATGAATATATGAAGCCCCAAGCACTTACTTAGCTTGTCATCAGTGGCAGCAGAGGAAGCTGAAACAAAGTTTTCACAATATGGGTGAAATGAGAACCGCTCCCGAACTAATAATACAAAGCAGGAGCTCTATGATGGCTTCAAATGTTATAAAAATAAAGCATTTCAGGGAATATCTGTTTGAGATTATGATTAGTGCTTCAATTGTTTTACATTTTAATCAAGATTATTATTATCTAGTCTCATGAGGAATACACACACACACACACACACACACACAAAGGTGACCCTGAGCTTCTGATCCTTTTGCTTCCACGTCCCAAGTGCTGGGATCACAGGCAGGAGTCATCACACCTGGCTTATGAGGTTCAGAAGATCAAACCCAGGAGTTCTTACAGGATAACTAAGCATACTAACAAAGGAGCGGCTCCAGTTCATAAGTTAATTACTTTTAATTTTAAAGAAGTCAAATTTCAGTTTCCCAAACCATCATATTTGGCAGCCCCCCCCTCCCCCCAGGACTGTGAAGGCTCAGCACGTGAGGCTGCTCTGAAGAGTTTACAAAATTAAGAAAGAACACGCACTCGGCGACATTTTTGTAAGATGCAATTGATGTTTTTGACACATGAGATAAGATGCATGTGTAAAACCTCTACGAGCCTTGAAAGTAAATACTAAGATTGCTTTTAAAAAGAAGTCATTCCTACTCCCAGGAATTTTATAATATTAAAAGAAAAATCTCTCAGTCTTCCAGGCATAAATCCTTAATTGTCTGTGTCAACTGGGCATATTGGGTATTTTTGAAGCCGAATGGGTTATAAATCTACATAGTGCTTTGTTTTACATTGAATACATGCATTGGCTATCTGAGGAGTGGTAGAGCTGTGCATTTATGCAAACTGTTTTGAATTCTAAGCCTGTTTCTCCACATTATACCACACACTTTCTTCTTTCACTGCTTAGAAATGAAAGGAAGCTACTAAAACAATTATACAGAAAAGTATAAGCAAAACCTGGTGGTCCTCCTTGAAATGACTGAATAGCTATAATTAGGCACACATTCGCTTGTGACCTTCAGACTTCACTGAGAGGCTGTGAGGAAATGAACAGCACAGATTTTGGATGCTAAGAAGATAAGTGTTCTTTGAGTAGGTACATTGTCCAAGACGTTATAAAAGACTCAAATTAAGTACCACGATGATCACAAAATGCTTTTTTAAAAAAGATATTTTAGTTAGTGAGAACTATAGCAAGAGTCACTAAAAGCAACCAGTAAGGATAAGGATTGTCCCCATTGGTGGCCCTTAGGAGATCAAGTACATACAAAACTATAAAGAATGCTAGTATATCAAGGAAAAGATATCAACTAGAAAACCCAGTTGCCATGTACATGACAGGAACGAGAAACCTGAGAGTGCTTCTTAGAGTAACAGGAAAATGGGGGTAAAGTTTTCATAGTATATAAAATGATAAAAAAAGAACAAAACAGGCTGTTTGTTTGTTTTTCGAGACAGGTTTTTCCGTGTAGTTTGGCCTGCTCTGTAACTCATTCTGCAGACCAGGCTGGGCTTGCCTCTGCCTCCCAAGTGAAACAAGCTATTACCTCTTTGCTTTCACCTGATAGCGACCATCATTTCACATCTGGATGAACTCAGTCCACTCCCTACTCAATCTCCCTACTCCCGCTGTGAAACTGTTACCTGCAACCTGTGCAGCCCTCACATCTGCCTGTGGTCACATCACATACCCAGGAAATAGCATTCCTCAATAGCCTGCCACTGTTCCCCTGCAGCATTTCTCCCAGGATGGTTTCTATTTCCTACCACTGACACACTCCAGGTAAGTGAAAAAAAAATGCAGATTTAGTGCTCATCTGTACACCAAATTGTTATGAAATACAATGATGTGGCAGAATTGGCCTAAGGAGGAAGTTTATTGGGGGAAGAGATAGGAGGGCCTGAAGAGAGAGAGGGGAGAGAGAGACAGAGAGAGAGATATACACAGAGAGAGACAGAGGGAGAAAAAAGAGAGAGAAAGAGAGAGAGGTGGTGGCAGTGATGACATAAGACATTGCTAGGTCCCCCCCGAGGGTAGACCAGCAGATCACCTGCGCACTAATACAAATGATTCACAAAATTTGAGACTGGAGCTGAGGAGTCCACGTCACACCAAAATGGCAGGGGACTTCTGTACAGTGTAAGGGGGTACATCTCAAGAAAATTAAGATCGCTTCTGAAGGGATATTTTATTGGGATGTCCATCATTATCTCTCCTCCTGGTCCCTGAATGTGGGTCTTCTTGTGGCTTAAGCTACAAGAAGTAAAGTATGCACAATAGTAAAGTATGCACTTGTCAGAAACACACACTACTTTTGGCTCCCTAAACAGAGTAAGCCTCACCACACGTTTTGTACATCCTGTTCCATTTCTAGAATTTCCACCTCCTCTGCCTGAGAAACTTCCATTCATCTTTCAAGTGTGAGCTAGAAGGTCACCCTCCAGCAAAGTTGTCCTGACTTCTCCTGCACATATAAGTAGTTCTCCCCAGGCTCACCGATGAATTTATGCATCACATGCCTCTTGTATAGCAATCATTCTTCTGCAGCAAGGAGATGTGTTTTCAGGTCTAATTCCCCACTAGGCTTTGAGCTCTCCAAGCACAAGGGCAGATTCTATCCGTCTGTGTATGCCTCAAGTACAAAGTGGGTACTTAGGATGAATGGATGTACACATATTATTTTCTAAGCCTCTGGGGAAAGGAAAAATCCTAGCCTGTTAATTTCCTATTTCTCCAGCTGTTACACACAAGCCATAAGGCAACACTGCCGAACCCCATTGTGCCTTTTGTCAACTGGCTGACTGGTTTGTCTTTCTTTCATTTAAAAAAAAAAAGGTTTATTTTTATTTTTAAAAATCACACTGAAAAAAATTTTCTGTGTAGGGGTAGTTTGACTGTATATATATATATGTCTGTGTACCACATACATTCCTAGTGCCTGAGGAGGCGGGAGGAGGGGCCTGATACCTGGGAGCTGGTGTTACAGATGGTTGTGAGCCACTACATATATTGAATTGAATCTGGGTCCTTTGAAAGAACAGCCAATGCTTAACCATTGAGACATCTCTCTACCTCTGTTTTATTTTTATTTTTTTATTTTTATGTCGATTGAGTGCTTGAATGAATGTACCGAAAGATAGCATTGGACCTCATTGGGGCTGCTGTTACAGATGGTGTGAGACACTAAGTGGGTGCAGGGAATCAAACCCAGGTCCTCTGCAAAAGCACGAAGTGCTCTTCACCACTAAGCAGTCTCTCCTGCTCCCATGGATAATTTTCTTTTTAAGCACTGTCATTAAAGACAATCCTTATAATGAGAAAAAAAAAGGCAATACAAATTTAAGTTGTGACAGTTAGGCAGATATTAACGGTTTATTATTTTTTTTATTGAACTCTAAACTTCTAGTAGCTTTTAATTCTCCTCTACAGTAAGAATGGCTTAAATACAGCTTTATTTTGTCTCCTGAAAGAATGAATAAAAATACAGGAGCTTGGGCAGAGTGACCTTTTTCCGAGGTTGGAAACTCAATCTTGCTAGGAACACAATCAACACACACAGCTCCAAAAGAGAGCAGATGAGAATTCAAGAAGCCACATCCAGGGTGCAACCCGCTGGCTGCAGCCTCACAGCCCAGGCCTTCTGGCTCTTGTGGGTCAGTTTCCACTATAAATTCTTCCATCTCGTTTAAGAGAAGCCGCCTTTACAAGCGGACTAGTTGCCTGACTTCAGTGTGTTCTGCCCCTCAGGCACTGACCTAGGCATCCTCTCCTGTCACACTGCCTCTCCAGCAAACGGCCATTCCTGCATCTTCTTTACTTGCTCTAATATTAGACATCTTTACCTAGAATTTTAATTAAGAAGTATACGTTTTAGTTGGTCACATTGAAGATGTGAACCATCCCCTAGGATCACATTTTAGAACTGGAAGTTTGAGAGATGAGTACAGGGTATTGGTGACGGGGAAAGTCCACTAACCATTACAGAATCTGAATTCTGTGTGAGATGCTTCAGAATCTGCAAGACAAGCTTCCCAACAGGTGGTGGTCTTCATGCCATCTCCCTACTCCTCTCCTTCACACCCCTCTCCCCTGGAGCAAGGGCATGAGAATGAGGCACACAGAGAGGTTGCTCTTCACTGATACAGACACTGTTTTCTTCAGTCATCAAGGGTAGGCGACCTATTTACTAACTATGCAGTCAGCAAACTAAACAGCTCTGGTGGAGCAGTCCTGCAGCACAGGGAACCGTTCCATGAACAATCCAGGGAACAAGGGTTGTGCTGTGCTTGCAACAATGATCTTATGTACACACAGGAAAAGATCTGTGGGGTCTACAAAAAAAAAAAAACTAGAACATTTAGTTATTTTATGCTTGATACGGCTTTCATGGATCTTAAAACATTTTTAAGAAGTTGTTTCCTAGCCAAGCATGGTGACGCATGCCTTCAATCCTGACACTCCAGAGGCAGAGGCAGAGGCAGAGGCAGGTGGTTCTCTGTGAGTTTGAGGCCAGCCTGGTCTACAAAGTAAGTTCCAGGCAGGCAGGGCTACATAGTTACTCAGTCTTCAAAAGAAAAGAAAAGAAAAAGCCAACTTGTTTTCTGTTGTTTAGCAACTGATGTCATCAGTTGGCCTGAATAACTACTCATGTTTCTTTCTCTTCCTTCTTTCCTTCTTTCTTTCTCCTTCTTTTTTTTTTTTTTTGAGACAGGGTTTCTCTGTGTAGTGTTGACTGTCCCAGACTCCCTTTGTAGACCAGGCTGGCCTCGAACTCACAGAGAACTGCCTGCCTCTGCCTCCCCAAGTGCTGGGATTAAAGGCGTGTGCCATCACGCCTTCCAACTCATCTTTCTTGAAGCAGTCCCAACTACTTTCAAATAATACTGCTTGATGTAAAAGCCACAGAAAAGTGAGCAGGCCCAGGCTGTGTCCAGGTGTGTGGGCTACCTTTACCTGATCAAGACACTAAGCTTTCATTTGCCAGAAATTAAAAGATAATCATCATTTACCACCTTGAATGGTATTAGATACTACTGTCAAAGTCTTTTCTGTCCATTTCCAAATAATAATTTTATTTATTTGTATCCAGTAGCACAGCTATAAAAACACCACTGCAGAATACCTGGCTTGAATAGATCCATTCAGTAATTCTGTCACAGAAATGGCCTTGTGCTACTTCAGTGAGGTGCCAGGGATCAGCAGAACACTGTATTAGTCCGTGTTCTGTTCCGATAATGCAACTCTCAAGGGCAGGCACTTTATGAAGAAAAGAGGTTATTCTGAAGGCTGCAGAGTATAGCATTAGCTTCTGCTCAGTTCTGGTGACAAAATTCTGCTACATCATAACATAGCTCAAGGTATCACAGAAGGAGTACGCACAAGAGAGAGGCTGCATGATGAAATAGAAAGTCAGGCTGAGCTTGCTCTCCTCACAACACATTCTGCATTCTCACATGATTGGACATGAGAACCGCAGTAACAGTTTCTGGCTCCTGTGAGGGGTCCCAACATTTCTCAGCATCTCCCAAGCTTCCAACGTGTGACTCTTAGGACAGACTCAAACCAAACCACTGCAAATCTAAAAGGGTGGCCTATTAGTTACTTTTAGTTTACTTCGGATGTGTGTGACAGAGACCTGGCCCAGCCCTAAAATCTCTCCGATGTGCTTCAGAGAGAAAGTGAAGGGAACTTCTGGATGGACCTGATCCCCACCAATGGATTGTCACCAACAGATCGTACCTATCACTTCATATGTAAATATGCAAGTAAAGGCAGTTTTGACAAGGGTCAAAACAGGTTTTGTGGCACTGTATCGATGGAAAGTATGCCATAAATTCCTCACTTTTTAAAAATGTGATAGACTCCAGGGAAGCAGACAGCAAAAGAGTGGAAACAATGAACAGATGAACAGAAAGAGTACACAAGCCAAAAACAGAGAGAGAGAGTTTTATCTTTTTCTCCTAAAAAAAAAGTTTACTTTTAAGTATATGCATACAAGGTTAAATGCATGCTTGTGCAAGTGAGTGCAGATATTCTCAGAGGCCAGAAGAATGTGTCAGAGCCCCTGTAGCTGAAGCGGTTGTGAGCTGCCTGGCGTAGACACTGTCTTCCATAAGAGCATCCTCGGCTCTTGATCCCGAACCATCTCTACAGTCCCAACAGATGTTTAATAACTGTGCAATAAGCGTCAGAAGGTCATGCAGTCCTCAGGCCTTGCGATCACCCCTTCTCCCAAACCACACATGCCTGGGAGCAAACCACGGCACAGTTACTTGAATGAGGAGGCAAACTCCATCCCCGTATCTCACAGCAAGGCTGCACTGCCACAGAACAGATCTACACCTTGCTTATTTTTATTTTTTATCCAAAGGATCAACATTTCAGGATGAAACTAAATCTGTAACATGCTATTCTCTTTCTCAAATGACGTCTAATCAATCTATCAAATTAAAAAAAATCCGGAATGCATTCCCACCTGAAAGTCTCCAAGTCCAGCTTAGTGACTGGTGAGAAAGTCTCACAGAGGCTTGAGAGATGGCTCAGCAGTTAGGAGCATTTGTTGGCCTTGAGAGGACCCAGGTTCAGTTCCCAGCACACACTAAGGTGGTTCACACCCATTCTTAGGCATGCACAGACAGAAATAGAGGCAGAGAAAACACACATACACACACACCTAAAACAGATATTTTAAAAATAAAATAAAATAAAATAAATATGGCCAGTCACATTTATCATCAACTGAGATGAAGTGATATAGGCTGGCCATACGGCTCTTGAAATCTAAATTTGAAACTGACATAAAAAACAGATTTCAAAAACACCTTGATAGCTTCTAAGGGTTTATACTATTGTTTTTAAATAGGCCATTGTTTTATTTCTTTGATTAAAGAGAGTAAATATGAATGAAAAGCTATGCACCATCTATAAATTTCAGTTTATGGAACGCTCTTGATTCTGGCCACCCTGAATCCTCCAGAGAATTGCCAACAAGCAGCACGTTGTGAATCTCAGTTTTACTTTCTGACTGTAGCAAGAATCAAACTACAAAGGCAAAATCCTTATCTAGTTTCACGTGTATGTGGTCTCCAAATACCCTGGCACTGATCAAAGATTTTTTTTTCTTTTCAAATTGATAGAAATAAGACATGAAAAAATATTTATAATAGAGATTTGAAAGAGCCTAGAAATTCCTTTTATCTTAACTAAAAGCATCCATCATCTCAATTTATTTATAAAAAAAAATATGTTCACCCCCCTTGGTTGAAAAAAAATTGGTTTAGTGTTTTTTATTGTAAGTTTGGGAAGTCTCCGAAAAAGCTTATTAAAAGCTGAATTTCTTTTATTAAGGAAGCTGGTTTTTAGAAGGCCGGAGAGGAGAGTAAATAACGCTTCACCATATGAAACAAGATGTTCTCAGGACTAGCCCTGAGTGCTGATTGGAATTTTGATCAAATCCCCCTTCCACACAGATGTCGTACATCTATTCCCACACACCATAGGCTCTGATACCTGTGCTGAAGTTGTGCATCGGATGCCAGATGCCACAGGCTACGCAACTGTTGACATTTACTGAAGTATGTGGCTGCCCAGAATGAAACAGTGAGACCTCTAACTGATCAGTGAGAAGCAGGTCGCTCACAGGGTCAACACTGTTTCCAGGCCTGGAGAGGAGAGTTGCTTTCCTACAAGGACAATGAGGAGCAGGGATCTGTGCGGAGAGTGGGATGCAGTGTAGAAGTGCTCCTGAGCATCTGAGAGAAGGTAGAGCATGGGGCTGTGTAAGAACACCGAGGTCCTGCAGTTCAGACCTCTGGGCACCCTCATCCGTAGTCCTGCCAAAAGCATCACAGAATGCCAGCATCCCGCAGCAAGCGTACTTTTCTGTTCCTGGGAGGGTGCGTTATATTTAATATTCTTTGCTTTCCGTCTCACAGTCCTCACACATACTTAGAAGACTGTAAAGATGTAAGATGAAAACTGTTTGCAAATGTAACATCTCCGTGGATATTAATGTCTCCTCATGCTTGAGGAACTCGTGTGAAGGGAGGCGGTGTTAAATCATATCACAGTGAAGGGCACAGCTGCTGGGGCTCATGCTCGGGTTCATAACAATTGACTGAGCCTTGGGGAAGTTGCTTAACCCCTAAGTACTCTACTTTCCTAGTCTATAAAATAGGAATAACAGTGCCTAACTCTCAGGCTGCAACTAGGGTTACGCTAATAGCATAAGCATTTAGAACAGTGCTTGATGGTCTACAAGTGGGAGTCACCAAGACACCCAGCAGACAGAGGGGCTCTAGGAGGGTCACCAGCAAGGACAGGTGGCTGCGGTGGTTTGAGTAAGAATGGCCTCCATAGACTCACACATTTGAATGTGTGGCCCAGAGTTGGTAGAACTGTTTGGGAAGGATTAGGAGGTGTGGCCTTGTTATAGAGGAGCTGTCCCACTGGGACTGGGTGGGCTTTGAGGATACAGAAATCCTTCCCCATTCCCAGTAGGCTAGCACCAGTCCCGATTCTGCTTCCCCTTTTCAAATAATGATGGAAGCTCCTAGCTACCACACCACCACCATGTCTGCCTGTCTGCTATCATACTCCACGCTGTGCTGACCATGGACTCTTGCCCTCTGGAAACATAAGCTCCAATAAATTTTCTCCTTTAAGCTGCCTTGATCACGGTGTCTTATCACAGGGGGTGGGGAGAGGAGTCCATTAGGAGCTGTCTTGAAGGAAATAGATGGACCTTCAATTTCACATCCTAGACCAACATCTTTAATTCTACTCCTTACCCCTCATGATTCTCCTCAGGAGAGATATAGAAGTGACCCCAAGGCAAAGGACAAACTCTTCAATGAGGAGGGACTGGGTCAGAGCTGCTTAGTATCTTGTCCTTCCCCAGAGTCGCTTCCCTCTAGTGGCTGAGGTAAAGAATTACATTGCCGGCACCAACCTACTGATTCTTGAAATCTGTTGAAAAAGAAATAACTCAGAGGACGGTAAACTTGAAAGTCAATGCCAAGATGGTGGGAACAAGGCAAAAGAAAACAAAGCATTGAGATGTTGAAGAAAAAGCAGTATTAAACATGTCCACAGCGTCATGTATTATGAACCTCTGCGTCACGGAAAGAGCAACCTTAATTAAATGTGACCTCATTGTAAGTGCTTAATACTTAACTTCAGTGTCCTCCAAGCACAGGCAAGTAATCCACATGATAAATTGCTTTTTGCTTCCCTAAGTTTTTGTAATGGATGAGGCTCATTAGTTTACATAATCATCCCTAAAACTAGGACAACGCGCCTACTGTCACATCGCAGTAAAATATTAATCCTACCAAGCCAAATATTTGACATGATCTGCTGGGCTTGAGCATTTTCCTTAAACCATTAACTTCTTAGAGGTATGAGGTGGCAAATAAGAAAGAAAGGAAAGCTCACATTTTCCACTATCCTTTTGTTACATAAGGAAAACATTACAAAGGGAGTTGGCCTTTCTTTCAGAGTTATTGAAGTTATTTTTTTTAGCAGTTTCTGTCCTGAACCATTTCAGCCACACCAGTGTCTGACTCCTCTAAAAGGTTCTGACTTGAAAAGCACATTGTATCTGACTCATCAGGGTGTATCACACGCTACTCAAGGAGGAAGGAAGGAAGGCCCACCAGAATCGCTGTGAAAGCACAACTCACTGACCTCTCACAAAAGCACACACAGGCTAACAATGTCACCCTCAAGACAAAGAAGGTCTTCCTAAACAAGGTTCTCTTGCTTCTTTCACATGTAGGCATAATAATTTACTTTTAAAAAGGGTGACCCCCAACGTTTCTGAATGTTCTCACATAGTGTCATGAAAGATGTAATAATTCCATATCATCTCATCCTCATTTAAGACACTGTGAGATGCGAAGACAGCACACATATGCACAGGCATATTTTGGTGGAACAAAATATAGACAGTATTGGAAAGGGAAGAACACATGTGATGTGGTGATAATTCACCTCGGAAATGATGATCTTCAGCATTTGGGCACAGAGTGGAAAAATTAGATGGGAAAGACTAGATGATCTGCAAGGCTAGATTATACTTCTGATGCAACAATAAAGATCAATTTTGTATCCATTTAAAGCCCGGGGTTCTCTATTGACTGCAGCATAATGTCCCCGCCGAGGCTGTTCCCCTCTCTATCCTGAGCTAGAAGCACCTCATCCCCTACCAGGTGCTCCTGGGCACACTGGTTTCCTAGGCTGTGCCCACATCTGTCCCCGCTCTGCCCTCTGCCTTCCCTCTAGTGCCTCTTCTCTTCCTGATCAGCAACTTCTGCCTGTCTACATCCTGTGGAAACTGAATCAGACAGAATTCATTCTCTCTCTCCTGGTCTGTTATTATATTAGAGCTAACTGCTTTCCTGTTCGTCTTCCCCAAGGGAAGGTCATGGGCAGACCAGGCTCTACCGCTGGGTCATTATTGGCAATCAATATGTGTTGGTAGGATGAATAAGCAGTTCAACAGCATATGTCTACAGATAGATGACTTCAAATCTTTTTTCGAAGGAGGGAGGATGTAAGAAATAAAGGAAGCTGAGGCTTTCATAGCTGCTGGGTTACTTACTGGAGTCTTTGCTTACAAGCTAAAACTCATGGCTGATATTTTTTCCACCTCAATGATATAAGAAAAGAGGCTTCACACCAAAACCAATTCTGCCTCAGTTTCACCATCCCCCAATCTCTTACTGGACATGTTACCATCTTATTTCAGCTGTCCACATCTTAACCAATTTGGGCCTGCTCTCTTGCCTATTCTAACGGCCCCTTACAACTACATAGACATTATAAACAGGGTGATTATAAGATGAAGGCAGCTGGCCCTCTGATCACCTCCCCCTGAGGGGGGCAGCCTTACCAGGCCACAGAGGAAGACAATACAGCCAGTCCTGATGAGACCTGATAGGCTAGGGTCAGTGGGAAGGGGAGGAGGGCCTCCCCTATCAGTGGATGGGAGGAGAAGAAGGAGGAAGGGTGGGATTGGGAGGGGACAACGAGGGAGGGGACTACAAATGGGATATAAAATGAATAAATTGTAATTAATAAAAAATAATTTAGAAAAGGAAAAATATATAAATTTAAAAAAAAGATGAAGGAAAAAAAAAGAGTTGCAAAACCATTCTAGGCATTCCGTTCACCTAAGGTTGGCACAGAAGACTAACTTGGTTAGGTAACTAGGGAGAAAAAGCAGGCGTAGGACAAGCCTCAGGGATTCTCAATAAACAAGAGCATTGCAATTTTCCCAGGGGACAAATCAACATCCTTGTGGCATGCTGACCTCATGAGGCCAACTGTCCTTCTGAGAGAGGCCTTTCTCTTCTATCTGATTGAAAAGCCTCTCTCCCTTCTCAACTCTGCCCTCTAAAAAGCTCCTGAACGCAGAAGCCTTTGTGCAGACTGGCGTCAATCAGCCTTCAGTGAGTGGCAATGTACGTTTGAGTTCTCAGGCACTCTACTCATGTTCAAACTCCATCATCATTTGGCTTTGAATCCACTGGTCTCCCTTCCACTCCTGGCCAGCTCTTTTCCAATTCCTACATATGAGGTGTCCATATGTAGTGATTCAGGAATCTGTCCTGAGGCCACTGCATCCAACACTCAGCCAGGAATGTCACCTTCTGTTTTCTAACCCTACCCCTTCCCAGGAACCCAAACCTGCCAGTATCCCCTACCAAAGCTCGAATTTAGCACCAACAAAATCATGCTCCAATTTCCTTCATGATTTTTCCTCCTCACCAGATTTTCTGGCCTCTGCAAGAGAATCACCATCTTCTAGAACTCTAGCAACAAGCTAGAGCTACCTTCTGCTTTGTTCTTCTCGTTGGTGCCTTACTCCAACACACAAGCAGGCAACTCCTTCACATCTTTAGAATACAGCCTGGGTCCTTCTGCATCTCCCACATCATCTAAGCAGCGTGGACTCTTAGTCTACACCACTTCCCTAACTCGCCTTGCTCTCTACACAGCAGGCAGAGGACACTTTCCAAAGGCAAGGCAGAGAGCATCATTCCTCTATGGAAGAAAGTCAAGCACTCGCTACCTAGCTTAAGGGAAAGCTCAGCTGGCTTCCTCAGACTTACAACCTGGTTCTGCTTCACCCTCCCAGCAAGCTGCACTCACCGCATCTGTCTCTGGGTGGCGAGTACCATGCAGCCCCCTGCTGGTCTTCCCATCATTCAATTCTGGCTCATACATCTCCAATCCTCAGAACCTGAAATCTCTCTAGCTTTCTGTAACCACAGTGGTATAAGTTTCATAGGAGCAGAGGCCTTCTCTATTCCATTCATTACAGAGTCCTTGATTGCTAGTAGATCCTCAGATTCACTTCTTGAAATGACGGCTGTATGACTGCCAGGACACAGGCACAGCCTCCCTGTATCACCCTTCAACACATCTAACAAAAATCGGAAGATGTGTGGTCCAGGACTTCTCTCCTGCTTCTTTGTTCATACACAAATATGAATTATATTTTTCAAACACACACAAATTATATTTTACACTATAACCTCCATTAGCTGATACTACAGGAAAAAATATCTTTGTATTTTCCAGGGATTTCCAACTTGTATAATTTCTCATAGTAGACATGCAATAAAAATATTCTTTCTGCCAAGGAATCAAAACATGATGCAAGACAAATATTAGCAGCCTTCCCTGCCCTTCTTTATTGGCATTATAGTGACTACTCACTCATCATGACATTTTTTCCTCTGTTACACCGATGCTAAGGGCTAGAGAGATGGCTCTGAAGAGGAGGGCACATGCCACAATAATTGGAGTTCGATCCCAGGCACACACAAGGTGGCAAACGCTGACTTCTGCAAGTTGTTTTTTGACACACACACACACACACACACACACGAGACTCAGATGGACTATTTAAATGGTCCCAAGCAGCAAGTAACAAAACCACATGTGCAGAAGAAACAGAATGTGTAGAAGATGCTGGAATGGGCTGAAGACAGAGGATGCATCCTTGCGCTAGGTGTCCATAGCCCCCACCTCATACTACCACCATGGCCAAAAGAAAGGCTGAAGATGATGCTGAAGGAGATAAAGTCAAGGTACAGGACAAGCTACATACCAGATCTGCAGGGCTGTCTGCTAACCATGCTCCCTCAAAGCCAAAGCCCAGACCTAAGAAGAGAGGGAAGGAACCCAAAGGAAGGGGGGGGGGACAGATGTTGCCCAGGATGGAATCAACCCTGTAGAAAACACTGGGCTGGGGCAATGGCTCAGTGGTTAGGAGCTCTGGCTGCTCTTCCAGCTGACCCGGGTTTGATTCCTAGCGCCAACTTGGTGGCACAGTGGTCTGTAATTCTGATTCTGTGAGATCCACTGTTGTCATCTTCATGGACGCTTTGTGCGTGTGGTGCACAGAGATATACAGGCAAGGCAGCCATACGTATAAAACAAAAATAAATTTAAAAAGAGAGTGGAGGTGCCAAACAGACCAGGCACAGAGACCAGAAGGAACTGAAGACACTGAGGCTCTTTATATTGATTATTCTGCCATTTTCATTTTGCTTCCTGAATGGCAGGGTCGGCTTGGGAAAAGCTATTAAACAATATTCTCAGTGTGACGTATCAGCTCTCACTCTAAACGTTCCCTGTTCATCACACAGAGCTGTCACTAAGCTTTATAGTCACTTTCTGATTTTTGGAGGCCATACAAGAAGGGAGTGTTAATGACTGCCTGCCCATGTCCTGTCTGAAGAACAATGATCACTATGAAAAGTACCTTTAAGAAACCTAGATACAGTTGGGTGTGGTGGCACACACTGTTAATTTCAGGACACAGGAGGCACAGGCGGGTGGATCTCTATGAGTTCCAGGAGAGAGAGAGAGAGAGAGAGAGAGAGAGAGAGAGAGAGAGAGAAACATTATTTAAAAGGTGCAGTCAAATATGGCTATCTGTAAGTGTGGAGAAAAAGAGATCTCAGAGATGACTGACAATGACCTCCTAGACAAAATCGACACCTTAGGTTTTTACCATAGATCTTATCCACGAGATACAAACCACAGATGCCCTTTCAAAGACATTTACCAAAGAAGCTACAGGCAGGTACACGGAGCACATGACAAATTCACTGGTAGCTACAGGACTGGACCATTGGACTGTGTATCCTTCCTTACGCAATGATTCCAGCCTCACGGTCAAGGCAAAACCCACCACTGTGGAGAAATGCTATATGAATGTTGTGTGCTAAATAAAAGCCATAACTCTCTGATGAATGGGATAGCATTCCTCAACACACACTTCACAGTACTTCAGATTGACATTAAAATGAAATCTAACTAGGCAGTGAACTCTGTGGAGTCAGGCAAATTAATCTCCAGCAAAAGGGCACAGGGCTCCAACAGTGGTTGTAGGCAGCCAAACTCCTTTGAACTAATTGCAGATAGGTGCTTTAATGATGGAGAAAATACGAGCTAACATAACTGCAGTCAAATCAGTTCCTACAGGAGGCGAAGCGCATTAACTGATGTGATGATATCTGCCACCAAAATACCAGCCGGGGAGAACAAGAGGCTGTCAAAGAAAGATGCCGCTACTATGCCAAGACAGCCCAAGGACAGGCCTCACTGCAGTGTGACATTCTCAAGGGGGGCACAGGTTTTCTTTCTAAATGTCAGCTCTTTAAGTGAGTTTTATTGATGTCATTTTTTTTTTTTAGGACTTACTAGTTATCCATGACTAGCAACAGGAAATCCCACTCACTTTCCAGGATGGCTTCAGATGCACTCACCTTGATAAATAATAGAAATGTCCTGTCACCTTCCACTACTCTTTCATGAGCGTGTAAGACAGGTAACAGTGTCCGGACCAATTCATATCACTCAAGCACATTGCTAAGCAACCCTTCAGGCAAGACAGATACTTCACTGCGTCCTCAGTAGAATCAGTTTCAGTCCCCTGACATGAAAGAAGGTAGAGACGATAGAGGCCAGCGGACACTCTCACAAACATACCCATGGTTCGATATGGGATATGGCTGGTGGTGTGGGCAGAGAAAGAATGTCACACCAACCAAACACTAAGAACGTGCAGTCACAGAAGAGACCAGGCCCTGGCCTGGCCGCTACCCAGTTTGGAATTCTTTCCACAAGCTACTCCCTCCCCAAAAAAGCAGCTTTCTCATCTTTATGCTCGAGATACCACCATTCCATAACTCCACCTGTTCTGGCCTCTCAATGTGGAGGCCTCAAGTCACTTTGCAGGCTGCCTCAAACACCACAAACAACCGGCTGGGCAGAGTTCAAATAAACAGACAGTAAGAACAACCTCACTGGGCTTTCACGGCATTTGCATTAGAGCTAGTGTGTGGGAAGAGTCTCAACTGGAGAGTGCTTCACAATTACGGAGCCAAATTGACTTTGGCAGCGCCTTGGAGTGCTTCGTGCATCTCTGGGAGCTGTGCCACTCGGCAGTCCTCAGAATCTAAGTGGGTCAGAGAGTCTCTCTGGAGAACCAAAACCCCCAGATTTCAATAGGGAGGACAAAAAAATCAGCCTGGCCCTGGTCTGCATTTCCTCTTAACCACACAAATTAGTTCATAGAGTGACAGGCATATGCCTTTTACGCATAGTGAAGTGGGAATGATTTTGAGACCGTCCTCTGGACGTCCATGAAAATATGATTGGACTTCACCACTGGCACAGTTCCTTGGGTTCCATGTGGGCATCTCAGTCCTGACTTGGGAGAACGATGTACAGAGCAGGTGCTGCGCAGGGTGTGAAGCTCACCCTCTCCCTGCCGTCACCACAGTAAACGCGGCTGACTTCAAAACCTACTTGTCAGCTGCTGCGTCCAAAATGGTGCCTCAGAACCCTTCACACAGAGTCCTCAGTGGCCCAATCAAACAGCAAGCAATGGGAAGCATCTAGCATTCGCAGTCCTCAGGATAAAATGTAGCTTACGTGCATTCAAGTATCTTTCTGAAACTTTTTCCTACTTTCAGAGGATTAAAAACAACACTGTTAGATAATTTTATTTTCAAATCAATAATTCCACCGTTCGCTTACATTGTGTATGTAACTCTTAACATTAAAAAGCTTAAAAAATAAATAGTGTTTGTCCAAGCCACACATTCTATGTTCTAAGCTATATGGGAAAGACAGTGGATTCCAACATTCGGCTTAAAGAATCTTATAACCAAATAACATCTCCCACACTCCTGAAGTGTCAGCCCAGTGCTAGTTAGTGCAGTTGTCATTTCCTGAGAAACCACAGAACAGTAACAACTAACCAACAGCCTGGCCAAAACATACCTTACAATCCATCTCCTTGCATGAGGAACACTGTTACCTGCAAGAATTCCTTGGATTGCTCCTAATATCAATGGCAGTGATTTTTCTTCCACTTCCCCAAACAGTTCAAAGTGGGACTGACAGAGCCTCTGCTAGGGAACCATGCCCTACTTGAAGCTTTGAAAAAAAAAATGCATGCTAAGAAGAGAGGTATGTGGAAGACATGGCAAAGCATGGTATAAGATTCACTATGTTCAAGCTCTCTCTAAAGTCACTGATGAAAAGTAGTGTTTTCAGACATGAATGTAGAACTCAGGCTCTTTAATGTGGCGCCACAACACAGACCCTGTTCTATGACGCTGTCATGTTTTCTGGTGACTGCCTGAGGTCATTAATCATTAACTCAAACATTTCTTATGAATTCCAAATCAAGAAAAGGCATGGAAGGCCTGGTGTGGTGGTACATGCTGTTAGTCCCAGTACTTGGGAGGCAGAAGCAGGCAGAGGTCCAAGGCCAGCACGTCCTACATAGTGAGGTGTAGGCCGTCTAGAGCTACATGCTGACACCCGATCCTTAAAAAGGAGAAAATAATAGGGCTCCAAAACCAAAATGCTTTCTTTCATTGGAGAGGTCAACTGTGTTTCACTGTGGTCCTGAACACCAGACTCTCAGTGAAATATTCACATTAGGCATCTTATTCAAGTGTCAAATGTAAAAATATCCTGGATAAAAGCTCGAGTTCTTGCACACCTTCATTTTGACTAAACCGACATGATATGATATAGTGGGTCTGAGACTTAAATACAACTCAGCCATCTATTGTGCTACAGCTGACTATAGCTACCAGGGCAGCCTTGGCACACAGGGCATTGACCTGCGCCAGATGTATATATATGAAGTGCTGTCAGAGCTAGTCATTTACATCTGGCTACTCAGATGTGATAAAAGTTTTTTTGTTTTTTGTTTTTTAAATCTAAGTAGAATTTCATACCCAGCAAGTATCTTGAGGTCAGGGAGGCATTTTTCTCCTCAAATGACTTCTACACACACACACACACACATACACACACACACACACCTCACTACCATCACAGTGAATGACATTAATTTACCCTTGACAAATTAAAGAGGACAACACTCTAGTGTGGTGCTGTACAATATATAACAACTGCCTATATTCATAATCTGCAAGCTGTCCTAAGCTGAATACAGTCTAAATATACACATTCTCACATTCTTGATGGCTTTGCATGCTTCAGGGCTAGCTGAATTTTAACAACCCTTTCTCACAAAACCCAGAGACATTCTTTGTTATTGTCTGGAAAGCACCATCCAAGTGATTAAATTATTGACAGAAAGTCCAGTCTCACAGGTATGGAAAGGTCCTTAAAATCAAGTCAACCTGGTGTGTTAACTTCCTTCAATGTCACATGACCAAGGGTGGTTCAACAGCTCCATCTTAATTGTACAAAATACACATGACTATGTCCCTATACCCACAACCAGGGATCCTTCTCTAGCTCTGGGACGTGTCCAGAGGGATCTGGAAGGGAGAGGCCCCAGCAGGGGCTCTGGCCTTCTGAGCATTAGGCTTACTTCCCTGTGACTGGACTCAAGCATTCTTAGTGCACGCCACAGCTAAACATGCTTCTGTCCATCCTCCAGCTAATAGCGGGTCCTTGGTAGCGGTTTCTCTTGACTCTAAATCTAGACCATGGAACAGTGGAGCAACACAGGTCTTGCAGAGCGCCTGCCTCTTGACCCATATTTTTAAACGGGCCAACAGACCTCCGTTGATGCCTACCTTTGTTCGTCTTAGAAAACCATCCTCAGCTCGGGCCGTGGCACCAGTTTCTGCCTGACCACCAGACACAGGACTGACGTCACTCAAAGCAAAACCGCTCTCTACCTTCAAAACTGATTTTGGTCTCTTCTGTCTTGATGTCACAATTCTGCCAGGCAGTAATGCCATCTCTCAGCGGCTCCTATTCACTTTTCCTAGTGCCCTCTACAGTGCCCGGTCCCCATATCATGCTTTCTCTTTCTATTCTTTGGGCTTTTCTGTGCGCTCCTTTTTTCCAGTCCATCTATAGCAAGCTTCTCCAGTACAGAAATCCTGTTGGGCTATCATGCTCCTCATTCTGCTTCCCAGCTTAAAAACTCCCAGGCCCTTCCTTAGTGTCTTCCTAAATGGCATATGAGACAGCACACAGACCAATCCCAGCCTTCCTTTTCTATAAGGGGCCCCTCTGTGCTCTTGTAGCATCATGCAAAATCTTCAAGATGTGGCTTGTTCTCTCTCCCTGAACATGCTGCCAGCTGTGCCTTCATGTTTGTTCCTCCCCAAGGATGCTTTCCCCTTACTCCCTAGACATCCTTCATAGTCAGGTTCAAACCCTGCTCCTGAGTTTGCTATCCTCTTGTGACACTCATGGGACATTCATAACATAACTCAGTGCCTTGAAATTTTCTACACTAAAAACATTCCTCATTCTTCTCCACTGGCAATTGAGTGAGAAAGCAATTTTTTTTTTTCGGATCCACTGATATCCTTCGGCTTACAAAGTTTCACAAAGAATTCAAAAGCTACGGTGTTAGGCCACCAGGAAGCCCCGTTTTAGGTGCTAAATTCTCTTACAACTCACATGAGGGGTCCCCAACCTTGGATGTGTTTAGGCAACTGAGTGAATTCTAGTGGGAGAAAGAAAAAAGAGGGGTTCATTTTATTTAACTAGAACAATTAGAGTCTATCACTATGTTAAAAATATTACTATAATTGTAAGATATAGCTCTGATTTTCAGTCATGATCAAACTTACAAAGTGGTCAAGCAAAATGGGCCTTCAAAATAAGCAAGCATTGCAAAAATTCATTGTCTGATTTTAGAGTAATATTATTTTAGCTGATTATATACAAAACACAGTAACAAAAACTACTTTGAAGCCCCTTAAAAGGCAGAAAATAGAAACAGGAACATCAGAGGGTCCTGAGTTCCAATGCAGTCACTACTGTTTCTCAAGATGCCACTGTAGGAAAGAGATCAGTTCTATGCATTAAACATATGCTCTCTTCTCCCAATGCATGGCCACAAAGCACAGCATGTGACTGTCACTGCCATACCTGGCTCTCACACTTCAGCCATGCTGACTCTCTAGCTGCTTTCCAGACACATCTGAGAGCTCTCTGAGAGAGACAGAGATGGAAGCCTTTCAATATTCCTCTCCACAGTACTGTGTCCTGGTCTCAGCAGCAGAGGGGATGTGGAGTAAATTGGAATTCATGAAGGCCTGTCCATGGCGAGAACGGTTGGTAGCAGCAGCCCACAATGCCTACAGCACAAGCCTGCAGCAGGAGAGGCCTGGGAGCCCGTGCTACTTTGACCATCTACCTTTGTGCATCTAACAAGTCAGAAGGCTACGCTGCACATAGAAACTGTGGCTCTTTGAGAGAAGCACCAAGGGACTGTCCCTGAGATAGCAAGGCTTGCATTTCTCCATGCACAGGTAGAATAGCCTCTAAAGTCGGGAAGGTCCTAAAAGGCCAATGTGAAAACAGAGAGAAAGGCCCCTGGACTGCAGCTGGCACACTGGTCATATTCTCATTCTTTAAATGTCTGTTTTTTCCAAAGCACCAACAGTTCCTATGTCTGTCCATAAGCCACAGTGATTGGCGAGGCATCTCTGAACCGTCACTAAGAGCATTTGTGTTTTTAGAAGAAGGCTGGGTGATCTAGTGAGCAGAGTTTCAGGCTAAGAATAGAGAAGCTGGTCTAAGTACACAGTCACATGACTCAACCCTTGCTCTTTTCCCCATTAAACAGAGGGAAATGCACTATGCTGCTTTCAATGGGTCTACTTGATGGTCACAATAAGAGGAAAGGTCCAGACACTAGCACAGCTGTCTCCCCAGGCTGCTGTAATGTATTGTTGCAAACTCAGATATAAAAAGTGAAGATTTATTTCTGCATGTTCGGAGGCCCAGATCAAGGTGGCAAGAGGCCGTGGCCCCTGGAGATGCTAAGACAAGTCTGTCCCTTGCTTCTTTTAGCTTCTCAAAGTGTTAAATTCCTCTGCCTCTCTTGTTGTGGATGTCTGTGCATGTGTACATGCTTGTGTGCATGTATGTGTGCATGTCTGTGGAGGGCAGTGATCAACGTTGGGTGTCGCTTCAGTTGGACACCGCTTTATTTCTTTATTTCCTTTTTGAGACAGACCTCTCAGTGAATCTGGAGCTACTGATTCCACGAGACAAATCCTTGGGGTCCTCATCAGCCTCTCTAACACCGGGACTAACCACACTGCAACGTGCAGCTTGCTACATAATTGTGAGAAACTGACCCTCAAGCTTGCACGGCAAGTGCGCTATCAACAGACCTTTACCCTAGACCCGCCCTGCTCGCTTCTGAGAACTCTATGACTAGATGGAAAGACTACAGGATGATGTAGAATCATGCCTTCATTTCAAAACCCTTAAATTAACCATATCTGCCAAGGCTCTTTTTTCATGTAAGGTACCATTTATAGGTTCCCTCAGTTAGGATCTGGTATCTTTGGGGCCACCATTCAACGCTGACATAAAATCAACTGCATTAAATGAACCATGTGATTCCCACCCCACAGCCTTTGCTTAATTCTTACCATCTCAGCGGGATAAAAACTCTTTCAAGTCAATGTACAGCTTAGACTTTAAAAGGCCCATGAAGGCTTTTTAATTCATTAAGTATAGAACACCACCAGCTCACTTTAGAAAACCCTCATTGTACTCAATTTTTAGTTACCAACATTAGCTCTCATGCAAAATTTTTCTAACATAGTCAAGTGTTATATATTCTTATTCTTTTTTTTTTTTTAATTCCTAAAATAGCCAGGCCTTCTGTTCGGAGAAGCTGGAGAAGAAGAATCTCATCATTAATGCTCCGCTGTCAACTGCCAACTGCTTGAGTGAGTGGCATTTGTAATGTATGGTTAGTAACAGTTCCGAGTAACCCTGAGAGACAAAGTCAGAGAACTACTCAAAACGGCAATGGACTCCCCACAAATGACTGCGAGCATCTTGCAGTCTGTCTGATTCATCTCAACAGATAATCTGGAAAAGCTTGAACTGGGCTGGCAATATGGGTCAATTCATTCATCTTACCAATGGACCTTTGTGTAGAGTGTAGTGTGTGTCACATACTAGGGACCAGGTGGTAGGCTAACCTGGACATCTCACTCTTCTTGAAACAATTGAAAACAAGAACAACAGATGATATATGTCAGGTGAGAATATTCGCGGCAGGAAGTGTCAGGCAGCAGCGAAAGGGGGCGATGAGGGGTTCAGGCTGTGCCCGGGGAAATGCTGTTCTGTTGCAGTAACAGTCAGTACAGACGGCAGGGGGGAGAAGCACGTGGGCACAGTGTGGGTGTTCCTTTAGCTGTTCCGGACAGCTAGAACATCTTGTTGTGCTAGAAAATTAGGACACACTCAAAGACTAATAGGGTCATGTCAGAAGGACCTAGAATCAGCTTAAAAGGATTCCCACTGATGAATCTCAGGACAGCGTCATGGCCTAAAAGAGCCATGATGGTTGTGAGTTATTATATACCAAAAAGATATTTGTTTTCTATTTTCTTGCGTAAAAATGTATGAGTCAACAGTAACATGCCTAAAATTGGGAGAAAAAGAAAGAGAGAAAGTTCCTCAGCTGATGAATCAGAAAACTGTGACAAATTTCAGTACAAAACTTATCCAAACAAGGTCCTCAATGAAAGTAAAAGCCAGTGCGGCTTTTGATTTTGTTAGTAGAAAGATATTCACATGACATAAAAATATCACCCCAGGGAGTGTTTAGTAAAGTAAAAGGGGCATGAATGAAGGGAACTGCAGACACAGGGCTTCAGGCCTCTTGATGAAAGCCATCAGAGAACATCCCCACCTATTCTTGCCAGGTACTGGGCTCAGGCTTCATGGTAAGGAGTTACCTCCACCCACTCTCTCTCACCAAGTGTCTTGCACCTGTGCCTGAGCAGAAGGAAACCACTGTACAGTGTGTCGTGGCTGGTGTCACTACAGAGCAGGAGGCACGCTTCAAAACTGTCAGTGTCAGAAAAGAAGAAAAGGGGGTTGGGAGGATGACTTTACCAGCTAAAAGAACTAATGACATCCAACCAGTCAATGAAATTTTTTGAGTTTTAATTGGGTCTTGGATTAAGAAAACAAACAAACAAACAAACAAACAAACAAAAGCAACTTTCAGGCCTCAGCAGTAGAGCATTTTCCTAATATGCTCCAACTTTTGATATGTAGGATCACTAGAAATAAAAACAAAACAACAACAAAACCTCTATAGACAGTTGCTCCTCCTTATAAAGACACACACTAAGGTTCTTGACATCACCATTGTTATGATGCTCTCTTTGGGGATTAAAATAATCACACTAAAGTTAGAAAGGAAAACACACTTGCTCCTAGGAAATACATGCTAAAGTATTCAAGGATTATGCATTTGTATATCTGAAAATCACTCTCAAATACATATAGGAGTTGAAAGGAGAGGAAGCAGGAAGTAGACAAGCATGGTAAGTGTTTGTTGGTGAATTGAGGTGATCACAGCTGTTGACTGCACTATTTAAGTATTTTTGGAGATTTGGAATTTTCTTTTTAATTGAAGAAATAAGAGAAGAAAACCATTCCAGGAGGAGAAAATCTTTAGCTACATGAAAGAAACCTGCTTAAGATAGTCAAGAAAAGGCAGTTAAGGGGGTTGGCTTAGTGGTGAACAGCACTGGCTGTTCTTCCAGAGGTCCTGAGTTCAATTTCCAGCAACCACATGATGGCTTACAACCATCAGGAATGGGATATTATTCCCTCTTCTGGTGTGCATGAAGACAGAGCACTCACGTACATAAAATACATAAATAAAAATAAATCTTTAAAAGAAAGAGAAGCTGTCCAAGGGGACCCAAGAAAATGAATGAGGGATGGTAGGAAACAGGACATGGCAGCTGCCAGAAGGTTCTGAGCTAAGGAGAGAGTGAATGACAGTCCCAAAAGAGCTAGAGGAAGATATAAATGGAGGGTGAAGGCTGACTAAACAGGAAGGCTGGCTCAAATTATTACAAAAATCTGTGACTGTGTTACAATCGCCTAGACTATGGTGGTCACTGTAAAAAAGGATAATGAAGTCCATAGCAGAGGCAGGACATAGTATTTTCATTTCTATTATGTGTTATAAACTACCCTGACAGAAAGCAACTTACGGGAGAAAGGGCTTAATTGGCTCACAACTCCTGTTAGAGTCCATCATTGCAGGGAAGTCAAGGCAGTTAGGAACGTGAAACAGCTGGTCATATCATCCGTAGTGAAGGGACAAAGGACAATAAACTAATGCATGCACAATGGCGTGGAGCTCATTTTCTCCACTCTCCACAATCCAGGGCCCCTGCCCAGGGGATGGTGCTATCCAGAGCGGGCGAGACTTCCCACTAATCAAGAGGGTTCTCTCATTCTCATACACATACAGTTCAATTGAACTACACATATCTCTGATGGTTCCGAACTCTTTCATGTTGACAAAGCTAAGCATGAACTACCATTAACAGAACTTCCTAGTCAGTCCCACTTATAGACCCTCACTGACATGCACACTAGAAGAAAGTTTCAAATGCAAGAAGTTAAAGATGACTTTTGTGCCAAGCATGGAGGCAAGAAAATTACTGTGAATTCGAGGCTGGTCTGGTCTACATAATGAGTACTAGGGCAGCCAAAGCTACATAGTAACACCCTGTATTTTTAAAAATGAATGAAAAACCAAAATAAACAAAACTGATAAAAGTAATGACCATAAGGCTTAGAACCTGGTCTAAGGTAGGTACAAGCAAATCTGTATTTTACATGAATAACAGTGAATATTCAAAAAAATTTTTTGAGACAGGGTTTTTCTGTGTAGGTCTGGATGTCCTGAAACTTACTTTATAGACCAGGCTGGCCTCAAACTCACAGTGATCTGCCTGCCCCTGCCTCCTGAGTGCTAGGATTAAAGGCATGCACTACCCCCACCCAACAAAAAAAATCAATTCTAACACCATAGTGAGAAATAAATGTTCCTCTTATTCTGAATTGTCTCTATAATGTCTTACTGCTTGCAACCAGTGATGGTTCAGTTGAGTAAATCTCATGGAAAAGAAAATGGAAAGGCAGAAGACTCCATAAAATGCAGCTCATCCCCCTTTCCACCTGGGGCCATCAGCACAACCTTAGCAAGCTCGTCAAACCTCATTATTCTCTGCCACACACAATTAGGATACATAGCATCTTCCATAGTAAGACTGGACTCTAGTTCATTTCGAATGCTGGGTTTCCAGGAACAACGCAAAGCCGAGAATGCTAAGACAGAGCACTCCTCTTGGAACAGTTTGCAAATGTTCCCTAATTAATTCTCACCACACCCCCGAGAGGTATTATTATCCATGCTACGGCTAGAGAAACTCGAGAGGTTCTTTTTTTTCCCCTTCAGTTCTGCATTTGTATGACTTCTGTAGCTGAGACACCTCTGTGCTTGACTGTATCACCATTCTGTGCTTTCAAAGAATATCACAACTTCATTCTCTCATCAACATGGGTGGGTGTTAATGGCTGTATCCACATTTTTTAAATGTAGGAAACAGTTTTTTTTTTGATGATGATGATGATGTAGGTTGCCATTTTTCTAGTCATAAAATGGAACATGGGACAGAGCCTTGAGCCCAATATACACAGTCACCCAAACACACACATACACAGAAACACAGACATACAAACACACACACACACACACACACACACACACACAGAAGCACAGACATACAAACACACACACACAGACACACACACTTACCCGGATGGACACATACAAACATTTGACAAAGTAGATTTCTCTTCTTGTTGTTCTCTCTCTCTTTATTTATTATAAGAACAACTAGTAAGAGATAATGATGAAAGCTCCATATAGTAATTTCAACATAAAACCCAAATTCAAAAACCAAGTTAAGTGGGGGTAGTGAGAATATTTGGGCCGTAAAAGAGCTCAATAAAGGACACTCAGAACTGCTAGGGCCAAATGAAGGGTTAAAAGTATGTGGTACAAAGAAAGGGTCCTGGCCCCTGCCAAATGGACTAGCATTCTTTCTTCAGTCATGAAGAGGACACTCTCCTAATAGGGCTCAGAGGACCCTCCACAGGTCAAGTGGCAAGAACACTGTCACAGTAGGCAGCAGGAGGCCATCTCCCAGCTAAAGGAGCTGGCTCATCCTGCTCAGCTTGCAACAGCACAGGTCTTGGAGCTTCTGGGACCCATGGCCTGGCTGCCAAATGAACCCAACTTGACCCACATTACATCATCTAGACTCTCTAAAATAATCTTAAAAGGGCGAAGGGGGCAGAAGATGGAATACTGCACTAGAATTAAGCAGAGGGTTTTCCCTAATGACAAACTCCCTCTTTCTAAATGGACTACTATATTCTGAGAGTGTAATTACGGTGACTATGGGAAGAGATGACAGTATAGGCACATGCTACAGAAGAGCAATGAGGTCCTGCAGCCGGGTGCTGAAGCAAGGACCACAGGAGGGCATATGCTACACACTGGCAAATAGCAGTAATGTGTAGTCCTAATTTGGAGGTGTCAAAGTGCAAGAAGAGCACTATAATTACACCGCTACAAAGGTAAACATGACCTGGACCAGGGCAAAGTGGGAAATGTGTCCCCACAGACAAGTCCTCCCTAGGCCTCAAATGCTTTATCTGTCAAATTCAGTTCCCTCCTCCTAGATACAGTGTCCATATGTGTGAAACACCAAGAGCAGCACCAGGCACAGAGCAAGTTCTCTATATATATATACTGGAAATCAAGCCAGTGCACATGCAAACACCTAGATTACTGATTTTGGAGTTTAACCACTGTCGGTAAACGGAAAAACGAATGTGAAAATGTACCAAGTGATCGGAAAACATCATTGGGACATAGGACCAGTTGTTTGTTCCCAGGGTCAGAAACATGCCTACAGTGGAACACACATACACAGAGGCTACGCAAAGACTGACATATTCCTGAGACCTCACTGTCCTCGGAAGCCTCGCTTGCCGCCTGACCTCATAAGACTTTGTTTCCTAATTAGATTGTGTGACTATACAGCTTATAAGGTTATGATGTCCATTAATATATAATATATAAATATGTGCATACATACACATATAGTTAAGCTAGGTGTGGTGGCACACATCTGTAATCCATCACTAAGGACTCTGAAGCATAAGACTTCGAGAGTTCAAGGACAGCCTGGACTCTATAGCAAGGACATGTCTCAATAACAATCAGTGCTATGTTCCTGGAGAATGAAAGGAGCCAAGCTTGTTTTATGCATTCTCACCCACGGCAAATGCCTGGTGAGATCTACCCTGCACTCATCTCTTCCAGGGAACCACAGAGAGCGTTCTCCCAGTGGCGACACCAGCAGAGAGGTGGTGAGGGTGAAGCAGCAGAAGCACTAACCCGCTTGTCCGCACTATCACCGCCTCCATGACGTCTGAGGCTGCCTACCTTCCCATCCGCTTGAGCCACACCCACAAGGTCGGCAGAGTGCACCACTGATGCGTACCTCTGTCTGGCAGAACTATTCTGCACAGAGTGGCTACATTACATAGGCTCAGCACTACAGAATAATTCAGAAAGAAATCTCAGGAGCGTATAAGGCAATTCATTAAACCATCACATTCACAAAAGCACAGGAACTTGTATCATAGAGCGCAGAGCAACCCCCATCTGCTGCCAGCTTTCTCAGAGGTTTTTTTTCCTTTTCTTTTTTTGCAATGTTCTCCCCAAAGCGAAATGAGAGGGGGAAGTTAAGAAGACAAGTGGCTGCATTCATCCTAACGACAAATGAAACTAAAAGGGTGTGGTGGTCCTGCAGTCAGGTGACATTCCAGTGAGAGAGGGACACAGTGAGGTTCCCAGTGAGGAGACACAGAATCAGAACATATTGCCACACGCTTGGCAAACACTATGTCTGCCCTTCACCATGGCAACAAGTGAAGTGAAGGGAATCCGGGCAGCCGTGGATACCCAGCAACGTTTCCAGCAGCAAGACAAATGTTCCGGCTCTCGGAAGGATTGCATTAGCTGGCAGTGTCCTTAATGCCCATGCTGCTAAGGCTCTGCCTGCCTTTGTTGTCCACCACTCCCAGAAACAACACGGGTTGTGTCCTTGCTGACACAAATCACACTCAACTCTGTAAAGCTACCATTCTTTGGCTGCCACTGAGGTTGGTGATTTGCAGATGGAGACTGTGCATACAGTTCGCAGTGGCCTCAAGGCCACCATGCTTGGAGGCTAAGAGGCACTGACCAAAACTCAAGCACCTTCCTAGTCTTCCCAGTCAAAACCTCAGCTGCCTCCAGTCAGACAACATGAATGAATGAAGTGAAGTAATGCATGCCAGGGGCTGGAGAAAAGGAGCCTGCAGACGAAGGGCAGCAGTGAGCCACTCAAAGGAAAAATACTGCAAATACACATCACTGAAGGGCTTCGGGTCCTTACAAGAAGCTCAGCATCCCTCCAATCACAGCTGTCTGTTTCTTCTTCTTCTTCTTCTTCTTCTTCTTCTTCTTCTTCTTCTTCTTCTTCTTCTTCTTCTTCTTCTTCTTCTTTTCTGTTTGTGCAACTGTGTGTGTGTGATTATGGCACACATGTGCTATGGTGACTGCAGAGTGGTCAGAGAACAGCCGCAGGTGCCAGCACTTGCTTTCCACCTTATCTGAGACAGGGTCTCTGGGATGCTTTTCTCCCTCTTTCACCAGATGACCTGGCTGCTAAGCATTCTGCCCTCTCCCATTCCCTGATAAAGATGATGAGATTATAGACATGTGCACAACACCACCAGTTTTGTTTGTTTGTTTGTTTGGTTGGTTGGTTGGTTGGTTGGTTGGTTTTTCAAGACAGAGTTTCTCTGTGTAGCCCTGGATGACCTGGACTCACTTTGTGGACCAGGCTGGCCTTGAACTCACAGAGAGCCACCTGCCTCTGCCTCCTCAATTCTGGGATTAAAGGCATGAGCCACCACACCCAGCTTTGCATGACCAGTTCTTGTAAGGGTTTTGAACATTCAAACTCAGGTCCTCAAAGTTGCATGGTAAATACTTTTACCCACTGAGTCACCTCTCAGACCCTTCTCTACTTTTCCAAGCTGCATTTAACAAGGACTTTATTTACTTTATTTAGTATTTAGTAGTGATGCCCCTGAACTTATAATGTCTCCATAAACCATATTTAATGTCCAGAACCAACTATCCCCATGGCCTAGCAACGGCATCAGTTGGCTTTTTTCTTTTTTGATCACAGGGCTGGCTGGGAACCACAGCTCCATGCTGCTGGCCAGCACAAAAAGAGAAGGTCACACACATCCAAAACTTGAGGAATGGCTTCTACTGAACACATCTACTCTTGTGCCATGGAAAATTCAATATCCCCTTAAGTGGAGCCGTTGTAAGATGGGGACTGTCAGTTCATGCTAGGTGGTGTTCTGGGTACTAGGAAGGTGGTAAAAGGTGAGGCAGACTGGTTTTTTCCTCCAGAGCGTATATTCTAATTTTCTTCTTCAGTGCGTCAAGCCTGGTTTCTGGAACACTCTTTATCCCCCTCACCTTAGTCAGTCATAGTCTCTGAGATAGTCTGGGTTTTACCTTCCATCAATCATACCTCTTTACTTTGTTCTTTCTGTATTGACGATTGCTGTTCCCCTACCACTGTTCACATATTTGACAGCTGGAGCTTGTAATTTACGGAAAAGAATCACAATTCAAGCTCTCTGTTTTGAGGTGTCAGGCACACTTGGTACAGAATGGTATATCATGTCCTGAGCACAGGCTAAACAATAAAAATCAGACCAGACTCAAGTCCTAGGCAATAACACTCCTCATAGTCACTCATTCAACCAAAACCGGTTTCATGGAGCCTCTCCTGTGTATATCACAGCTATGGAGGATTAATGAAAATGTGTGTGAACAAGTAGACAAATTGTGTTCTCTTGGTGGAGTTTATAGCATAGTTCTCTGGAATTAGCGCTACACTGAACAGGGAATGAAGTATGTGTGTTTCCAGTCATGGCTGAGAAAGATGAAGGAGTTGAGAGAAGCAAGGAGAAGAAATAGAATACTGTCAGCACTGGAATCATGGGAAATTCTGAATTGCTCTGGGTGTCTCAGAAGTGCATAGGGCAGGCAAGTGAAAGCGCTCTCTGTTTACATGGGTAGCTGATAAACTGAATGTTCAGAACTAAATACATACTTCATTTGTTTATGAAATAAGATGTGTCCTGGTATTACTTCTTTTCCCAGGATGGGTGGAGGACTAAAGATCCAGCAAAATGTTCAGATTTTGAGAACAGGCCTCTTGCAATATATGGTCTCATATTATCTGTTAGTGCAGGGCTATACTCTGCTGCTTGCCAGGTATGTGGCCTTCTGGCTCCCTGAAACTAACCATCTGGGGAGCGAGCCCATCACATCTTCAGAAAGTTTCCTGCGAGAGTCTTGCTCTTGCACGGAGCCCCAAGACACTTTGCTGGCACCTGGCTATGGCACTTCTAGGCTTCCATTTCCCAGGGAGAAAGTTGACTCGGCAGGAGAGCTGTCTTGGACCTGGCAGCTCTCATTTCTGGCCGGTCCCCTGGAAGGCTGACCTGGGGGAAGCCCATAGGGACCTGCTGCAGACGGAGAGCTGACTCAGCCATCAGCACAGCCTGCCTCCAGGGCTTCACCATGAAAGGAGCAGAATCTTCCACCACCACATTTAGAACGTCTGTGTCAGCATCCCCAAAGGCCACTTCTGTCACTCTCCCCTACACCTGCACGTCCACTCACAAGAAAGGCACCAGGGAGAAACCTGAGCCACTGCAGCCCAAGGGAGAAGAAAGTCATCAGTGCCAAGATACAATAGATACATTTCCCCCCACTGACATAAACACATTTTGATTCCTACAACTTATAATAACAGGCCATCATTTTGGAGCACACTATCAGAGACACATCCAAGCTGCCAATTATATAACCATTTCTAGAACAATCTTTCTGTGTTCTAGGGATGATTCATCACTATTACATGGTCCTGACTCCCTAACTCTATCCATTTCCTTGGGTTCCAGTCCAGCCATTCATGCTGGAACCCTCAGCTTCAATCAATCATTGAAAATTACCTACTGAGTACCTACAATATACTCCTCTCTTCCAACAACTTCTGTGACAAAGTCTGCTCTTTACCAAACCTGTCTGTTCCTTTTCCTAAATTCAAGTAAGCCCCATTTCATTAGGTGCAACACGATGCCACATGTCTAGTAATGGAATGTGCAACAGTATCCACTATGGGCCATTCTCCACAAACTTTCCAATCCACCAGTCATGTGTTCGTGCCCCAGGCATCCTTGAAGGTATGTGTTACAGACACCATTGGTCCCTGGATGGTGCAGACCCTTTCCAAAATCCAAGGATGGTGGATGATAGACACAATTCTTTGTGTTTAAGCTGTTCCACTTCTATTGGGTGGTTGATTTGTTAACAGCACACTAGTTAATACATCCCGGTTTCTCGTTCACTCATCTATTCTTTAAGAAACCCTACTCAAATGTTTACTGCATTCCATGTGTTAAGCAAGGCACTTGGGAAATAAAAGAATCTAAATGGAGGTCACAAGGCCTACCTACGCCAGATAATTAAAATTCTACTTTAATGACTTCATAGCAGTGTGGATGTCTGAAGTCACTCACAGTGGAAAGATGTAAGACTTCAGTTTGAGTCTAAGCTATTTAATCCCTCTGTATGTTAGCATTTTTATCCGTAGACAGAAGCAGCCCTCCCTTGTCGCTGACAGCAGTAGATAGAAATGAGTGAAAAGTTTTAGTTTAGTAGTCAGGGTTCTACATATCAAGGTAGCAAATCAAATTAATTTTTTGTCTGAGATAGTCTCATGTACCCCAGGCTGGCCTCGAGATTGTTACGAGGCTGAGAGCAGTCTGAGGCTCTGACCCTCCTGTCTCCAAGACCAGGGGGCAGAGACTACAGGTTGCACCCTTATGCCCAGCTTTATGTAGTGATGGGAAAAGATGCAGGGTTTCATGCATGCTGCTAAACGAGCACCCTGCCAACTGAGCTACATCCTCAGTCCCACCTGCAATCAAGTTTTAACCCTTAAAAATAATCTCTCTATCTTTTTCTTTCATTCCACCCTCCTAATAGTCTATGAGCTCACGATTTTTAAAAAATTGTTATTATATTTCTTTGAGCATATGTGAGTCTGTGGGGGGGGATGGGAGGTTGGTGTGGTATGGTGTGGTGTGTGTGTGTGTATACAAGACATAGAGCATATGAGGTTAGAGGACAATGTGCAGGGGTCAATTCTGTTTCTATCATATGAGTCCTGGGGATCAAACTGAGGTCATCAGGCTTGAAAACGAGCATCTTTATCTTCTGACCTGCCTTATAAGCCCAGCACAGACACTAATACAGTTTCTCACCTCCTAGATTTTGATTTTTCTTTTTTCTGATTTGTTTTGCCTCCCATCCCATACCCACAAGGCTAAACCTCCAGAATGTCTCGTGGTCCAGCTAAAACATACTAGTTCTATAAAACTTTTCTCGGTAACACTAGAACATCACCTTCCTCTGCTACTACGGCATGCTGTTTGCTTGCACTTCGTACAACATACTGAGTTAGGAAAGATACATAGAAGTACAAGAACCCAAAAGAAACTTCACTATTGCAAGAGCAATGGAATTTTCCAGATAGACAAGAACATTTTCCTATGTTTTAGTATCTAGATGATGCTTTATAAGAATTATTCCAAAAGCTTTTGGGTTAAAATTCACTTTTACAATCATAAATATAATCCTATCAGCATACTAGAACCAAAGTTCAAAGTCATTAATTCATCTTCCTAGTCAATTTCTTCCACGTTTCCATTCAATTTTATTTTAGAACTGTGACAGAAATAAATATGCATGAAAAGACAGCGTATAATTAGGGGGGTCTCTAATCACTCCCTCTAGCTCCCAAATAATGAGACAGAGACCTATAGATTTATTCAACAAGCTTTAAGGCACTAGAGCTGAGCAGATATTCATCTATTCCAACCCTCTGTGCTGGTCTGGCTACTTCCCAGCCACACGCCCTGAATTACTTGCCATATTGGTTCTGCCAGGGCTGCTTCAGGTCAGTCCTCATGACCACATCTTTTCTCTACCTCTTCTCTCTGCTCTTTTCTTCTGCTCTCTCTCTCTTTCCTCGTGGTCCCTACCTGAGACCCCTTGCCTGGGAATGAAAGTTCTGCCTCCTGTCCTCTCCACCCAGCTCTAGGCTGACCAGCTTCTTTATTAACCAACTAGAGATAACTGGGGAGCAATGTTTACACAATATTGATCAACGATCATGACAGTGCACATATCCAGACTGCAACCAGATTTGGGGGGCACAGAAATCAGCATATGACTACACAGTGCACCAGACCAAGCCCCAACATATGTACATCTATGCAAATACCACCCAAAGATTTTTAAGTACTTTCAAGGTACTAGCCATGAATGACAAAGTTTATATTCAATTGATTATACAATATAGAGCACTTATTATTGTGAATAATTTCAGCTGCCCTTCCCAACTGAAAGTTAACTTCAACCACAAGACTGATTCTACTTTCTTCCTTAGGATGAAAGGACCCCTCATCCACGTCATTTCCTGTGAAAACCTAGCAGACATACAGAAGTCAGGCAAGCAATAACCCAAGACCAAGCGATGTTCCTGAGCTGAACACACAGGATGAGCAATACAGCAAGCAAAGTCCACCAATTCCCTCACTGCATAGGGTACCAGGAGGGCACCAATTCAAAAGCAGGTTCCCGTTGGGTGGCAGACTGATCCAGGACTGGGGAATCAAAGAGAGAGCAGTCCTGACAGGCCCTGGGGTGCGCTTACCTCCAGAAGTGAAAGGCCAAGAGAGGACTACAAGGGCTGCCCGGGCTGGATGGGGTTGGACTCAGGCTCCTCGGAGTGAGACTGAAAGTTAAAATAACATCATTCCGAGCGGGAGAAATGATTGCAGTACAAATAGCATAGCTCAGTGGAGGGACAGTGCTCCCCTTGGGCCCACTTTGCCAGGACCTGGTTCCCAATAGCTGCGGGTAATCATCTCATCACGTGCCCTTTTCAGCTCTAGAATACAGAACAGGAAGGTGGCTTCCTGTGGAAAATTACAGTTGAAAAACTGCAGCTGCCATTTTTATTTGAGCCTTTGCTTTTTCACAAAGCAACTTGTCTGATAGTGCCATAGTGATTTTTGCACCAAAGACAATCTAATGTTATTTTATATGGACTATACATTGAACATAAGCTTTTCTAGGTTGAGAATCACTGACGAATCTAGAGCAGAACTAGAGGGAAGTGGTGATCAGACAATGCAGATAAACAGGTTAAATAGTGACACTTTCAAAAAGCAGACATTAACATTTTCTCCTAAGACAGATGTGTTCTTAAAGTACTCAAAGACAAGCAAATTTTCTTCATGGCAATGACCCAGTATTTCTTTCTTTTTTTTCTTTTCTTTTCTCAAGGGCAATGGTAACAAGGCTTCACGTGCTTATAGGTTACAATATTTCAAAAAAAACTCAAAAAAATTCCCAAACGTAGCTGCAGACTATTTTATCCATCAAAGAAGTTTTTCTTTCTTTCATTGTTTTTGTTGTTGTTGTTGTTAATAATTCAATAATCACTGGGCCATTGTAATGCTTGCTCCTCAACTTCATCCAAACCACCAAACATTTTTAGTAGCCAACTCTCAAATATTCATCACAAGGTAGTCAGAAAAATCCATTTCCCTTTTGTGATTCTGGCCGCATGCCTGTTCACTAGTAGAGAGGTAAAGACACATAGGTTTGTTTGTTTGTTTTTGTTTTTTTGTGTGTGTGATAGGAATGTATGTATATGTGTGTGCAGGTATGCTTGCCCATGTGGAAGCTAGAGGTTGTCTTCAGGATGTAGTCTTCCATAGCTCTCCACAGTACTTCTCTGAGTCAGTGTTTCTCACTAAACTTGCCATTTCAGCCCCCTGGGGTGAGTTCCCTTGTTTTTGTTCCCACCTTTCTGGGGTTTTAGGTGTGTACCTACAGGCTTGGCTTTTACATGGGTTCTGGGAACAGAATTCAGGTCCTCATGTTTACACAGTAAATGCTGCCTCCTGGACCATCTCCCTAGCCTTGGGTAGGAGAGTAACAATTTTACCAATAGATCTTTTTTTAAAAAAAAATAGTGTTGATCCTTGTCGATGCCCAATTATTCTTGCATGGCAAAAATCAGACAGAGAGTTAGTTATTCTGCTGCTAGCTGTTATATGGAAGTGAGCAACAACGATTTCTGTTTTAGCACCATGTGTTTCTTAAAAAACACACGGATCGCCTCTTTACTGGATCATGGTTCTACACAACATCATGTGTTTTTTTTACCTTAGAGGAAAGGGTCCAGAAATGAAGCTCTACAGTGGATGATTCCAGCCAGCTGCACCCTTCATTGGGTGGCATAGAGAATTGGAAACAGTAGCCAAATATAAGTTTACTACTATTTGAAATTTTCTAATACTATCTTTGGAAGACCATTGTGTGTATAATTGAGAGTTGTGTCATAAACTGAAGCATGATATTGCTCAAAAATGCTTCCATCTAGTTACTACGGCTTTCCAGCAAAGCGTGATAGTTTCTAAAAACATTCTCCAGGTTGGTGCTAGTACCTGGTAAATGAAGGAGTTGGCATCTTTTTGCCGTCAGAGCACTTCAGAAGCTGCTGTTTTAAAAATGTACTGTACTTGAACTTACCAGCTCATTGGAAACTTCTCAGGAATGCTGAGATACATCACTCATTTTATCTATGCCCCATAGAGTCTTATCTACCCTTCCTAAAATAGCCATGCATGGGCCCTCACACCATGCTGTCTCCAGACAGAAACATGCATCATGAGTGCTTTGAACTTTCGTAAAGTGGCGGTGACATTTACAAAAAACAAAATGACTCTACAGGAAGTAGAAAGTTGTCACAAATTTCTGTATAAACTCACAATTTGTTAATTTTTAAAACTTTGTTCATTTGATATCTCACATCTAGAACTTACATTTAAGAAATAGGGATCAAAGCTGTCCTTGTGCTATTGGAAGATTCTGGGCTAAATCTACAGGGTATGAAGAATGCTAGGATGCTCGTGTAATATTCCATAGCTGTATCGCTTGGGGAACAAACCCTTCTGAAAGGAAATCAGACTGTCTCAGGAGACAGCATTCCAAAGCTAGTCCATTCTTATTTGTGATTTGAGACCTTGTCATGTGGTCTCCAAACAATTACATTAGTATAGATGTTTTTAATAGTGTCAGAGTTAAGACTTCATTAAAATATTTTAATATTTCTCTGCAGTGCCTAGATGCTGAATTTACTCAAAGGCTAGTTTTTTCTCATGAACAAATGTGAAACTAATTATATATATTACAATTTTACATTCCAAGGTAAACAAAATAATGAAAGTAAGTGACGTGCGAATACTTCAACGACATGTAAGCATGATCCTGTATTTTATTGTCTACGCTCCCCAGGTGAAAGCAGCATTCTAGTTGCACAGTGACATTTACCACACAGAGGCCAGGCCAAAGGAGGAGCCATCTGATACCCAATCACAGTCCAGGGAACCCCATACTCAGCTGATTCCTGTGGCCTGTGTGTCACTAGGAGCAACTTCATAACAACTGTGACAGCCTCTTAGCCTTTCAAGAACAAAACAGAACACACACAACGACCAACTGTATGTAGTTTTTAAAGTTACTTTAAATGTCTCCTTATATTATGGGCAAGGTGTTAAAAATGGAGGAAGGAAAGGCTTAATGTGAAATAGGTTTTTGAGATTCAAAGGGAGCGAGGGTGCATGACAAACGGGTCATGCAGAAGGGTTGTGCTTTGGGTTTTACACCTGCAGCTGTGGGCAGGGAGGGAGGGAAAGGCAGAAGAATGCACACCTATCACCAAGCTGCAACATGATGATGAAACTTAATGCTACGGTCATTCAGGGGTCAGGTGGGAAAATAACTATGGCAATGAGCAGATATTACTTGCACGTCCATTATGGCAAGCGCCATACCTAGCAAGAAGGCTGCGAGAGCTCTCCAACTTTTTATAAGTGGGCATTTTATCTGAATAAAATAAGCACAGATTTTAAAGGGAGACTGGCATAAAAAGTATTTACCAAGATGTTGTACGTCCATTGATGGATTAATTTAGAAGGTGATTTCTCTTGCATGGACCATCTACAGAGCTCAAGGGGAATGACGGACACTTAATGATGGACACCTCAGAGATGGATGTAGCTCTCTTCCTGAAGTGAGTTTGGTATGATATGGTGGGGATATACACATTTCACAAAGATATAACCCCCTATCTGTGCTGTAAATGACGTAGATATTTACATCTTCCCACCAGATTCATATTTTACTGTTTATCCTTTAAAGTGTGTCAGCGCAGACTCACTCACAGCGTCTGCGTCTTTGACTAACAGATTTAAAATAAAAAATTGCTGACACTTCCTGCATCACAGATGTCTAACTTCTGCGCCACAAATTCTGATGTGGACATTTTCATGTAGCTGCATCAAATCAGAAGGCAGTAAGATGCGTTAATGGTTTTTTTTTTTTTAATGAAGAAGAAAGGGAGAGGAAAAAAAAACCTAGCTGAGCAAACAGACCTCAACTAGGTAAACACATTGCATGCCATGGCTGGAGACTGCAGAGAGGATTCTAAATGCTCTTCAGCTCATTAATATTCTGCTGCACTGATGAGGCATGGATCACATCTAATGACTGTCACAAATAACCCTTCTCCTGCATGCTCATCCATCCATATTATTCAATGCAGACAGGGGCCTTTCTTCAGAAGCAGGCATTTGAGCATAACAAACAGTAAGAGAAGAGAAAAAGACAGATATACCACGGCCTACTGATGCATTCTTTCACAATGAGCTGTTAAGATGTTTCCAGAATTGAGGCTCAGCAACTTTAAATATGCAGCGGCACCTTCCCTCCGACTGCAATGCAAAACGCTGGAACCAAATGCCATGCATTTAAAACATGTTTCCCTACCTCACACTGCAGTGCTCTGAGGCTGTCAGTACAAACAAATGCTAAATAGCTATTGGTCCCCGGAAAGAGAAAGCCAGTGCCATGCAGAAAGCATTAAAATATTAAAGACAGACAATACTTACTCCAAGGTCAGCCCCGGAATCTGCAGTCTTTCCCGCTGGGCTTTCATGGTTGTTATATGTTACCACGCTCTATTGTAACCATGACACACACTCTCTGCCAGCGTCCCGGTGATGACAGAGAGCCAAAAGGAACCTCTCTAAAGGACTGGACTAACAACCTCTCAAGGGGGAGGGGGAATCCTGTAAGTTTGGGTCCTTCCACCTCCAGCAGCATCAAGAGCTGTCAGCGGCTTTCCTCAGGTTAACTGTGGGTGCGCACTGCACTGATTTCGTTAAAGGAATGAGGCTCGCAGCTCTGCATATCAAGTAATTGGTTTCTGATTTTTTTTTTTTTAAGAAAGTCACTACACTCACAGACCCACTTTTTACCTCAGTGAAAAAAAAAAGAGTCCCTTTCACAGTGCAGACTGGAGGAAAATATAAAGCAACAGTATCATACATAAGAGAGTTCATCTAAGCAAAACGTCAACTGCCCTTCCCTACACAGTAACCCTGTGACACTCAGGGTCTGAATTTGCCACCCTGGGAAAGCCGCACTTTCCCAGGGAAAGCATCACTTCATAGTCCACAAGGGATGAGGGACGGTGCCTGGTGGAAATAATTAGATTTTTTTTCTATATATGGCAATCACCAGAAAGAGGAATAAACTAACTGTTCTAATTTGGGGGAAGTTGAACTCTGTTTTAAAGCAGAGACTTACGTGAGCAGGCACAACGCCGTGGTGGGAAAGTACCAGCTAGAAATGTGAGACACAGGAGTGAGTGTGTATTCTTAGTTTTGAAAAGCTGGTCTGAAAGAACATCTCAGTGCACCATCCTTTACAACAGCAATGTAATATGAATTAGCAAGGAAAGAGACAGCATATCTTTTTACAAGCCCGAAAGTTTCATCCTGTATTTATTCAAGGAACAGTTTTTTTTTTCACAGTATTCAAAACTTGGAACTAACCGTACTTCTATTGTCCTGTATGAGAAACGTATCTGAGTCATTTCCTCCGATGCATTTTAAAATGTTTTAAGGTTTGGCAGCCATTGGTTGGTTGAAAAGAAACACCAGAAGGGAAAAAAAAAAGCATAACTTTTTTTTCACCAGGAATTCTAATTTTTTCAAGTACTACAAGGCCACGTGTGCGCATAGCCGCACACATGTGAATCGCCCTAGGTGATGAGGCATGTTCACACAGCTACATTCTGAAAATGTGAGGCCATACTCATCTTTTTGAAGGAGAAGCAGGTAAGGCACACAGACAGCAGCAGTGCCTAGGTAAGAGGTGGTAACTGTGGTTCAGATTACGTCCCGAGAAGGAAGCAGAGGATGAATGTTCTGCAATACATCTGACTCCATTTGGCTTTACCCATTTTTTTTTTTTTTTACATTTCTCCCAGTATTACCTTCTTGAAGCAACTGTTTATAACTCTTCGGAGCTGATTCCAGATGAAGAGAAATTTACGCACTGTTCCAGAACCACGACGGATCCCTTTATTTGCCATTGTCTCTTTGAAAGTTGTTGATGTTTAACTAGTCACCAATTTCTCCTTCAGGGTCCCAGTAGCCCACCCTCTCACTTTTTAGAAGCATCAAATCCACACAGAAAATGAATCCACTGGATTACCATTGTCTTGATAGAGAGTACAAAGGAAGGGTATAAAGTAGTTATAACTTAGTAAAAGAAAAAAGGAAGAAATAAAAAAGACTTATAGACCGATAAGACATCAATTTTAATTAAAAATGGTGATTAAAAAAATCAGTTACCTATGGTAAAAATAGTTGTGTTCTGAAATTCTTTAGTTTTTTTAATGGGAGATTTATATTTAAGGAATTATCAGTTCAATTCAATAAACTTCTACATACAGGTCTTCTCAAGTGACTTTTAGTCCCATATACCAAAGGACTAGTATTTCACCAGTACTTCCTTTCAATACTTCTAATTTAACATATTCAAAGCTGGACTCACCATCACGACTCTCTGACCCCGTGTATGCCCCCACCCAATGCCAGCTGTGTAGCTCTCACTCCTTTCTTCCCAACTACCCAGATCCGAGGCACATGGTTCCTTAGCTGCGTTAATTTCTTCAACTGATCTATTCAGCATTTCCCCTAGGTACCCTCTTTATTGTAGAGACAACTGAAAATTCAAAGTGGCTTTCTGGAGCAGGTTAGCCCTCGCTCACATTCGCAGTAAGAGTCAAACACCAAGCACACTTGGCTCCAGATAAGACAGGCAGGTGTCAACAGAAGAGGCGATGTAAGAATTGCCTGAAGTCAGGAGTATACGAAAGGAGGAAGAAGAATAGGAGGAAAGGAAGGTAGCCACGGCCACCTTGAGGGATGCCAGAGAATGACCTCTCAGCATCTTGAAAAAGAAGAAGAATCAAGCACCTTTCTTTTCCTATGCACTGTACGGTACATATAGGGAAGTCATTCTTTTACACACCATTCCTGACTGGCACACAGAGAGGAGATGGCAGGCTCAGAACAACAGCGTTTTCCAAGCTCTCATAAATCTGTGAGCACTACTGACTGCTGACACATGGATAGATTTGCACTGGACATTGCGTGTCTCCTGAGGGAGCAATGAGACCCAGTCTTAGCAAAAATGTCACAGAGCCCTGGCGAAAGCCAAATTCTATATCAAAACATCAATGCGCAGGAAGTATAGAGACAACATGCTAAATAGTATCAGAGACGTGACCAGCAAAAGCTAGATGTAAAGCTCAAAACAAATGTGAGGTTTTCTAAAGTACTATGTTCTATATGAATATTTTATGTAGTTATTTATACAATTATTTTTAGTAAGGAGGAAAGGAATGAAAGTTGAGCCTATAAGACTAAAAAGCCTTAAGATAAATAGCAACTAATGATAACCCATTGTCATAGTTACAGTTTCTATTGCTGTGAAGAGACATCATGACCATGGTAACTCTTATAAAGGGAAACATTTCATCGGGGTTGGCTTACAGTTCAGAGGTTTAGTCCATTATCATCATGGCGGGAAGCATAGTGGCATGCAGGCAGACATGGTGCTAGAGAAGGAGCTGAGAGTTCTATGTCTGTATTCTTAGGCAGTAGGAAGAGACAATGAACCACCAGGCCTCGCTTGAGCTTCTGAAACCACTATCCCACACCCAGGGACACACCTACTCCAACAAGGCCACACCTCCTAACAGTGCCACTTCCTGTGGGCCTATGGCAGCCATTTTCATTCAAACCACCAGACCCTTGAACCTTTTGTGGGTCCTGATATCAAAGGACCTAAAAAGAGTTAATTAAACATTTCAAAAATAATCAATATGATATAGACCTTATATACACACATTAAATACATATGGAGTATATGTATAAATGTGTATACTTTTTTTTCAGTCCTCTTTCTGTTTCTATGATTGAATACTCTGACAAAAGCAACTTCTTAAGGCAGAAAGGGTTTATTTGGATGCACACATCAAAGATAAAGTCCACCATGACAGAGTTCAGGTGGAAAAAGCTTAAATCAGCTGTTTATCTCACACCCACAATCAGAAAGCAGAGACCTATAAATGCATGTCTTTGTTCAGCTTCCTTTCTCTACTTAGACAGTCCAGGATCCAGCCAGGGAATGACACCACGCGCAGTGGGCAGGCCTTTCAAACTAACAAACACAAGCAAGATAATCCCCCACAAGCACATCCAGAAGCTTGTCTCCTAAGCGATTTGAGACTTTATCAAGTTGACAATTAACAACGACCTTCAGAGTATGTGGATATACAGTGTGGATATTTGGTAAAAGACAATTACTTTTCAGTATATCTCCTGATCACCTTTAAATCCTTATCTATCAGAGACATACAGAAAAAATATTTACAAATAAAATGATACACATAAGGGTTTGGCTCCAAATAAAGTAAAGAAAAAGAGAGAGGCTATCAAGTCGGCTGTAGTTTACTGCTAATTTTTTCTTTTAAGATTTATTTATTTATTATGTATACAATGTTCTGCCTGAAGGCCAGAAGAGGGCACCAGATCTCATTATAGGTGGTTATGAGCCACCATGTGGTAGCTGGGAATTGGACTCAGGACCTCTGGAAGAGCCTGGGTGATAAACCGGATAAGGACTCACAGAAAAGCTGGTCTCCAAAGCTCCATACCAACCTGTGCCTTCCCCAAGCCCTCACTATTTGTCACTAACACCTCGTTCATATCTATCTCATTCCCTTTGTACTTATTCTTATGTTACAGTTAGGATCTTAAAGGTACCCCAATACCTGTCAGTCCCCAACCTTTAGCACTGCTTGGGGTGAGGTGGGACCTTTGAGGTTAAGCCCAATGGAAAAAAGCTAGGGTACAGGCTGTGTGCTCTTGAAGAGAACAATGATATCCCAGCTCTCTCTCCTCCTTTGCTTCCTGGATGCCATGAGATTATTGGCATTGCTTTCCCATGGTGAGGGCCTCACCACTGTCACAGGTCATCAGAGATGGAATACCATGCTTTCAACTGAAACCTCTGAAACAATGAACAAAGTAAATCCTCCCTCATTTTAAGGTGATTTCCTCATGACCATGCTCCTTGTTACCTGGACACTCTGAACTTTCTTTATACCCTGCCTGGCTGGCTTATTTGGATGTGCAACACTCCCACGTATAGTGCACCCTTCTCCTTATCTTGACATACTTTTCTCTTTAGCACCCAAAACCACTTGATCTCTTCTGTATTTGATTGTCTACCTACAGGACTGGGGACTCCTAGAATGTAGGTGTGATGTGCGTTGTGCCTCTGTGTATCTCTAGTGCCAAGGACCGCTACCCAAGTAACCTCCCAGAACAAGATACAGAAGGAGGAAAAAGAGGAGGAGGAAGAATAGGAGGAGGAGGAGTGACTCTGTGTTGCAGAAGTCACTGATTAAAGAGGCTTATCCTTGAGCAGGGAGACATGATTTTGGTGGGATGAGTGGCATGGTCACTGGCTTACACTGCTTTGGAAGGACTCCGAGGGCATAAAACAGGAGCCTTCTCTTGTTATAGGAAAGGCACAGCACTGACATCATGCATTTTTAACAGGCCCAGCGCCATGGCTTACGTTTGGGTCTTTCTATATTATCTTCTGAATAATAGCTATCAATAAGGTTTTGCGATGCCTGTGGACAGCTTTTGTCTCATGTCTTGAGATATGGAAGGGGACTGCTGCTACTGGTGTCTAGTGGGGGGGGGGGGTGTCAGGATGTTGATAGACATCCTACAAAAGAGAGTCAACACCATCCCCACAGCAAAGTACTACCCAGTCCCCAGACACCAGTGTTGTACTGGAGACCCTGATGAAGAAGAGACCAGAGGGATCTTCAAGATGCTCAGCATCAAGGGCTAGCTTTAATTACTTAGATTCGGGTTTCACAGCAGTCAGCATAGGTAGAGGTAGGGGTGACCATCTTATTGGTTCACATTTCACTTCACATTTCTGATTCTAGCAATATAGCTAACCTGAAAGTGTATGGAGACTTGAGTCCTGTTTTCAAGGGGAATGGCTTTTTATAGCCAGAGCCCCAGACGTCCTTCTGAGTCACAGAAACCTAATTACCAAGGAATCCATGCCATTCCCGAACAGCAACCCAGATAGAAAACTCTGCTGAGCAAGAGACCCAATAGCATGAAAAATGGGCTCCACAGCTTCTCAGAGGGCAAGGCTGAAGACGCTTACCTGGTAGTGATTCCAAATATATGCAGCTGAGGCACATGGCCAAGAGGAGTTCAATCTAAATAGTTTGGCTTCCCCAGTGAAATTTGTGAGACAGCTCTGCAAAATCTAATAATCTTCCCTTTCCTCTTGAGGTTCAGGATTCTATGAGGAACATATGAGATGCAAAGGGTCCACCGCTCTTGATGGATGCTCAGCTATCTATAGATTCCTCCAAGGAGATGACAGCTGAAGAAAACTTTCAAAGATATATATGACCGCTTCTTTCCCTTTAACATCCACACAATATAGTAAAGATTAGATAAAGGTATTAACATGGATTCATACTAGCTAGTATCACCATTCATTTAATACACTTCTTTTTATCTGTGCTTGTTCCAGATGTGAGAGACGCAACAACGGATGAGCTCAAAAGGCCCATCCACAGGGTTGTCAACCAGGGATACTGAATAAGGACATATATAAGATGGTTTCTGATAGCAGTGGGTTATCTGTATATTGGACTAACAAACAGTTAAGGGCTAGATGGTGTCTTTGGTCAGAGACAAGGAGATTCAGTCAGGTGTAAGGGTCCCTGGCAGGCCAAAGCTACCAACTCACACAAACCTTGGGAAAGAATGGCACAGCCGGGTAGGCACATCTACGCAGGGGTTCTGGCACTGGACCAAGACTGGCTCCTTTGATGATTATCACAAAGCCTGCCTTTATGACAGACAGTCAGGGGCTTTATGGAGGATGCAAAGGTAAGCAGTGTGTAGGTGCAGGTACTGAAGATTAATAGCAGTTGGAGAAGCAAGAAAAAGTATACAGGGAAAATTAATGTTTGGCATTCTTCATGACTAGGATATCAGGAACAGGTTTTATGGGGAGTGGTGCCTTGTAATAGCTGAAGCTAACTCTTCATATAGATACTTTGTAAAGACTCTCTACAACTAATGTGAAGTTGAGTATGTGTGTTCTCTGTGAAGGACACTGACTGAATGTCTCATGTGTGTAAGACTTTTGAAAAGATCATCCCTAAGCTTGGTACAGGAACGTGGAAGCTCAGGACAGAGCATCTAGCCCTTTCTCTTGAGGCCCTTCAGCCAGTCAGACAAAGCCTATCCTTGCCATCTACATGCCTTCTAAAGCGGTGTTAAGGAATCTAAGGCATTCGATGTATTATCAGCTACTGGACGGTGTGCTGAACAAGGACATAAATCATTCAGGGGAAATGCATGAGAGCAAGGAAAAGGCGGCACACACGGAAAGGCAAAGGGAACCACCAGGGTATTGGCAATGGGAATCCCCAAAGGAAGTCGCTGCTGTCACCAGAGCATAGAAGGTGGCTTGGGCCAGAGAGCTGAGGGGTGAGGAAGCAGCTTCAATATAGGGCACAATGAGAGGGTATCTGATACCACTCATAGTGCCCAAGGCACACATGACGACTTCACAGCTCTGTAGGAGAACATGGAAAGGATTCATGATAGTTAAATGAAATTCAGGCAGAGGGAAAGCAGCCTGATGATCAGCTCTATGAAGAACACATTTATATAGAAAAATGGAAACATGATTAGTAGGGTGATATCTAACACATTATGTACAGAATACCAGCCACTCAAAGATGCTGTTGTTACGCCAATCTGTGAATTACCATCTTATCCTGCAAATAGGACTTTGTTCTTCAGAAGATCCAGGATGCTAAGGCAAGAGGATGATTTTGCACTTTCGGCATGATTCCAGCAAAGACCCTGGAATTCTTATAATGCAGAAGAGGGAGGAGACAGAGCTGGAGACATGGTAGAAGCAGATATTGAGGTAATACAGCCAAGGCTTAGGAGCTCTAGAAGCTTCTAAAGGGGAGAAGGAAGTTGGCTCTTGACTCTACCAAATAAGGCCCATTTCAGAGTTCTAGCTCCTAGAATTGTAAGGTGATAACTCTGTGCTTTTTGAAGACAATAACTTTGAAATCAAGTGCCATTACAGCAATAAGAACTAACATGAATATACCGAGAATAACATAAATACTGAAAACTGATTCAACAACAACAACAACAACAATAAAGTCACACGCTAACAGTTGCTTTCTTTAGATTGGGAAACCAGAGAAGAGAGAAAACACAGTGATGTGGAATGAGGGAGCAGAAGAATGATGCCTTCCTGTATCGTAAATGAAGTCAATACGTAAAGCATGAAACTAACTGATTCTAGAGGAAATAAAATACATTACTGAAAAACATGGAGAATATTATTAAAGAGCCCAAAGGGAGGCAGGGACTCTGGTGTTCATAAAGCTAGTACCATTATTTAATTTTTAAAACCCTCCATATTGTATTTTGATAAGAATAAAGTTAATGTTAAAGAGAAGGATTAGCTGCCAGCATCCTTGCCATATCTCTGAATTTTACTGTACTTGCATTTATTGAAACATCATCTAATTTCCTTGCACTTTTTATCTATCACATTCAGCTACACACAATGGTATCTTTTAAATGGGAGAAAAGCAAACCCTTTCCATCCCTCAGATTTAGTGATTTCTTTTCCCCTCACAACAATGTGTCATTCATAATCAATGTGAATAAAGCCTCTGTAAACAGAAAGAAAATGAAAGCAAGCAAACAAAATGCAAACTAGTCCTTAGAAAGGAAGGGAAATGAATACTCTCAATACTTGGCATCAGCAATAGCGGTTCACACCTATAATGCCAACATTTGGAAAGGCAGATGCAGGAAGATCATAAGTTCAAGGCCAGCCAGGACTAGAGTAAGATTCTGTCTTATAATATCAAGAGATGGGGATGTTGAGTACCTCAAGTTCCCACCAGCCATTAGGACACTCTTTGATTTCAACTTTTATTCTGTAGTAAAACTCTGTAGCTTCAATTATAGTCTTTTTTCCTGACAGCTGTGGACTAACAGTGCCAGCAACTATGTACCACACTGACCCTCCTACAGCCTGAACTCAAATGTGTAGTGCTTTTTTTCATTCATGTGGCCACTGTATTCTAAATTAGTTTCGGAGACCCTCCTTGCTCTCTCCATCTTACAGGCTTTGGCTCTGGTAAACACTCTATATATAAACTGCAGGCTAATCCAGGCAGCGGCATCCATTCTCTGAACACAAGAATTGCTTCAGGGATATGTATATGATTCAAGTGAGGTTAGGGGCAAGAGATAAAGAGATTATTTTCCTGCCACACTTCAAGGGAGGTCAAATGTCTTTATCTTGTGATCACAAACCTGGTAACCACAACAGAAAGGCAGAATAAACAGAGAGAATACCAGAGTTTGATGGTAATTATTTAATCATGTATCAAGTCACACCAGAAGCAGTACACTCAAGCTTTCTGATTCTTTGATACAACTGGTCCCTTTTCTTTTGACCAATGTCGGCTGGCTATATTGTTAGCTGCTACACTGTGATTACCAAATGCAGTAATCAGAAAGCTTTGTGAACACAGAACTATCTTCTTTTTAAGACTTTCTTTCCAGTAACATATTAAAAAAATAAAAAGCTACAAAAAGATAACATCTAATGATAAAAAGGTAGTACAATAGCAGTGTTGTTTGCAGTAGCCCCAAATTAGAATTCACACAAATGATGGCTGAGGTCATTTGAATAGGTATGGGCCCATAGACTCATGTTTGAACGTTTGGCTCATAGAGAATGGCATTATTAGTAGGTATGGCCTTGTTGGAGTAGGTGTGGCCTTGTTGGAAGAACTGTGTCATTGGGGAGGTGGGCTTTAAGGTCTCATATATGCTCAAGCTATACCCAGTGTTGAATACAGTGTAACACACAGTTTCCTCCTGCTGCCTGCGGATCAAGATGTAGAACTCTCAGTTCCATTTCCAGCACCATGTCTGCCTGGACACTGCCATGCTTCCTGCCATGATGATAATGGACTAAATGTCTGAAACTGTAGCCCAACCCCAATGAAATGTTTTCCTTTATAAGAGTTGCCTTGGTCATGGTGTCTCTTTACAGCAATGAAACCCTTAACTAAGAAAGCCAACAGTGGTACGATGGTTAAATATATGGAGTGAGCTATAGTTAAATGCCATGTGACATCACATACCACAGCAGAAGGAAAAATAACTAATAGAAATAACATACTGAGGAGAAATAAAGTGGCACCGCCATTTCAAAGAGACCATAGTGATTCCTCAGAAACCAAGGAAGAACGCCTATGAACGACCCATCTTACTGCTGGTGTACACCTCAAAGAAATGAAAACAGGAATGTAAGTATTGCTGTCTGATATAAAAAGACTCCTAGCATTTATTTGAGGCATCTAGTGTTATCAGATCCATAGAAAAAAAAGAAAAGAAAATGAATGGTCAGTGCTAATGGCCAGCAGTAAAGATGTTAAAGTTAAGTGTCTAAATGATCCAAAGTCACAGTTGGGGAACATGAGAATGTTCTGGAAGTGGGTAGTGTTGATGGTTATATAACAAGGTGAACGTACTTGATATAACAGAATTGTATACTTACAAATAAATAGATCAAGTGGAAATTTCATGCTACACACATTTTGCCACTATTTTAAAAGAGAAACTAAGAAACAAGGAAAAAGAAAGAGTGGCTGTCTATCACTCTACTTCTAGTCTTATACGTCATGATTGGCAATGAAGTCGAGGGTGGAGGGGGAGGCCAAATGACAGAAGCCATGAATCTACACTGTATCATATCTTTTTTTTTCTCCTAAGTTCTGATTGCATGGGCATGCGACATTCGTGAAAATCCCAAATTTGTAGATTTGGAGATTCCAAAATTCTCAGAATCTACTTGTAAGCTTTCTGAGCCTCTAGGCTTCTCTTTCATGCTTCTCTCTTTATAATATTTCTATTAAATACCATCCTTCCAGAACCAGGTGTGACAAAGGACACACATATACCTCCTGAGGAACTTCTTGCTAAATCAATATAAGAAGCAACACAGAAGTAAAAGCAAATGAACAGCAACAATACTAAAACAGAAAGACACAAAATCTAGACAAATAGAAAACATAGATGCCCAACTGAATGAGCTGTTTGTGGCTAACATAAGTATACTTGCCTCAAATCACACAATGCGTGCGTAAACTTCAACTTGAGACTTCCTTACTTTATATGGTGCAGTCTTTATGCTACAAGATACAGCTTTTGGATCACAGCGTGCACAACATGTGATGTTGGACAAAATGACTCCAAAAGAATTCTAGGTAACAAATGCTATGTACTTAATTCAAGCCAAGATATTTACTTTTAGTAGCACTTCGAATTGTATGGACTAGATACATAATCCAGAAGGTAAGCAATACCTGTGTTGAAGAACTCAGGGTGCCACATAAAATCAAAAGATATGGGACTTCTGAAAGCCTTTAAAAATGCCAACCACCTTTCAGAGGTCAGAACTGATTTTTTAGAAAATGCTTCTATTCCATACTCAGCAGCCCGATGTCCAACTCCTGTTCTCATAGATGAGCACGGGTATGGTGGATATTTCCCATTTTCGCTGAATGCCTTGTTACACGCAGGTCCATTCAATGTAAATCACAGAGTTGCCATTAAAGAGCCCAAATGATAGTAGCAGAGCAACCTTCATTAGAAAAAAATGGTTCTGAGAACAGGTTATCTTCGTAATATCTGTCAATTATTTTAGGTTTTCAGGCTTTGAATCATACAAGGATATTCTTTAATGTCTGATAATTAGTAAGAATTTGTCAAAAATAACCGCAAAGCTGCTCATCCTCTAGGGCTCTGGTTGGAGACAGAAGGCAGAGTGGTACTTCTTTCTCCCCACCCACCCCTGTTCTCCAAGCATGCCATGACTGGTCTTCATGGTCAAGGCACATTCCGAACATCCCACGTTAGAGACACCCACGGAGCTGAGAAGCAGTGAGAAGGAACAGCCATGTGCCAAAGTTGACCTACTGAGGAAATGTCATCTGTAACATATATGGACGCTGGGTTTTAAAAGCTGGGGAAGATGACATCACCACTAACGAGCTTCCCTATTAAAGTCATCTTCCTGCAATTCTTCTCCCTTGATATTCCACAGAACTCCAAATCAAGCACAGCTTTCCCATTATAAATACCATGGTGACCTGACAACCTACATTAATAAAGTCTCCATGTATGTTTCTGTTTGAATTATGGGAATAAAAATGCCAGACTTCCCTGACTAGATGCTGTTCTTGCCCTGGAGACTAGAACAGCAACAAAAAACACCAATGCCATTAAAAAATTTTATTTTTTCATATCCCATGCTGGCTAACCATCATTGCTTTAACAAAGATTATGGGTACCACTGCATGCCAAATACTAAGACAACAAAGCTTAGCATTTCCCAGTTTTAAAAGGGTTTTTTTTGGCAATATTCTGGGGAAATGAGAGGGGGAGGGGAGAAAGTGAAGGCAAAGTTGGCCTAAACTTGTTTGCTTTAATAACAATTTTTGGTTAGACTTTTATCCTTCTCTTCCAAGTTCTACTGAACAGATAAATTACAAGACAAAAAAGAGTTAACGCTTAGATTTTGTATACTCTGTGAGTGCAGCAAAGCAAAGGATGTGTTTTCAGATGATTCTCAATAGCCAGGCAACACAAGACCACTGCAAGCTCTTCTAAATCTGCTATCTTCACATCTCTGTCTGCACACATTTTAAAGTTTTGAGAGGAATGCGCTGTATTCTTCTTCATCTTCCTGAAATTCAAACAGTTTGCAACAGCTCCTTCCGAAGTACAGAGACTAGCTGGGCCTATTTGGCATCACAAACGCAAAGAAGAAAAGGTCCCTAAGAAAAGGCGGCCACAAATATCACTTTCTAATGAGTGGACAATTATTCAATTTCCATTTCTTCAGAAACAGCAAAATACAATTATGATCTTCCCATGAAATGCCTTCTTGGGAACAGCAGGAAATGTTGAAATAAACATCTTGCCAAACCTACGGGAAGCAGATATCGCCACGTGATCAAGTCATCACTGAGGCAGAAGTAGGCATAGAAGATTAAATTCACTTTGAACAAAGATGCCGAAAAACACAGGTTACTTTCTCAATTTTTCCTGAGTAGAATATCAAACATTTTTTATTTATAGTATTCGAGAGGGTTATTATCCCCTAATTACATTTTAATTTTCTAGGCAAGATTTATTCAGGAAAATGTTATTTATGGAATTTGTGTTTTGTAGGATCTAGGATCTATCTGAGCATCTATAATTGCTAGGATTGTGTACAATGAGTCCTCCCTTTAGGTCTTATATATCAACTCAGCTACTCCAAGCTATTAGCATTTATTATCTTAGAGAAGAATGATAAAGAAATAGGGAATTACTAGTACAAGGTCAACCAACCATGAAAAGTTTTGTTTGTTTGTTTATTTGAGACATGGTCTCATGGGTCCCAGGCTGGCCTAAGACTTTCTACATGACCTTGAACTTCTGATTCTCTTGTGCCCATCTTCTGAATGCTGTGATTACAGGTATATGGCACAATTCCTGGTTTATAGATGAGAACATGTTTTAAATGATTTATTTAATTTTATTTGCATTAGTGCAAAGGTATGAAATTCCTTGGCATTGGTGTTACAGACAGTTTTGTGAGCTGCCATGTGGGTGCTGGAAATTGAACCTGGGTCCTTTGGAAGAGCAGACAAGAGCTCTTAACCATTGAGCCATCTCTCCAGCCCCAGATGAGAACATTTTAAAGCATGCTTGAGTGTCAATATTCCTGAGGTAATAACATATCCAGTGATCCTACCCTTTCACCCACTTAAATCTATGCCTTCATAATATCCTTTACACTCACTAACAGACCAGAAAAGGTAAGCCTTAGACAGATTATTGAAATTGTTTTCTCTAGTCTAAGAGGACCAATTTGATGAATTGTCTTAAGTATAGAAGGTGTGGTAGAAAATACAGCCTACATCTGTAGTGTGTAACACTAACTTCAGTTCCAATCTCATCCATAGCCTTATTATTTCTGTTCTGAGAATAAGTGGGATACTTGTGAAGATGACACCACACCCACACTCTCTCTAGCACATGCACTCAGTCTCACATTGAGAATCTGAACTCAGATATTATTATTCTAGTTGAGAAACACACTCATTCTTTGTGGGCACATCTGCGTCTAAGCCCTAACATTTCCTTCTTCAACAATTCTACCATGAGACTTTCTGATAATCCTTAATGTTCTTCCCTTTATCATAGATTATGATCTACAAACATTTCACACATTTTTTACTAATATTTTGTAATCTCTAAAGTCTGTTGTTGGATCAGGAACAGCTTATGTAGTGCTCCAGAGGAACAGGACGCACTGTGCTGAGAAGGGCTGGGATGCTTTGCTGAGGTTTGGGGCATCCAGAGAAGGCAGAGAGGCAGAATTATAAAACACATATTCTGATGCTCGTCTAATCTAATAGCAGCCATCCAGGTTGCTCAAAACCAATCCAGGTTCCATTAGCCAGAATTTGCATGTGATGACAGTGATACTCTGTCCTTTCTCAGATCATCTCAAACTTGAAATCATATCACATATCTTAGCATGACCCAATACAACTGAGACTTTGGTCCTGTCACAGGGAACCTAACTCAGAATCAGCCACAGGGTCTCATTCCCATCCTTGTCTTCTCCACCTGCCCAGGTAGTTTGGGGAGTCATTCCTAAGCTTGCTTAGACTTCCATCTTATGAGCCACAAGGCTCCTTGATTACTTACTGCCTTCTTTACTAACATGAGTAGGGACGCAACAGGCCCTGTGAGATTGGACTATTGCTGAGGTGCAGTCATTCTCAAACTGAGGGTCATGACTCCTTTGGGAGGGGTCGCATATCAGTTATTCTGTGTATCAGACATTTGCATTATGATTCATAACAGCAGCAAAATTATACTTATAAAGTAGCAATGTAATAATTTTATGGTTGGGAGTCACCACAACATGAAGAACTGCATAAAAGGGTCATAGCATTAGGAAGGTTGAAAACCACTGACTTAGAATTCTACACATGAGAACCTTGTTGTTTTGATATTATATTTTCTTTTGCAGTTTAGAAGGGAGATACATTAGAGTTTAAAAAGTCTCTAGACTACACAAGAGAGTTGAATGAATATTACTGAATATTAATGAGTATGCATTTTGGTAAAATTTACATGCTGCATCCTCATATTATAGATCACATATCACAAACTACTAGGTCTAAATTAGAATCTCTAAGCTGTATTGGATTTTTCTAGATAACTGAGGCTGGTCTTGAACTCTCGATCCACTGCTTCAATCTTTTAACTGCATGAACCTTTATATATGCATTATAGATATGCATTCTGGAGATCTAACATTAAGAACTGAAGCCTAAACATCTTCAGCAAAGTGGCTGGATACAAAATTAACTCAAAAAAATCAGAAGCCCTCCTGTATACCCAAGACAAAAGGGCTGAGAAAGAAATCAGGGAAACAACACCCTTCATAATAGCCACTAATAATATAAAGTACCTTGGGGTGACTCTAACCAAGCAAGTGAAAGATCTGTTTGAGAAAAACTTCAAGTCTCTGAAGAAAGAAATTGAAGAAGATATCAGAAGATGGAAAAATCTCCCGTGCTCATGGATCAGTAGGATTAACATAGTGAAAATGGCTATTCTGCCAAAAGCAATCTACAGATTCACTGCAATTCCCATCAAAATACCAGCACAATTCTTTACATACCTTGAAAGAAAGATTCTTGACTTCATGTGGAAAAACAAACAAACAAAAAAACCCAGAATTTCCAAAATGATCCTGTACAACAACAGATTGTCTGGAGGTATCTCCATCCCTGATCTCAAGCTGTACTACAGAGCAATAGTAATAAAAAACTATATGGTATTGGCATAGAAACAGAATGGTGGATCAATGGAACCAAATAGAAGACCCAGAAATAAACCCACACACCTATGAATGCTTGATTTTTGACAAAGACACCAAAACCATTCAATGGAAAAAAGATGGCATCTTCATCAAATGGTGCTGGTCCAACTGGATGTCCATATGCAGAAAAATGAAAATACATCCATATTTATCACCCTGCACAAAACTAAAGTCCAGCTGGATCAAAGACCTCAACATAAAACCAGATACACTAAATCCGGTTAGAAGAAAAAGTGGGGAAGAGCCTAGAACTCATTGGCACAGGAGACAACTTCCTGAACAGAACACCAACAGTACAGGCTGTTGGTATCAACAATCAATAAATGGGACCTCATGAAACTGAAAAGCTTCTGTGAAGCAAAAGACACTGTCATCAGAACAAAACAACAGCCTACAGACTGGAAAAGATCTTCATCAACCATATTATCTGACAGAGGGTTAATATCCAAAATATATAAAGAACTAAATAAGTTAAAAAGCAACAAATCAAGTAATCCAATTAAAAATGGGATACAGAGCTAAACAGAGAGTTCTCTGTAGAGGAGCATCGAATGGCAGAAAAACACTTAAAGAAATGCTCAACGTCCTTAGCCACAGGGAAATGCAAATCAAGACAATCCTGAGATTTCACCTTACACCCATTAGAATGGCTAAGATCAAAAACTCAAGTGACAACACATGCTGGAGAGGATGTGGAGAAAAGGGAACCCTCCTCCATTGCTGGTGGGAATGCAAACGTTTACAACCACTTTGGAAATCAATCTGGTGCTTTCTTAGACAATTAGGAATAGTGATTCCGCAAGATCCAGCTATACCACTCCTATGCATATATCCAAAAGATGCTCAAGTACACAACAAGGACATTTGTTCAACCATGTTCGTAACAGCTTTATTCGTAATAGCCAGAACCTGGAAATAACCCAGATGTCCATCAACAGAGGAATGGATACAGAAATTGTGGTACATTTATACAATGGAATACTACTCAGCAATTAAAAACAAGGAAATTATGAAATTTGAAGGCAAATGGTGGGATCTAGAAAATATTATCCTGAGTGAGGTATCCCAGAAGCAGAAAGACAGACATGGTATATACTCACTTATAAGTGGATACTAGACCTACAAGATAGGATAAACATACACCTAAAGAAGCTAAAGAGGAAGGAGGACCAAGGGTAAGATGATCAATCCTCACTTAGAAAGACAATTGGGATAGACATTGGTAGTAGGAGAAAACAAGAAACAGGACAGAAGCCTACCATAGAGGGCCTCTGAAAGACTCTACCTAGCAATGTATCAAAACAGATGCTGAGACTCATAACCAAACCTTGGGCAGAGTGTAGGGACTCATATGAAAGAAGGGGGAGTTAGTAAGACCTGGAGAGGACAGGACAGGAGCTCCACAAGGACCAAATAGATCTGGGCACAGGGGTCTTTTCTGAGGCTGATTCTCTAACCAAGGACCATACAGGGATATAACCTAGAACCCCTGCTCAGATGTAGCCCATGGCAGTTCAGTATCCAAGTGGGTGCCCTAGTAAGAATAAGACTGTCTCTAACATGAACTCAGTGGCTGGCTCCTCCCCGAGGGAGGAGCAGCCTTGCTAGCCCACAGAGGAGGACATTGCAATCAGTCCTGGAGATATCTGATAAGCTAGGGTCAGATGGAAGGGGAGGAAGACCTCCCCATCAGTACACTTAGAGAGGGACTGGGAGGAGATGAGGGAGAGAAGATGGGGTTGGGAGGGAATGAAGGAGGGGCCTGCAGCTGGGATACAAAGTAAATAAACTGTCATTAATATAAAAATAAAAATTTAATTTAAAAAAGTTTCAAAATATAAACAATAAAAGAAATTGACAATAAATATGTCCTGTAAGTGTTAAAAAAAATAACTGAAGCCTATCCAAGACCTAAAAGTTAAAGTACAACTGGACTTGCTTCCCAATGGAGTCTCGGCATATTGTCTGTTCATTTCCTTTCTTTCGCTGTGTGAAACACCACGGCCAAAAGCAATTTGGAAAGGAAAGGATTTATTTCATGTTGCAAGTTACAATTTGTCACCAAAGGAAGTCTGGGCAGGAACTTGAAGCAGAAACCATGGGGAAATGCTGAGTACTGGCTTGCTACCACACTCACCATCAATTATCGTTCCTATAGAGCGACCATCCCTGTCTAGGGATGACGTTGCCTACAATGGACTAGGCAGTATCTATAAATGACAAAAAATATGCTCCCCAAATCTGTCTCCAGGGAAACTAGTGGAGGCAATTCTTCACTGGGGTTTCCCTTTCCCCCGTGTTAGGTTGATAACTACGTGTAGCTATCATAACTTCCAACTAGGATTTGTTCATGCCTATCACGCTTCAAAGCTTATTCTACCTCTTGATGCAGGAAATGCTTTGCAGGTTGAGCAAGGATTCGAGTCTTAACTATGAACAGTTCACAATAATAGCAATTCTAGAATAAAGGGTTAACAGGGAAACAATGCGGCATCATTAAACTGAGAGCAGGCTAACTTGAATCACTTGAACTCTAACTAGTCACAAAATATTCTTAACTCATCACATTATGCTGTCATCAGAGCATTCACTTGGAATCGGGCTGGCTCATAAGAAATGGAAAGACAGAGATGCTAAGACGATTTTTTTCGTGGGGAGTTATGCAGAGGAAACAGAAGAGCAGGACTCCTTTCTTTCCATGCTCCTCTGACAAGTCAGACTCTGGCAGCCACTTTGGTTTGATCTGAGCTCTACAGGGACCATAAACATCTCCCAGAAAAAAAATTTATATATACATATATAGTTTTCCAGAATCCTACTTCTTCTGAGGCAGAAGCAACAATAAAGAATCTAGAGGTAAAAAGAATTAGTGCATCATAAAAAATAGAAAAGAAAAAACCCACTCTCCATTGACTGCCCCTAAGAGAATTTACTCACACACTTAAATTTATGCAGCGAGTTACCAGAAGCCTCATAAATACTGGACCCGTAATCAAGCTGTAATCATTCATTTTATTTACATTTCATTAGGGGGCACTAAGGTAATGATCTCCAAAAGTTTCACTGCATCCAATGAAAAACATAGTGGACTTCTAAAGGGGTGGGCATAAAAAGGGAATGTTGTTTTGTCCCAAAGGCACGGAATTATTAAAAACAATCTGTTTTAAAAGTTACTGTATGCTTTTCTAAAATACATCTTCACCTAGTAATTGCATTCTAAATTATTTCCACTCTACGCATTACATGTGAGATAAGACCTAAATCTCTGACTAAAGAATTTAGGCGGATCTTCCAGCAAAACATGAGAAACAAACCTGCATGAAATAGAGACTGCATCAGAAATTTCCAGGACACCTATAGCATTCACCATATATTACCACTTGTCATTTACTGCTGGCAAAATCCATGACAACCTTTCAGGATCTTCCACAGCAATTTGAATAGCTACTCAAAGGACAGAGCAGAGATACGCTGAATAAAACATCTGGTGCTAGCATTACTCCTTTGAAGGCTGCCGGCTATACATTTTGAATAACCTGAAATGAAGATCAAAAGGGAAGAGAATTTATTTATATATTTATTTTACCTGAGGCAGTGGATGAGAAGAAAGAAAAAAAATTGATGGGGGGGGCCTCTAAATTTAGACAAACATCAACATCTTATTCATAAGGTCCATAAAGAATCCAACACTTAAGTCACAAAGAAGGCCACTGAGGTATAACGCCAAGGCCAAAGCCATGGTGTTAGGTAAAGGGTAATAAAGGCCAATATGCTCTCCTCTCACTGTTTGCTTTCATGGACACCCTTTACTTGGCCTCTATATGCACAGTCCCTTCTGTGTGGGCTTCAGAACCAAAAGCAGGATTTTCTCATTTCTTTTTCTTTTTTATTTTACTTATTTTTTTTAGTGCAATTATTTTGATCCTATCCTTTCCCCTCCTCTGACTTCTCCCAGGTTCTCCTCACCTCCCTGCCCATCCAAATTTATGTTTATGCTATCTCTCAAAAATAATAAAATCAAAACACAAAAATGAAAATCAAAACGGACAAACATCTTGGAAGGTATCAATCGCAAATTGCTTCTGGGTTAGGGATGGGATGGGGACTCTCCCATTTCTGTCTGAGGTCTGCTACACTTTCTGTGGGAGACTCCCTCTGAGTTGAGGAAATTTCTCCCACTTTCCCCAGGAACATGTTAAAGGTGGGAAGAATGCGACAGAACTCAAGACAACGAGCAGAGAGAAAGTGAGGGAACCACCCTAAGAAGCTTCCACCTAACATGTAGATGGTGGTTTGAAGTGAGCCTTCTATGCGAGAGTCCGGAGGAAGTATTTAAAGAGAACTGAAGGAGGAAGCTGCTAGCTCAGCAGAGTAGCATGTAACCTACCCACAAGTATAGCAGGCAGGACTTGAAAGCATTCTATGAGTGGGTAACAATCTTGCCAGTGTAATAGTTACTAAGTAATAAAGTAAATCCGATCCCCTTGCTCACTGCAGAAATGCTTTGCTACTGAAACTGAAAGGGGTGAGCAGCACCTGCGGGGCCGACTCCCTAGGGGAGCAAAGCCTTGTGTCTTAGTGTTTTATTGCTGTGAAGAGACACCATGACCATGGGAAACTTATATATTTGTTTTTTAAAAAAAGGCATTTAATTGGGGCTCGCTTACAGTTTCAGAGCTTTGGTCCATTATTGTCATGGCGGGGCGCATGGCAGTGTGCAGGCAGACATGGTGCTAGAAAAGGAGCTGAGAGTTCTACATCTGGATCAGAAGGCGGCAGGGAGAGACTGTGTTCCAGACTGGCCATAGCCTGAGCATGGGAGACCTCAAAGCCTGCCCCCACAGTGACACACTTCCTCCAACAAGGCCACGCCTCCTAGTACTGCCACTCCCTGTAGGAGAAGCATTCACAGGAGTCTCTGGGTTGGCATATCTATTCACACCACCACACCATGTGATTCCTTCCTTCTAGGAGCTGTCCTGTAAGACAGCTCCTGTGTTCCCTTATCTTCCCAAGGATGAAGTGCTCAAGGGGGTCTACATTCCCCCAAGAGAAACTCCCCCAGAGGATGTGTTAAGTTAGATTTGTCAAAGAGAATGGGAATGTGCTCATCTTGTCTAACTTGGCTTCTCTGAGGAAATAAATTCATAATTTTCCCACAACCACTTGAAATGAGAACTGATTAAAAAGAGCTCATTTGAAATCTGTGACTGTCCTTGAAAAACCGAAACAAAACAACAAGAAAAGGCAACCTACACTGAAAATGAAAGCCTTACTTAATCGATGATTTTGTCTCTACTATTTTTCGCTTGGCCTTTTAATGTTGGTGGGATCTTCAGAAATTTAGTCCTTTAGACCAAATCTCTGTGAGTCTAACTTTTATTCATTTATTATATTTTTAAAATATTTAGTTTAAAATGGGGATTTTCCCTACATGTATATCTGTGCACCATCTGTGTGCAGTGCCCACACAGGCCAGAAGAGGGTGTCATGTTCTCTGGAACTGAATTTACAAGCAGCCGGAAACTGCCAAGTGGGTGCTGGGAACCAAACTCAGGTCCTCCAGAGGAGTAGCCAATGCTTTTTACCATCAAGCTGTCTCTCCAGCTCTACCTTTATTAATTTATAAAATAAATGTTTATAATATCATGCACGGCAACTAATCAACAGATAATCTATTCATTTTATTTTGAAAGTCAAGGGTATGGTGGGCAGAATTCTTGGAAGACCCCGAATGTCCAGCATTCTGGATCAGGATGCTGACCCTGAGTCCTGTGGACAGAACCTATAAAATGAAAAAAATCTTCCCAGAAGTTACGAATCTGTAAATACCCACTTAACCCTGAAGCAGCTTCTCTTGGATGGGTCCGTTAACTCAATATGAAGCATCAGGAGCTGCTTCTGCCAGCCTCAAAGACCAGGCAAGCTACCACGCACTCCACACTCTTGAGAAACTGAATTCTGCCAGCTTGGGAGAGCATCCTGCTGAGAACCTTGCCCAGACTTCTGATCTTCAGAGCTGTGGGACGAGCTGTGGGTGCTATTTTAAGCCCTGGGATAAATGGTAGCTTGCTATAGTGAAACGAAAGAGTGATACTGCAGATAGCATACATTTATGTGTTTATAGAACCTTGGAGAAGCGAGATATCAGAAAAAAAATTAGAATTTATAGACTAGCAAGAGAAAGAAGAGGGAAGGATCAGAGGTGACGTTCACTGCATGAGACACTCTGGTAGCAGCTTTCCAAATAACTGTTTTGAAGAAAACTTTATTTGGAAGGAGGGCTAGCACCTTCCGTTGCGCTAATGAAGAGTTTCGATTTATTAAAGTGGAGAGTTCACAAGCTCTGTACTCTTTCAATGGAATTCTAACTTTCTTATCCTGACAGAAGCCCTTTAACGAGCAAAGGAACAGCATCTAAAGACGGCCTCGAAGATTTTAATTTTAAAAGCATACACAACAAAGAGTATGGAGTTGTGATTTTGAAGGAATTGTACAGGCTTCTTGGTTTGTCACACAGGGCATTCAGGACCAATTTTCTCTACTACACAGAAAGTATACACATTACTTTAGAAACCCTCACCATGTGACTCTTGTAGCATCAAAGGCCATTAGCAACACCAAAGATACTCAGAAGAAATGTGAACAGAGGACTTGTTAAAAAAAAAAAGCAAAAGCAGTTTATTTCAAAAGTAATTGTAAACATAAACTTTAAAATATCAGCTAAAAAATGAGGGGTCTCACTGGGGTTTAAAAACTCTCGACCTTGACATAAGGTACTAACATTACAGCTACCTCAGGGGTCCCTAAAAGCTGGCCTTGACTTTTCAGAAAAGACCAATAAATGCAAAACACACTTTAGAATTATTTTGTAATTTCTACCATTTATCATGTTCTGACTTTGATTCTTTAAAATCAGCCATGTACACCAGTCATGGCCTCAAAACATTTCAGAACACCACTGCAGGTAAAATCAATCCCTATTTTCTGTTAAGTACATGCTTCTCGGCACTGGAATGGACAGCCCAGTGTTCCTGGAGACAGAATGAAAACAGTCAAATAAGTACTGCAAAGTTTTAAGTACTGCTATAGTAATTTCTGCTTAAAGACAAGACTGGAAGCAAGTGCGTTTGTCATGTAATTCCCTGAAACAAATGAACCTCTTGGAACGGGCTCCTATCATAATTTGATAGAAACATAGTTCAACTGTTCTGTTATAGATGACAAGAGATATAACAGCAAGTACTATTTGGCACTTGAAACTTCTCTTCAGGCAATGCTTGTTTCTAAAAAAGCAAGGAACTTTAGAAAAATGAGCAAGAACCTTTAAGTAATCCTTCATGTCAGAGTCTACTCTTTGCATGGTAGCTGGTGGTTCCATCAGTGTGGGCAGGCTGCCTTTTGAGAATAGCGACCTATAGCTTCCCCTCGCTCTAACTAGCACTCTGTATACTCACATTTAATTCTGTGAGTGGATACGATCAACCTCTTTGCATTGGGAATGAAATTAGGATCTAGAACGCTTATTTAACCGGTGTGAAGTTGAATGAGGAGGTAAGTGACAGAAGCGGGATGGTCGGTACCACAGACTGACTGCTGATGTCCTGCTAAAAAATCTTTACCCAAGATTACACCATCACCAACGGCAAATATAACATACATGTACATACATGCTTATAACCACATGTCCGGAGTACTGAAAATGACTACGCAGCTGGATAGATGGCTTAGAGTCAAGCTCTCTGGATGCTTTTCCAGAAGACTTGAGTGTGATCCCTAGTGCCCACAAGGTAGTGAACAACCAACTGTAACTCATTTCATGGAGAATCAGTGCCCTCTCCTGGCCTCCACGGGCACTGCAGTGCATGTGGTACACATCTGTTCATGCAGGAAAAACAGGTAATACTCATAAAATAAAAAATAAATTTTTAAAAAAGAACTTCTTATTTATGAATGTGGTTTATAATATGATGAACGCATCAATTTATATATCCCTTCAGTAAAACCTTCAGCATTCAGATCCAGACATTTTTCACTATAAAATAAAATTTATAATCAATGTTTCATAAATAGATCTAGAAAATACATTTGTAATAGAGATTATTACTTATTATATATAATTATTACTTATTATCTATATATAATTTTTACAACTAGATATGGAAAAAGACAACTGATCCAGGAAATACTTTGACATATATTCTATACATCCTATATTATATATATATTCATACTGTGACACATATATATGTATATATGTGTATATGATTCTCAGAAAAGAACATCTCAAAAGCAAAGTAGAAAGCCTCCCCAATGTTTTGATAGTGTGAAATGAAATTTATGTTAATAATGAGTTGCCACCCTACACCGAAACCCGGCACCAGCACTTAGCATTGCCAACACCCCCATCTTTGGCAGGGATGTACACAAGGGCACATCTCAAGAAATCACTGGTACTGTGTAGCTACGCGTCATCTCTTCCGTCAGTGCCTCTGACTACTCTCTCCCAGCTCGTGCTTTAGCTAACAGCTCCTGTCGTCTGCTGTGTCTAACCAGCTCTCACGCACGTCCACAGTTCTTCAAGTACAAATGTCTACATTTGCTTCTTTCTTCATTTGACCCAACCCACTGATGAGACTTCCCTACTTCTCTATTTGTCTTCAATGCATTAGGTACTTGATTTTTAAGCTATATGATCTCCGATTTCTGCAGCAAACTAGTCACTATAATTTAATAAGACGTCTTTTCCTCCTGTGATCTGATTACACAGCCATTGTCTCTTGGCACACGTAATCATTTTTGTGTATGTCTATGTGTGTAAATGCATATGGAAGCCAGAGGTCAATGTCAGCTTCCCTCCTTAGTCACCTCCATCTTATTGTTTTCAAACGTCTTTACTAACAGTGACATTCTCTTTGGTGAAACTTTCCTCAGTTTCTTTCTAAGACTTGAACATTATTTTCTCACTGAATAACCAACCAGCACAGTATTCTAATGATAGGAAGAGGCAGGCTTTTCTTTTTTTAATTTCTTTTTTTAATATAATTTTTATTTATTACAATGTATTCACTTTGTATCCCAGCTGTACCCCCGACCCTCATCCCCTCCTAACCCTCCCTCATCGTCTTCCATGCCCCTTCCCCAGTCCACTGATAGTGGAGGACCTCCTCTCCTTCCATCTGACCCTAGTCTATCAGGTCTCACCAGGACTGTCTTTCATAGCCTTCTTCTGTGGCCTGGTAAGGCTGCTCCCCTCTCAGGGGGAGGTGATCAAAGAGCCAGCCACTGAGTTCATGAGAGATAGGCTTTTCAATTCAGACAATTTTGAATGCATTTTTTTTCTAGCAACAAACAACTTTTATTTAAATGCGAACAAGAAACTATGTGAGAAAATTATAATTTAAAAATCTGTTCAGTTATATGGTTTTAAAGATATTTCTTACACTGAGTGTATTTTATAATAATAGACTACATTCATCTTAGCTGGGTACCAGAAGCATTATAAGAATGTATCACCCACCATCATCAATCTGAATGGTGATTTGGGGATGGCCTTCAGCATGATATGACAGTTCATTGGAAAGAATTATTAGGAAATAAAAATTATCCTTATTTATATATTATGTGATTTTATATCTAGAAATCCAATTGAAGTCAACTGAACGGCTGTTGAAATTGATGCATTAATTACCCATTAAATATGTAAAGCTTAACAGGCTTGTTACTAGTGACAAAAGATGTGTTAATAGTAAGACAATCTTTATGTGACAAAAATATAAAACACAATGTGGAAAATTGTAAGTAAAATTTTTAACAGTTTAATATTTATTGTACAAAGTAGTGGGTTTCATAATATGCTTTTCTATAAGCCTACCACAGGCTTTTACCATGCTCGCTCACATTCCCCTCCTCAGTCCTCTTTCCAAACAGGCTCCATTCTATAATCATGATATATGTATAAACATTATATGTGCATGTTTGCACACATACACACATATACAAAACCTAGGCTACACACATGAAAGGAAAATGTGATGTTTTTGAAGGGGAGAGTCTGGCTTATTTTGTTTGATATACTATGATTAAATCTTAACAAAAAAAAATGTATGTTTCCTATAAGAGATGAAAACAGAGGCCCTCTGTGGTAGGCTCCTGTCCTATTCCTTGTTTTCTCCCTCTTCCGATGTCCGTCTCGTTTGCCTTTCTGAATGAAGATTGAGCATCTTACCAGGGTCCTCCTTCTTGATTAGCTTCTTTAGGTGTACAGATTTTAGTATGATTATCCTATATTATATGTCTAACATCTACTTATAATTGAGTATATACCATGTGTGTCTTTCTGCTTCTGGGTTACCTCACTCAGGATAATCATTTCTAGATCCCACCATTTGCCTACAAATTTCATGATTTCTTTGTTTTTAATTGCTGAGTAGTATTCCATTGTGTAGATGTACCACAATTTCTGTATCCATTTCTCAACTGAGGGACAACTGAGTTGTTTCTAGCTTCTGACTATTACAAATAAAGCTGCTATAAACATGGTTGAGCAAATGTCCTTGTTGAATACTTGAGTATCTTTTGGATAAATGCCTAGGAGTGGTATAGCAGGACCTTGAGGTAGCACTATTCCTAATTGCCAGCAGGGTATCAAAACATATGCTGAGATTCATAGCCAAACTTTTTGCAGAGTACAGGGAATCTTATGAAAGAAGGGAGAGATAGAAAGACCTGGAGGGAACAGGAGCTCCACAAGGAGAGCAACAGAACCAAAAATCTGGGCCCAGAGGTCTTTTCTGAGACTGATACTCCTAACAAGGACCATGCATAGAGATAACTTAGAACCCCTGCTCAGATGTAGCCCATGGCAGCTCAGTGTCCAAGAAGGTTCCCCAATAATAGGAACAGCGACCATCTCTGACATGAACTCATGGGCTGGCTCTTTGATCACCTCCTCCTGAGGGGGGAGCAGTCTTACCAGTCCACAGAGGAAGACAAAGAAGCCAGTCCTGATGAGACCTGATAGACTATGGTCAGATGGAAAGGGAAGAGGACCTCCCCTATTATTGGACTGGGGGAGGGGCATAGGAGAAGAAGAGGGAGGGAGGGTGAGATTGGGAGGGGATGGAGGAAGGGGCTACAGCTGGGATACAAAGTGAATAAACTGTAATTAACAAAATAAAATAAAAAATTTACAAAAGAGATGAAAACAAAAATAAGTGATAAAGAAAACCTAAATCAGTATGATTAAATTAAATGTGAAGACTCCATAGAAGAAGAAACTGGGTGCCATAAGATTAGACTCTTCCTCCTAATGCAATAGCACATTTACTTATTTTGAAGTTAGAGACTGGACACTAAAGTAAGTAAGCATGCCATCGCTGAGCTATGTCCACAGGCACAGACTCTGTCCTGTCACTTCGGGAAATGCAGCGTGCTGGAAGAGCACCAACTACAATTGTCTCATTTATCCAGGGAGAATAGCTCTGAAAAAGAGGAAAATCTGAAGACTAGGACCAATTATGAAAACAAAGTCTATAATCATAGGAGGTTAGGGTGGCAGCTGTTAAGGGAAATACAGATCACAAAACAGGCCATCAAGACAAAATAAATCTCAGGGGAAAAGAGAATTTTCCAGAACTAGAAAAAGAAAGCAGCTAGTCAACAAAAAGGGGAAAAAATTTATCCAAACACGCATAACATAAATTACAAACGCATTAAGATTACAGACATTCCTTTTGTGCCTATAGGATACTGCATCCCATTAGGTATCACAGTTTCAACCATGAAGGTTGATCTGGTGTATTAAATCGAGGAGTCCAAGTGAGAGCACACAGTGGCACCCATGAACCCCTGCCAGTAAATGAGTCTATCGTCCAGTAGAAATGAAGGCGCTGTCAGCAAATTCAGAAAGGGCCTGGCAGGTCCTGTTCACTGTGCCTCTTTAATGCCTTCGCAACAAAATGTAAGGCACCTGATAGCTAGAAGAAACATATACTTATAATAAACTACATTAGAATGTAAAAATAACATGATTGCTGTGTTTCTTAGAGCAAGAGGCTGGGTTCTTGTCTTTCTACCTCCAGTGAGTGAAAATTTTCTATGATTTGTCATTTCCTGGATTAGAGAGAGAGAAAGATGAACAAGTTTTCATTCAAGAAGAAGTGAGGTGAGGAAACAGGAGAACACAGGCACAGTGACTGAGAAGTCAAGCCACAGACAGAGGGGCTGGGCATGGCGGAGCTTTAATCCCAGCACGTGTGGGGGCAGAAGTGGGCAGACAGCTGTGAGTTTGAGGACAGCCTGGTCTACAGAGGGAGTTCCAGGGTAAGCAGGGCTACACAGAGAAACCAGGGCCTCAAAGAAACCAAAACAAAATGAAGCAAAAAAGAAGAAAAAGGAAGGAAGGAAGGAGGGAAGGAAGGAAGAAGGAAAGAAGGAAAGGGAAAGAGAAAGAAAGGAAGGAAGGAAGGAAAGAAGGAAGGAAGGAAGGAAGGAAGAAAGGAGGGAAGGAAGAAAGAAAGGGAAAGGCCGGAGGGGAGGAGAGGGTGCAGGCGCAATGACTGAGTAGTTAGAAAATGGGGAAAGTATTTATTCTAAGTAGCAAGGACTGAGGGCTTAAAACCAAGAACCCAAACATGTCAGTTTTGTGACTTTCTGAAAACAAGGATTGGCAGCTAGCATCTCTGCGTGGGGTATTTTCAAGAAAAGGAAAAAAAAAAGACTTTACCATTGCCTGACAATTTAAGGATAGCTTGTTTCATTTGCTTAATAAATTTACATAACGCTTAAAACATACCAAAAAAAATGCTTAAGAAACTTATACAGTAGTGTTTCATCTATCTCCGTAAAATCCCATGAGTCAAGCATCATTATGACTTCCTGTGTGGTAAATATGAGAAAACAGGCCTGAGAGGATATGTAACTAGTCTATTAAGCATGTTGCTAACAGGTAGATTTAAACACAGATTGGGCAGATGTTCTCTGGTTGGTTCCCTTTATCATAAGTATTATTCCTTCCCTCTGCTCCACCCCCCCCCAAAAAAAAAACACCTGTACTTTGAAACCAGACTAGCAGAAGAGTAAGACAATAAGGAAACCAAGGAGTGATAAAGACTGGAATGTGGATCATTTTTCTTTCAGTGATTAGCTGTGAGTCACAGAGTGAAGTTTAAGGACACTCCTGGGCCTTGGTTTTCACTTGGGCTGCAGAGGTAAAGCAAGCTAACCTCAGAATCAGAGGCAGATATGTTGAGGGGAGAGGCGTCTGGAATCTGCAGAATGCAGAGCTAGAGCTATGGTGGCTCATAAGCTGGTAGAGCTTGACCTGGGATGTCCATGATAGAAATGGAAGAAAGGCCAGCGCAGGGAAGACGGCTCAGGGAGTCGGAAGGGAATGAAGGACTGGTAGGTCAGAAAGGGCCAAAGGGCAGATTCAGTGGGTAGTAATGAAGTCACAGAATTACAACATAAGTGGCTTCCATCAGCTCCTCGGAAAATGGTATGTTACAGACATCATGCCACACAGCACCAAAATGACTGACGACAAACTAAAAACTGGCTGTGTCCCATCTGCATATGAGAGAAATCGGGAGGCTAATGACTGCAACCCTAGCAGCACACACTCCTGAACACCTCACGAGCGCCTTGCCCAATGCACAGTAAGCACAGTGCTTCTCATGACTCACAGGGACTTCCTTCACTCTCATTCCGGCAGAGACATGTCACACAACAGCTGAGTGGCAGAACTAGCCTGAAAGGCAGACAGCCTTACATTTTGAGAAAAAAAGGATATGATCTCATAAATATGGAGTGTCTTGGAAACCCCTTAAGACAGAATGGAATCTGTGAATCAAGAGCTCCGTGTGTCCACTGCCTGGAGACCTGGGCCCCCAGTTTACTCATCTGAGCAGTTTCTGGGTTCCATAGTGCAGCCTTCAGATCCTATCCTTGCTTTTAGGTTAGTTTACATGCAGCAGACGACACAGGTCCAAGCAAGGCTAGTCTCATCAAAGGAAACCAAAAAAAAAGCTGAATACCAATAAAAAAAGAATGTGCAGCTGCAATTCAAATAATTGTTTCAATAAAGAGCAAGAAGACAAATATTAATCAATCCCAGGCTAACCTACTTCAAGTATAAGTATTAAACAGCCTATGTCTAAGTCACATTATACCAATTCTGCCATTAGTGTATTCTGTACCAATTTTCTTCAAACCAGAGCCTAAAGGGAATTTTTAGAGGAATACGGAGAGGACAAGCTTAATGGTTTTTGTTACCATTTCACTGAAAGTCGTTACAAACAGAAACCATGTGAAGACTACCCTTTAATTTCAGACAGCCCATAATCTTATTGCTGCACTCTCAAATGTACTAATGGGTGAGCTGGTCAAGTGTGACTACTTCAATTGCCCCAAGCTAATGAGAAAAGACCAGAGGCCTAACACATCATGAAGACTGAGTGGTATCATGGGGCACTGTGTAGTCATCACCCATGGCTTTCCATCAGCAATGATAGAAGAGGAATAAACTTCACACTGTGTGGGCGAAAAATACCAGCTAAAAGCAACAAGCAAACCACCAGGCCTTCACGAAGCAGCCAACAGCACACCGACGCTGTGACTCTTTAAGCAAAGCAGCGTTGATACAGAATACCACACTGGCATTGTTTTCAATTCTGCTCTCTAAAAAATTTTGTCACACTTGTTTTGAATTTGTTTTCATAGTACACAGTTAAACACAGAAGTTTATGCCTGACCTTTTTCTTTGCAAATAAGGCAGAAGTAGAAAATTATTTATGTCAGTATTGGGGGAAGAGGGTGAAGAAATCTTTCTGTTGGAGTTTTAAAAACTTATACATTATTCAAGCTTGAGGAACAACCTCTAAGTCTGAGGGGTTAGACAGCAAACATGACTCCTTGCTGGGTTTGGCAGGCGCGGATCCAGGCAGCAGTCGGCAGATGCCTTCGTCAGCTGTTCTATCTTTATGATGCAGAAATGCAAGAGACAAAGCAGGCAGCAAAAGAAACAACAAAAACCTCAAACCCAAACAACAGCAAAAATCCTAAAACAAAAACAAACAAACAAGCAAAAACCAGAAAAATGAAGAAACCCTCATACCAGCCTAGATACTGATGAATGGGACACAGAAACTGTTGCATATAAACAACAGTGTTATTCAGTCATTAAGAATGAAATTATGTCCTTTTTTGGAAAGTGGTTCGTCCTGGGGAAACTCCAAGTTCAGCAAAATTATCCAAACATAGAAAGACAAATGTCACCTTTACATGCGGAATCTAGGTTTATAGTGTGTAAGTACACATGCAGGAGGAAAGACACCAATAGGGGACAGTGCTGAGGTCATGGAGGAAGGTGAAAATGAGTAAAGAACATGATGAGGCATGTGTGAGACACTGCCAGAGTGAACTCACCCTTTGTATAGTTAATACATGCTAAGTAAAAAAAGAGCAAGTGTGAGCCATCCTGTTGAACCTCAACGGGCTCAAAATTTAGACAAAGGAAAAGATCCACCAAAGGGGCACATGGTGATCCCTAATTGCCTGCAGCCAAGGACACAGTGAGAATTCTGTGAAAGCTACCGAAGGACAAAATAGCCAAAATCTAGAATGCCCTGGAGTTGCCAAGTCCAGGAAGAAAACACCTAAGCACTGAAGAGAATATGAGCAGTGATATTAGGTGGATTCTTTTATTCAGTTAATAAGTAGAGATGAGATAGTGACATACAATCAAGAAAAACAGCAGCCAGGACCACATAATTAAAAGTGACATGTTGTATCAAGAAAGTACTGGGGAACTACTGGGCTGCTGAACACTTAAACACACGCACATGACTCTACACCTCAGCATCTTAGCAAGTAGAATTAAAACAATTCCTTAACATCAAGGTTTTTTAAGTCAGGGCCTCACAGAGCCCAGGCTGTCTTTGAACTCTCTACCTATAAGAGACCAGCCTTGAACTTGCGATCTTTCTGCTTCCACCTCTAAAGTGTTAAGACTGAAGGTCAGCAGTACAGACAGTTCCTATGTGGCTTCAAGCATGCCGGGGAAGCACTCTACCAACTAAATCACATCCCCAGCCATCAGTGAATATTTTTATTTATGTGAAATTTTTCTATGTAATAGGGTCAATGCAGTACAATATAGACTCAGGTAGTTATGACAAATATAAGTATTTAGTTTATTCCAATTAAAAGACAAACACAGAATCTGCGAAGGGCAGGATGAAGCAATAAATAATGAATGAGATATATAAAAGGTCAATCATATTACATTTGAGAGGACCAGAAAACCCTTGGCCTCCCAGGATCTATTGGTTTCAAAATATGATTCCTGTTTAGATAAGAATTAAAAAAAACAACAACAACCAAAGGAGATTATAAATAAGTGTTATGAGCTGTGTATACTGGCTGCTAAAGAACCACAGAGTAATATTTTGAAACCCCCAACACAATGTTTTGAGACTTACTTAAACCAAATGGAGACTATGAATAAATGAAAAGATTTAATTGCTAAATTTCATGCTTTGTCACAGAGAAAATAGCAAATTTCACTCTGCCCAAGATTAATAGAAGAATCAGAAAAAAAGAAACCCTGTGCAAATTATTTCCATAGGCTAAGTAGGTATCAAAGATCACAAACATGCTCTGAGGAACAGAACTAATCACCAGCCTGTGACCCACGCACAGCTAATTACCGAGCCCAAGGTGGAGAAAGCCATCAGAGCAGCATGCAGACCAGGGCTTCATTATTTCCGTTGTAAACAAGAACCTGCCATGTGGAGCAGTTAGCCTGGAGTGTAGCCCTGACACTCGTTCATTTCACTCCGCCTTTCTCTGCTTCACCCTTCTTAATGTTCATGAGAAAACAATGTTGCTCTCTGATGGCCATGATCTGTGGGGTAGCCACCTGAGTTCTCACCTGGAGTCAAACAATGCCCCTGAAATCTTTCACAGAAAGGAGACCTTAATGAAATTACTACCTGAGTAAGCAAACCAGAAGAGAAAACGAGGCATTTCTTTCTAGGCTTGAACTCTGCGATATGCCCCAATCTTTCAATGAAAAGGAAACGGATCTTTCTGATGAGCATGGAGAAGCTTTTCCCAGTGCAGGTGTCTCACCTGCTCCTTCACAGAAGCCCCTAAAGAGACTCACATTGCAGGGTGACACATAGGCTCATCTATGCAAAGCCTGTCATGGTTAAGATTCCACAGATAACTGAGAATGGTCAGTTACTTGAAGGGTTCTGGTGTTACATATCTTAGACATGGGGACATTAAAGATGTCCTTGAACTACCTCATAGTTCCTCTTGAAATAAAATGATGGACATGACCCCTGTTTACAGAGTTTCCACAATTCCCTACAGATGACACAGCTTTAGGGCCCCTCTACATTCTTTTAAAACTTCAGTGAGACCATCCAAAGGGGTCACCACCGGGTCAATCTTGCCATTCTCATTGTGACTTCGAAGGGAAGAGCTCGAAGCCCTTCACTTGATTGATTTCCACAGCATGTGTGATAATCACCTGGCTTCCTGGAGGCAAGCTCCTTTTTCAGAATGATCTGTAGATCATCGGTGAGGGAGGTAGCCTGATCTGCAGATCAATGGTGAGGGAGGTAGCCTAGCGCAATGGCGCATGCCTGTAATCCCAGCACTCTGGGAGGCAGAGGCAGGTGGATCTCTGTGAACTTGAGGCCAGCCCCGTCTACAGAGCAAGTCCAGGACAGCCAAGGCTACACAGAGAAACCTTGTTTCGAAAAAAACAACCAATCAACCAACCAAGCAAACAAAGAAACAAAAGCTACGGAGGTGATGAAGAATACAAGCAGTAAAGCCCAAATAATCTTTGGAGCATCTAGATTGTTGCAAATTTGGAAGTAGTAATTAATAAATGAATCCCAATGTAATGGGTTTCTCAGTCCCATTTTACTGCCTAGTGACAACTCTGATCGCTGTGTCAACAATGCATTAAGCAGACTGAACCCAAGCTGGCTACTGACTTTCCTCTTGCCAATCTCAGTGTTATTCTTCATCAAGAAATCTGGTATACAGGAAGGAAAACACATCTGGCAAACCAGCAGAGAAAGGCTTCCCTCAACCCAGAGAATCTGGGCTCCAAATAAGTGCCAAGAGAATTAACCTACAATTGTCAAAGTTGGCAGTCTCAGGTCAAAACTAGGGAGACAGGAATGAGTGTTAAGATAAACTTTGAAAGTCTTTGTGACTATAGGGTCAAACGCAGTGAGGAACATGAATACGATATTCTTTATAATGCAGGTGAGTATGAATAGCAGATATTAATTGCCACATCAGTTCCCTAAGCAGGAAATACTGGGTAGGAGATCACATAATTGTGGCTCTCAGTGACACCCGTAGGAGCTGACTGACTGCCTTGTTATAAAGTAAGTTCTATGAAGCCCCATTTTCCCCTGGATCTTGTCCTCATGAAATTGTTCATCTCTTGGGCATTAGCTGTGCATCCAAAGACACAGAAAAGCATGAATAATTCAAGATGGACAGGGTTGCTTTTGAGCAACCTTTATTTACCCTATCTAGCTGTGTGGAGTGGGTCTCTCCCACAGACTATGACCTATGTCCCTGACACAACAGTTTTGTACCCTGGCATCCTTTCCCCTCACCAGGCCTCCACAGCACTGCCTCGCAACAGACCTGCCTCTCTTGCCCACGGGGTCCTATTGTCTCAGAGAACATCACTCTGGTACTAGAAAGGAAGGGACTGCAGATTCAGCCACACAGGGGTGATTCTCACATTCTAAATACACTAAATAATAAAGAAAACTAAGATGTTTATTATCAGAGAAGTTTTTGTTCTTTGAAAGTTTTCAAGCTTCCCAGTTATTCCTCATTTATTTTTCTACTCAGTCTCCTCTCTCTTTCCCTTTCTCCCCCTCCACCCCCTGCCTCTTACACACACACACACACACACACACAGATATTTATTTTACTGGCCTGGACACTCAATGAACATGCGACTTAAGGACCAGTCTTTTTTTTTTAAGCAAATAACTTCCCTGTGGGGTCAGCTGCATGGAGTTCATGCCAAGTTCCTTTCTTGGCTGGTATCAGCCAGTTAGATTTCCCATCTTCTTCTCAGCTCTGTGAACCAATGGTAGAAAACAGCGGCGTGTTCTCTACACTGCTTTCTTTGCCAACAGGCTGCTGCTGTCGCAACTCGATGTTTTCTGGCAGGAAATGGCCATGCCAACACCATTTATAGTGGCAGAAAACAGAGTAGGAGTATGAAAACATGAGCAGTGAAGAAGGACACTGCCTCAGAGTTCTCCATCAGCTCGCACAAAAGATGCCTTGGGAAGAGACGCCAAGGAGCACAACAGCCCAGGCCTTCTTTCAGTCCCAGGAAGACATTTTCTTTCCTTCAATTTTCTTGGCCCTCCTCTGTAGAGTAGTGATCGGAATTCCTGTGGCGAGGGTATCTCTGGGGAGTAGGTGCAGCTCCGTGGAATTAATGGAGCAGCTAGCTGGTCCGGGGCTGCACTGGTGGCTACCAAATCATCCCACTCGAAAGACTTCCACCTTTCAGCCAACAGGTCTTTTTTTAAAATTATTTATTTCATATACATTGGTGTTTTGTTTACATGCACATTATGTGAAGGTGTCGGGTCCCGTGGTAATTGTGACTGGCTACATAGGCGTTGGGAGTTGAACCCAGGTCTCTGGAAGAGCAGCCAGTGCTCTTAACTGCTAAGTCATCTCTCCAGCCCCCAGCCAGCCATTCTTAATGGTCCGATCTACCTACAACGTTCACTTCATGGGCCAACCTGGGTGCTGGAGCTCAGCCAACACGAATGTATTCCCTAACAGGAAGGAAGAAAAAAGGGACTCTCTAGCTGGTTCTCCCTCCAACAGCTCCTGCTTGTATCTCATGGGCCAGAACACATCACATATGTTCTGACTATAGAGTAACAATTGCAGAGCTGAGAATGGAGCTTGATAGACACAACTCCTTGGTTGAGTGCATTAGTATATAAAAAGCCTCAGAGTTTATCACTAAAACAGAAGGGAAGACACACCCTCAGTGCACAACTGGATGTATCTACCAACGGCCAGCCACCTCTACCTTGGAAAAACGTGAAGCAGGAAAGTATCTTGACCCATTTGCCAAGGTTACACCACCAGTAGATAGGATGGTTGTATTCTAGCAGGGAAGAGTAAGCGTGCTTAGAGGACGCCTCTATTGCTTTCCCAGTGTGCCCCAGTATGTGAGGAATGCTCCGACTGTTGTGACATCTCCTCTGATCCACTCTATCTCCCTAGCTCTTCTCAGCCACATGTGTGGCCATACTCTCAAGGGGCAGCTCAGAGCTGAAGACCCGGAACCCTGCTCCAAGCAGGGCTATCAATGTGGAAACTTTAGGCACGTCCACATGGTGCTACTGCACAGGTAATGCGGCAGAAATAATATTCATTTGCCCTCATCTAAAGTAGAAGTTGATTGGATTTCAATAGATGAGCCTTTTGCTCTAAAAAGGTGTAGAGAAGGGCCTGAAGAGAAGGGAAAAGAAACTGCATCATGGACCAACTCCTGTTTGTTGCTTGTTCTGTTACCTAGGAAACGCCCTTGCAGCTCTCTTCTTCTTGGGCAGCTTGGTTTGTTCATGTTTTTCACAGCCCTTTGTATTGGCTATCAGTGGGACAGTGGGGGCTCATCCTGAAGCATTTAGTAAGAAAACGCAAAGACACTCTAACAGCAAGGACAACTCACATTGGGAACACGTACTGGCAGGTTTCTACGTACCAGATGCGAGCAGTGAAATGAGAAAAGAGGGGTGTCACCATTTAAACTGTGTTCCTTAAACGCTGCTGAGTTTCTAACTCTCAAGCACTTTGCTTGGGGCCTTATTTGAAAACAGTCTTTGAAGATGGACTTAGAATGGAGTCATTAGGGTGACTCCAAATCAATATCACTGAGTCCTTATAAATAGGAGAAATCCAGACACAGAAAGGGATGCACCATGAGAAAAGCTATGCAAATGTAGAGCCAAGGAGAGCCAGAGACTGCCCAGCGAGTCACCAGGAGCTAAGTTATACGACACCTTTACTTATTATTATTAGCGCATTCTCTATAGCAGGTTCTACAGCCCCAGTGATGGCCAAAGAGATGTGGAAGAGGTTTTCTGTTCCCACCCTTAAAGGGAACTGCCTGAGGAACCCCGTGATTCTGGATATTTACCCGTCAGAATGGAAGACAATGCATTTCTGTTGCTTAAGTCACCTGGTTTGCAGTGCGTTGCTACAGACCCCTAGTAAATAACAAAGGGTGTAGATGGGGCATCTTCACCCACTCTCTGACTCTAGCACAATGTTTCCTTTTCTCTCAAGTGACCAAATCTTTAAATGCATCTCCCTGCACGTCTCTGTCATCCTCTAGCTATGTCTTGGACTCCATCATTTTTGGCCACCATCACATAAATGCATAGGGCTATGTCATGTAAGGGTCAGGGGCAGCTCCAAGAAAATCCACCAATTGTCAGGCTAATATTAAGGGGACGATGTGGAGCTTTCTGCCCCATGTTCCTTTTCCACAATCGAAATGATGAGAAGCCAGATGCTAAGTATTACCTGTGTTTCAAAGTCTATACACATGCTAGCACAACAGAGCCATAGATGTCAACAGCTTTTGTCGAAACAAACTATATGGATGCAAAAAGAATTAAATACAAGTGACTCTATATTAGGCATGCAGTAACTGCTCACTTACAATGATTCAACAAGCTCAAATATGCAGCAATGTCTCCTGACGGTAACTGTTTGCTACTACAACACCCTATTCATTCCTTCTGCTCCTTTTCCTGCCAAACGCAGCTGCCTGGCTGAGGCCGAGAAAGACCTGGAGAGCAGTCAATACTCTTTAATGATACCTATCAGTGGACTGGGGAAACACCACTTCCATTCCTATTCCATGCATTCTTAATAAAGACCGTAAAAAGAGAAGAGCATGATAAAACCCTTCCTGCACATCAATAATACAGCTCAACAAATCAAATGCATACAAAGCTGAAAGTCCCCACCACCCTCCCTCTCCTGGGTGCATTTATCCCCCAGAGATAAATGCAATATGAATTTGGTGCATACTGTTTGTAAGTATGTTTTTATACTTTTCCAAGAAAAAAAAATCCACTTCAGAAGATGATGCTTAGAGGCCACAATCCCAGCAGCCACTTTTCCACCCCTCAATCCTGCTTCTTTCTCTTACCTAGCAAATCAAACCAGATCCTATCAACTAATCGTTACATTCAGCTGTGTGACCCTATCTCCCAATAAAGTGGTGATGCAGGAAGTTCAAGCCTGTGGAACAGGAAATACACTTTGCACAGCAATATAGTTCTACACTATTCAATTCATACCCACGCTGAGAATGTGGAGAAAAACCTCAGCACGGATAAACTGAATGTAAGACAGCGACAAAATTAGTCTCTTTTATATAGAGGCCTGGAAGAACAATCAATAAATAATGAACCCATCACTATTTTTCTAAGCTTTTATACACTGATTGATTTAATGTATGTGAGTGTGTATGACACACACACACAAGCAAGGTCAAAGAAGAATTTTCTGAAGTTAGTTCTCTCCTTCTATCACATAGAGGCAGGGTATTAAACTCAACTCATCAGTTGGGCTTGCCAGCAAGTGCCTTTGCACACTGAAACATTTCACTGGATCCCTCCCCACTTTTTAGTTTAAACATTTTTATTCTATATGAATGGGTGTTTTACCTGTGGGTGTTTCTATCTGTGCACCATATACATGTCTAGTATCTACAAAGGCCAGAAGAAGGCATAAGACTCCCTACAACTGGAGTTATAGACAACATGTGGATGCTGGCAATTTAACCAGCTCCTCTTGAAAAGCAGCCAGTGCTCTTAATTACTAAGCCATCACTTGAGCCCTCACTTTAAAAAATTTTTTTAAAGAAAATTCATCGGGGAGAGATGGCTCTGAGGTTAAGAGCACTGGCTGCTCTTCCAAAAGTGCTGAGTTCAAATCCCAGCAACCACATGGTGGCTCAAAACCATGTGAAATGAGATTTGGTGCCCTCTTTTGATGAGCAGGTGTACATGTAGGCAGAACACTGTATACATAATAAATAAATAAATAAATCTTTAAAAAAAAAAAAGAAAATCCATCGATCTTTTGTTTTTAGAAAAGATTTGAGGTTAAATAATAAACTATACCAGTCTGGAGATGCATTAAGTAGAAGACTAAAAGTCCACCACTGCATATGGATCATGCACATTTGCCATAAAGTTAGAACGAGTGTGCAGGAATTCCAGTTACTAATCATTTAAGTAATAGATGGGTCTGGCTATGAAACTTGCCAGAGGGTAAGGAAATATATGATTTCAAATCATACAAAACAATACTCTACAGCTATCGGCGGGATACCCTGTGAGCTGCTAGGCACCATTCTAGGCATGAAGACCATTGCAAAGACACTGCTGTAGGGGGATCTTCAGCAGGACAGTATATACACCTGACATGAATGATACAAACCGAACAATTCCATGACCAATGAGTAACACAGCAAATCACAATTTGGCTAGGAAAGGCTGCTTTGCAGTTCCTGGGGACTCTCACAGAACTAGTGTTGCACCCAAAGAAAGACAATCGGTTCAATTCTCTGAGAGGACAGAGTCTCTGCTGACTCCTGGAATCTATTAAAATATGTTGTTCCAATGCATAAGATGAAAACTTTTTGGGACCCTAAGCACATTAACAATGGAGGGAAAATGTCATCCGCTGATATTTCATGAAATGAACCTGTCCACAGTGCCAACAGTTGGACATGACTTCGAGAAGCATCCAACACACACAGCTTTGTTGCCTATTTCTGTCAGAGGGGTAGCAAATTTATGGGCAAATGGAACATTTGGCTCATCAACAACTTGTCAATCCATAAAGTATTCGCCAACTGAAAAGCAAATACATTGCAAGAATTAATGATCATCAAATAAGAAGAATATAGAACACAAACACCTCAAAAATGTCTTAAAATGTGGGTGGAAGTACACATGGCTAGACAATCAGTAAAAACCATTTTACTCCATATGTTACTCTCATTCTCTATGATGGAAACAATCAGAAAAAGAAAATCAATGCTTTCTCATTTGTGAGAATTTACCATACAAAATTTCACAGTAAAATAAAATGCTATCTTATTTTTTTATTTGTTGATTTTGTAGTTTGAAATTTTTCTTTTTACTTTACATCCCAACCCCCGCCCCTCTTCCCTGTTTTACCCTCCCATCTTCTTCCCCTTTCTCCTCAGAAAAGGGGAGCCCCCACCACCACCAACAGACCCTGGCACATCCTATTGCATCAGGACTAAGCACATCCTTTTCCACCAAAGGCAGGCAAGGCAGCCCAACTAGGGGGCAAGTGATCTAAAAACAGGCAACTGAGGCCATGTCAAAGACAGACCCTGCTCCACTTGCTAGGGAACCCACATGAAGACCAAGCTGACCATCAGTTACATATGTGTTGGGAGTCTAGGTTCAGTCCATGCCTGCTCTTTGGTTGGTGTTTCAGTATCCACAAGCCTCCATGGGCTTTGGTTAGTTAACTCTATTGGTCTTTGTGTGGAGTTTCTGTCCTCTCCAAGTCTTTCTATCCTTTCCTCCACTCTTCTCCAAGACACTCTGAGCACCGCCTAATGTTTGGCTGTGGGTCTCAGCATGTTTCCATCAGCTGTTGGCTGAGACCTCTCAGAGGATAGCTATGCTAGGCTCCTGTCCGCAAGTAGAGCAGAGTTAGTATTAATAGTGTTAGAGGTTGGCTCTCCCCTATGGAGTGGGTTTTAGAAGGGGAGATAGAATAGAGACTGGAAATGGACAAGTACGGAAAATGGGTATCAGAGGGTGTGGGGAGGGAAATAAAGTTAGGGAACAGAGAGGGTTGGAAGAAAGAAGGGAAACTGAGGGGGGTGGGCATCTCTGAGACAACATGGAGACTTGCAACAGAATAGGCCCCTGAGAGGAGACTTCTAGCGGCAGGGGATGTGGAGACTGAAGTAGTCGCCTCATAACCAGGCAGGATTTCCAGTGGAGAAAGGGGCATACCAACCCACCCACGAAACCTTTAACCCAAAGTTCACCCAACCTACAAGAAAGTCAGGGATAACGGTGGGAACGGAGATTGAGGGAACAGCCAGCCAACGACTGCTATCTTGTTTCTTTTTCTTTCTCTCTTTTTAATTTTTAATGACCTGCTCACATTTTATTTTATTTCATTATTGTTTTAAGACAGGATTTCTCTGTGTAGCCGTGACTGCCCTGCACTTGGTTTGAGGACCAGGTTGGCCCTGTATTCATAGTGATCCTCCCTGCTTCTGCCTCCCTAGTGCTAGGATTATGGGTGTACACCCACCATCGCCAATTGCTACCTCATTTCTTAACTGTGAGACTATTTACATTAGAAGAACCTAAAGGAAGTATTATTTAATGCAACAAACCATAGTGAAAGCTACAGCTCTGCTTTAATTTTAAAAATTAATTTACTATTTTTATGTATATGTTTGTCTGCATGTATGGTCTTGTACCATGTGCATGCCTGGTGCCCACAGAGGCCAGAAGTCACAGACAGTTGCGCACTGAGCGGCCAGTGCTCCTGACCACCCAACCATCCTTCCACCCCCATGCCTGCTCTTAAAACTTCCTTTTTCCTGAAACGTTAAGATCAGAGAATTCTAAATGCATTTCTGTCGGCCTGTATTTTATAGGTTCTTTATACTAATCATCTGTAAGAACAACAGAATTTTATTTAAATTAATATTATTCAAACTGAACATTTCTACAAAGAACAATTAGCCATTAAAATAGTACCAATGTTCTATTTCCACTTAAGCGATAAGCCACAATAACTAGCACATACATATCCATTCATTCACCAAAATGATTCTTAGGATTGCTTCCAGGTTGAAATTACTTTCCACTTTGAAAGGATCATAAAAGTTCAAAGAGGTCAAAACGTACAAACTCTTCTGAAATTAGGTATTTCAACGGAATAGCCAGGTGCCAGGTCCTCAGCCACCTCTGCTGTGTCAGCTCATCAGGTTCACATCAGATGAGGCAGGGGGACAGGCGGCTACAGGGAGACAGCAGAAGGACCAGCTGGCTTGATTTTTAAGCCCCTGTCACCTGCTGCTCATTGCAGGATTAAAGGGCTTCCTGATGATGGAAAAACAGCGAGCTCGTTTATGATAGGCCTCTGCTTCCTTTGGTTGCCACTGGGTTGGGGAGTCAGAGAGTAATTTGTCACACCTATGAATTCCTCTACCTCCAAGGCCAAGTTTCACCAGCCCCCACTGAACCACCTGAAATATACGACTGTGTCCTCAGGCGCAGGCCAGCGTGCAAGGCCATGCAGGCAGACGGTGGTTTCTGTAGCAGCCACGAAGCATGTAGAGTGTCTGTGTCCACTCGTGTCGTCATGCCCACCACACAGGGATACTCAGGCAGCACCAGGTACCCTTAGGGGTAACGCATGGAACGTTTGGGGTTTCAGGATGACACAGATCCAGCACCTCAATAAGCAGCTAATGGGGCAACCGCCTGATGTAAGTCCCGACTTTAGGAACAACCTAGAGCCCACCGAAGCACTGTCCCCTGGTCACTTTCCTCCTCCAATAAACACTGGAGTGTAGTGGCAGCATTTGCAAGGAAAGGCTCTTGCTGCTAGGACCTGGCACTATTGTCTTTGCTTGACCCCTGAAGAGGCAAAAGTGAGATTCCCTAACATTAATGTACCCCAAGAGAACAAGTCTTTGTGCCAGGCTCATGTTGAGTATGGAAGCCTTCAACTACCTGGCGTTTCTTTTAATCAGTCATCCTGCTCTGGGGATCATTTTCCAAAGCCATCTGGCTTTGCAGACTTCAATGCAAGGACTATGAAAACCCCAATTTTTTTTTACTGTGGCCCTCAATGGGGAGCAACCCACTTCAAAGCGTGTTAAGCTCCCATGGTTCTGGTGCCCAGAATAGCTGCTCAGACTCTTCATTGTTCAGGCTTCCAGGAGACCTGACCATCTAGGACATAAAAGGCTACATCTGAAAGCTCTCTGTGAAAGAAAATATTTGTTCACTCAGAGGGTCCCCACAAATGTGATCTTACGCTCCACAGCGGGAAGCCTGAGAAGATAAAAATGTGGGGGCCTCAACAGATGTGGTGAGGACCTGGGAGGCTGGGGACATGTGCCATCCTAAATTGGAGGATGCTGAGGTACCCTCCTTCCTGTGAATATTCTACTCATTCTTACAGATTTTTCCTCACTTCAGGATGGTATTAAACTGAAACGCTTTGACTTCTTTTTTCTTCACCACTGAATACAACTGCAATTATATTTAAAATATCTTTACTTTCTATCTCTTTGACACATTCACTTTTGAAGTTTTCTATTCTTACATTTCAATAGCCCTATCTCTTTCTTGGCAACAGTGTACTGGCCTTTAACAAACGCAGTACAGAGATGGGTGCTCTCTCTCTCTCTCTCTCTCTCTCTCTCTCTCTCTCTCTCTCTCTCTCTCTCTCGCTGTTTTTTTTTCCCATTGACAAGTAGTTCCCTTTCAGTCATTAGAATTTGAATGCTAGCAGAAATGATGGGAGAAAACAGAGGAGACTGACATTTAGACATTCACAAGGATAAAGATATTGTGACAATTAACAGTGAGGGATCAAATTTAAAGTGTCATTTTAAAAGGTGGTCCTTTGACATGGCTTAACCTAGCCGCTAAATGCAGCTAGAGACACATGTCACCAGCTCACAATAGGTTTCCCAAATGATGGAGGCAGCTACTGTCCCTTAAGGCACAGACAGTAAGGGTCACCAGCTACTGACCCAGTGGCTTCATCCAAATAAGTGGAGCAGTCTGAACTCATTTCTTAGTGGCCACAAGACCTGCCAGCAGGCAAGACAAGCACCCAGATGACAATTACAGCTGATTTACAGTTTCTCCATTGAGCCAAGAGACGGGGTAGGTCCCTGCTCTGAAATAACTGATCTCTCTGGGTTATGCCATTGCACTTCAGCCTCAACATAGTTGTTTAAAAGTTAGGCAATACAAAAGTCAACACCACCGCACTGATAATTTGTGACCTTCTGTGACAGGAGGCTTAGTGTGTTCTTGTAGTAGACTAAGACAAAATAAAATAGGAGGAGGGTGGCATTCCATTTTGAAGCAATTTAAGATGGTGCGAAACACATGAATGTAATACTTAACAAAAGCCTCACCATATAACAAGAGCAGGGCAATAGGATTTGATTACAATCATGTTAAACAAAGTCACAGTTGTGGACAACCTTTGCAAATTCTAAACTGATAACTAATGCAAGTAAGCTCTGCCTCTTAGTTTTGTTTTGTTTTATTTTATTCGCCTTTGAAGGTAAAATGCCACGCAAGCTGTTTCCTTTCTATGAGATCTAATTAATTAAAAACGCTTATGCATGATCAGGATCTTGGGGGACAGCTCGGCGGTTAAGAGCAATGGCTGCTCTTACAGGTAACCGGGGTTCAATGGCCAGCACCCACATAGCAGCTCACAGCAGTCTGCAACCAGTTCCACAGGGTCCACATCCTTCTTCTGTTCTCTGCAGACACTGTCCACCTGTGGCACACAGGCACACATGCAAACAAAACACCCATGAACATGAAAAAAAAAACATTTAAAAATTGCTTACGAATGAAGATAGCTTCTGGTTGCTCTTCAGTTCAGAAAGATTCCCCTGGCCTTAGGGTATTGCTTTGAACAAAACAACTAAAAAGCTTTGGGGAGACGGTGTCATCTTCTGGTCAGCAGCTACTTCATTTTCTTGGTGTCTGTACGCTAAACTCCCGGGCTGTAATGAACCTTAGCTGATTTATTTGAATCGGCACGCAGGGCTGGCTCACTTGGTGGAGTTCTTGCCTACCATACAGGGAGCCTGTGTATGAAGACAAAGGGCAAGAGGGCTGATTCCTGTAATCCCAGCACTCAGGTGATGGAGGCAGGGGGAATCAGAAGTTCAAGGCCATTCTCAGTTACACAGCGGCAAGTCTGAGGTCAGTATGGACCCTGTGAGACCTTGTCAGCAGTAAAGGAAGGGCCAACAAGATGGCTCAGCCAGTAAATGTGCTGGCTGATTCAGCCTGGCAACCTCAGGACAATCTGAGAGGCCACATAAAGGTGGAGAGAGAGAACAGATGCTACAAAGATGTCCTCTAACTTTACACACACACATCCGCATCAAATAAAAAAATAGATCAGTGTGCACGATTTCTTGTTACAAAGTGTTACAACTGAAGTTCTCTAAAACTTTTCTTAATTCCCATGAGCATTATTTATTTCTATTAGGCTGCTGTTTACGTCTCTCCAATTATAAGCCATCCTAAGTAACTTGTGGCACTGCAAAAACTATAGCTTTGTGTCCTCAGGAATACAACAAGCCACAGCCACAGCAAGGCTTCCTACAACCACACCAAGCCCTGGTCAGAGGTGGCTGTTCAGGCTTGTTTGTTTAAAAAAGATGTTCTCTGCCCTAGCTTAAACATTCTTATCTCTCAGTGAGTGGGTGCCCCTGGGACAAATCAAAGACCTAAATACTTAAATTTTTAGGAAGGGAACTTTCCTTCACTGTAGTTAATCCTATCCTATGATGTGTCCTTTACTGCTGTTTTTATGCTAAGGTTTCTAATTTCCGAGATTCTATCTACATTCTAAACAGGATTTTTACTTTAGGATAACAACGCAGATTTTTCAAAGATACACATATAATTACATCTGACATCTACTCTCATTATATCTGCTTATATTTACCATTATCATTTCTGTCAGTTGTGATGATGATTAGCACTTGAGAATTGATGAAAACAGTTTATATAGAAACCAGGAAACACAGAGAGCCTTTCATTCAGCACTGTTTGTATCATTTGTCAACCTTTGCATATTTCATGACTGACTCTTGGCTTTCGAGAGACTCATCTTGCTTTTGTGTCTTATAATTACCATTTTCTCAAGGCTGGTTATGCTTTCGCTACTGGCCAGCAGAAAAGAATTCATTCTGGTCCATCTGTACTTTAAATCTCAATTGCTACAGTCACTGAAAAAACAAACTAAAACAAACAACCAAAATGACTCTTCTGAAAACAACAACATTCTGCCTATTTCCACCACGTCCTGCTGTTATGTTAAAAAGGGAAGTCCACTAGTCAGTGGAGAGTAAAATTAGAGAACTAAACTGGAGAAAATGAATTACAATCTGGATGCTTCCAAAGAGCTCACACAAGGGAAAAAATAACCTTATCACCTTCTTTTAAACAAATGGTTATGGTTTATCAAAAATTATATAGAAGGTTTCAACTTGTACCACTCATTTGGGTTTTCCTCTGAATAACTCAATGTCCTTCTCTTTTCTGAATTACAACCTTTATTACTTATATACATACACAGAAGTGCCTTTCCAATCCATTTCTTAAAATGAGACTACCATTAAAATTAAAAGGTATTTGCCAGTATACTTAGAAATAACAGGCAATTTTGATGTTTTAAATGTATTTAAAATATTGTTAAGATTTGTGTGTGTGTGTACATGTGTGTGTACCTATGTATATGGGTGGGTACCCAAAGGAGAGGGCATTAATGTTTTGAAGCTGAAGTAAGAGACATCTGTAGACACCTGGCTTGGGTACCAAGATCTGAACCCGGCCTTCAACTTGAAGCAGCAAATGCTCTTAATCTCTGACCCATCTCTTCTGCTCCTCAAATTCTTTTTAAAAGCAAAAAGTATTTATTACTTTAAAGCCATGCCAACCAAAAGTTTTCAAAAAGCAATTAAGAATGCCAATGTCATGTAAATATAAAAGACAAGAATTGTCTTAACTAACTCAAGTACTGGACAATTTTACCCAGACTTCAAGCATGAAAGTTGACAAAATCCATGAAATATTTCATGCTAAGTTTAAAAAGAACCAAACCATAAAATATTCTAAGAAAACGGTTTTGTTAGGCACCTCAGAGGTAGCTCACTGTCCTCATCGTTGATCTACACTCTGCAACCAGGTGAGATACAGGGGTCCCTGTGGTCTGCACAGACACAGAAATGCAAATCACTTATAAAACCGCAGTCACTGAAAGCTCTAAGCACATGAGTTTTAATGCAATGATCTAATTCTCTGATGGATTAAAATGTTCTGTCAGCTTCCCTATTTTCTGCAACTTGGAGGGATTGAAAAGCTATTATGGAGAAAACAAAATCACATTTAAAAATCAGAATAGACAGAAGAAATAGCTTGCAGTCTTATTGGAAGGCTCTATTCTAATTACTAGCATCAGATAGAAGAACCTTCCATACTGAAAAATATTGGGTTTTTTGCTTCTATCCACTGTGTTTTATTACCGTTCAGATTTAGAACATTTGTGCTGGGAATGGTGGCATGCACCTTTGATTCTAACACTTTTGGATCTCTGTGTGCTCAGGCCAGCCTGGTCTACAGAGTGAGTTCCAGGCCAGCCAGTGTTACAGAGTAAGAACCTGTCTCAGGAAATAAATAAGTAAGTAGGCAAGTAAATAAATAAATAACTAAAAAATTTATAATAAAAAAAATCCTCCCCAATGTCAAATTGTAACCTAATCAGAATAGAAAATTAAAATTAGCTATAATACTTATAAAAAACAAGGCTAGTTAAAGATAACTTACCATATATTACAAGTCCCTAGAGAGCCCCAGAACAGAATGGTGTTGATACAGACAGACAGAGAAGAATCAGAAAGGGCAATCCAGAGGTAGGTCCAAACACACATGTCATCTTTCCATGTGACAAGTGTAACACTTCAGCCCCATGAAATATCCTGGGTCTTGTAATAATTAGAATTTAGGTCATTGGTTATGCACCTGGGAAACAAAAAGAAACAGGATCCTGGGGGCTGGAGAGATGGCTCAGAGGTTAAGAGCACTGGCTGCTCTTCCAGAGGTCCTGAGTTCAATTCCCAGCAACCATATGGTGGCTCACAACCATCTGAAATGAAATCTGGTGCCCTCTTCTGGCTTGTGTGCAGGTATACATGCAAACACACAGTGTACTCATAATAAATAAATAAATATTAAAAAAAAAAAAGAAACAGGATCCTATCTCATATCGCATGCAACATTGAAAACTGAAGTAAGTTTTAAATGTTTCTTTTTAAATGAGGTAAAAATATACAAGACAACTTCTCATGATCTTGAGGTAAGCAAACCATGCTGAGCACAGCAGAAATCTCAGAAGCCAAAAAGGAGAAGACATATTCGATTAAATAATTAACAGTTTTCATTTGACAAAAGACATTATACACAGAAGGAAACATCACAAAGATATTTTCACACATATAACAAACTATTAACACCTTTAAAAAACTGAGCTCCTAGAATTTGAAAATGGAAAGATGGGCTCTGAAAGTGAGATGAAGACAAAAGACACTCAGACAGACATGTGACACACAAAAGCAGACTCAGCATTAGTGGCAGGAGAGAAAATGAAAAATCAATCATCAGAGACAGTGAGGCTGGCAAGAACTGAAAGGGGACATCCCGTGCTGGAGAGAATGCAGGAAATGGGAGGTGGCTTGCTATTCCTTTCAGTAATCTAGCAATATCTATTAAAATTAAAAACAAACATACCGTTTGACCAAGCAATTCCACTTCTGGGAATCTACCCTATAGGGAAAAAAGGACCAGTATGTAAGTGCGTTACGTACAGAGACATTCACTGAAGCATTGTTGCTGTGCCGTAGGCTGGCAAAGGCAGTACTGAGTATAATATGAATGTCTATCAGTAGAGAAACAAACATGCCAAACACCTTTCCTGCTGCATATTGTATAATCACTCAAATGAATGGGATAGAGTTGTCTTGATCAACTTGGGAGGTTGATAAGGTGAGAAACACAGACCGAAGAGTAAATGTCTAGCTAGCATTCCTTCTAAGGCCGGTAGCAATGTATGTGAACACACTTTTCTGGGTCTAAAGCGAGGAAAGGAAACACATAGACCAATCTAGTAAGTGCCACGTGAGCGGTAAATGGAGACAGGGACCGTGTTTAGGCTGGCTTGCTATTTAGTATGAGCACAGTTACTGTCAAAGTTATTTTTGATCAAGAATATCAGCCTACATTAGTAGAAGTATCCCAGGGTATTTGTGTTTTGTAAACTGTCACTGAAAAGACAAATTCCTCCTTGTTGGCTCGTGCTCATCTCACCAGGGTTACTTTTTTTGTGGCTTGCAAATATCTACATTCTTTTCCCCCTGTCTATTCTATGTATGTTCTATAGCTTATGCCCAAGCTAAATAATTTGGCAACACAAACTATACTCCATCTCTAGGAACTCCTAAACTGTTTCTAAACCATTGCTCTATGAAAAACAATTTCAAGTCACTTATACAGTTGCAAATCTTCCAGTTGTCACATTTTTCAAAATTAAAAAAATAAGAAGTGAATGTACTTTCTTAATAGTTTTAAGATCTCTCTCTCTCTCTCTCTCTCTCTCTCTCTCTCTCTCTCTCTCTCTCTCTCTCACCAAGCTGGGCACTATTTGTGCAGAACTTTAATCCCAGTACTTAGGAGGCAGAGGCTCTCTGTGAGTTGGAGGCCAGCTTGGTCTACAGAGTGAGTTCCAGGACAGCCTGGGCTATGTAGAGAGACCCTGTCTTGAAAAACCAACAACAACAACAACAACAACAAAATACTTAAAAAGGAAAGAAAGAAAATATCCAAGACAAGACCCAAACTGCGTTCTAGCGGCACCAGCATCCGGCGTATGCTTATGTGGATGGCAGGGTACAGCCATGTACACACACACATGTGGAGGCCAGAGGCAATGTTGGGTGGCCTCTTCAATTTGCTCCATCTGTACTTTTCAGAAAAGATCTCACACTGAATCTTGTGCACACTGACTGGCCAGACTGGCTGCCAATCGAGCCCTAGGAAATACCTTGCTCTCATCTCTCCTCCGCTGCGATTAGAGCCACACACTTCCCACATGGATGCATTTGAACTATGGTTCTCATACTTGTGCAGTCAGACCATCTAGCTCAGTAAATATAATTCTGATATCTTTGCTCTGATCAGACAATTGCCCCTACGTTCTTTCATTCCAATACAATATTAAAGAACAACTAGTGAGAAAATCCACATTCTTTCATATTTCAACTCAGACTAGCCTAATGGCAAGAACTCAACATATTCATTGTTTGGCTCAGATTTTAAAATGGACTAATCAAATGGGAACTCTCATGATGGGATAGTCAAAATTATCCCTTAGGTGAAAATGAGCCAGGAAAAAAATAGCCTGGGAATAGCTGGACCACGGCTGGATAAGAGCCCAGGTATCTGTGAGCAAATCTGACCTGTTGCTGTATTTAGTGTGAAACCTGGGACTTTTCAGTCATCTGAGCTAGGTAGCTTTAGTTATATTATTCAGACACTTTTGGTTAGATTTTCTATCAGCTGCAATCAAAAGTTGACCAATCAATAAAATCTTCAATGTCCATGCAGAACGGTTTACTAAAAGGAACTAACTCAAAAGTCCCAAATTTTTTCCATTTACTAAAGGTATCCTCATGCTCAATTACCTTTGTTAGGTAACACTTGGGAGAATTTTCTGAAAAAATCCTTAGTGGAAACCCCCACCTAAACTTGGTCACCCAGGGTGAGTTTCTAGTGAGTACACAAAAGCGATTCTCCTAACAGCATCACATCCATGAGATCTCAGAGAAGCCATCATCTCTCATTCTCATTCCACTTTCTCTTCTGTGCCTCCCTCTCTGCACCCTTTCTCCAATAGAAACTAGTGGGGGTGAGGACCAGCAGTTTCCATGTACACCGTAGGACATTCAACTTTATTCTTGGCTCCTTTTTACTAGAAAGGAAAACCCCCATCCACCTCCAAATAATTAGGATATTCAAAGATATCTCTAGATATTGTCAAACATCTCCATGGAAGGGAGAACCTCAAAATTACCTTGGATCCCCTCCTATCCTAGACCAATAGTCAGTTAAGTTGTTCACCAGACATTGCTGTGCTATAGGATTCACAACCCTTGGAGTGTGAACATTCCTCTGTGTGTCTTGCAGAACAACCTTTCTGGACATCTCCTTGGCCAGTGAACTCTGCCTGGCCAATCTTCCTCTCTTATTGTCCCACAGCATGGTGTCTGAACTCTCTTACTGTCCTTCTTCCTGGAAAAAAAATATATAACTGATTCCTTCTGATTGGAGATTCCAACCAATCACTTCTTGAGCTGTTCCAGGAACTGCTCTCCCAGGCATTCCCAGTGGACTTCTCCGAAAGGGATTTTCGGATGAAGTATGTGCTCATGTCTGTAGCGTACTCCCCAGATGAGGTCCTGGATCCTGGATCACTGATATCATCCACACCATGTGAAGGTACCCCCATACCCATCTCTCCATGATAACGTGTCATTCTCTCTAATCCATCTCTAGGACTAGACTTACATAATAATTACTGCAGACCCATACCAGCTCCTCAGATTTACCTATAGTCTCCATGAAATTTCAGGGGTGAAAAAAACCTCTTGGGTTTTCTTATAAAAGTAGACAAACTGCCTCTAAAGTTTAAGAACCCCAAGCAGCTTACAAAAACTTTGAAATACATTAAAGCTGAAGGACCAGCAACAATAACAACTAGATTCACTATCACTGACATGAAGACAAACAGATCAATGAAAGAAAACAGAAAGCCTGTCAGCAGACACTGAAACGCGGGGACAATTGAGCTTTGACGAAAACACACGGCATTTCAATAAACAAAGAATAGTCTTTTCAACAAATGGTACCAGAGATGTTTGTTTATATAGAAAAATGGGAACTTTCATTCATATCTCACTCCATTTGTAAAAATTAACTCAAAATTAAAAACAGCTCTAAACAGATGAGAGTTCTGGAAAACAGGGGGAAACTTTTGTGACCTTGGATTCTATAGACTTCTTAGAGTCAACAACAAAGCACTGAAAGAACAAGCTGAAGACCATCAGAGTTCAAAACATTTGCTCATCTGATTATAAAGAAAATACAACCCCACAGGCTGGGAGACCACATTTATAGAGTTTATATCTTTTATCCATGTTTACAACTGGAGATGTTTCAGATTGCTGAATATTTGAGGTTTGGGGTTTCTGAATTAGGGATGTAGCAGATGTATTCATAAAGTTCAAGAATTCGCAACTTCCTAAGTGTCGTCAAGAAGTGAACGGATAATCAGACAGTGACATTGCCATGCGACAGACTATTACCTAGCAATGGAAAGAATTAGTAATAGCATGTGCAACATCTGTTAGAATGTGGATGTGCTACAAAATAGTTCTATTAAGTGAAAGAGGCCAGACCCAAAATGGGGGGAGATAAAAGTAGGGGTGTTATTTACAGTATCATCCACTCAACATCTTTAATGTGCAACCTAATCTCTGGGGTGGTGGGTGGCAGGTGAGGGGTGGAAAGCATTGATAGTTGCCTGGCTGGGGTACACGGGTGGAGGGAATAATACAAAGGACAGAAGGAACCCCATGGGGGAGAGAAGCAGTCCACACTCTTGCTGCTGCTGGTGTTGTACTTGGACACTTTGTTTCTGTACTTTTTATTTTGGAGAACTAAGGACAGATATGGGATCTCATGCAGGTGAGGCAAGCACTGGACACTGAGCATCTACACACCCCAAATGCAGACTGGGAAACTTACGTGCACTTTTCTGTATGTCAACTAGGCCTCAGTAAAGCTGTCTTCTTAGCAGGAATAAGAATGTAATATCAACTCATAGACCATGTGGGGTTACCATGTCCTGGGGACAACTGAAATTGGCTCATGCAACATGGGCTTCCAGAAAAGGGAGCAATCAGAGGGATGGCTGTTTTATAGAATTCTGCTAATGGCATCAGAGCAACAGAACTCCCAGTTCTAGGAACCCTGTCCTGGGAGATGTAATCTGCACCAGAGTGGGGAGTAGCTAGGCAGAACCTCCAGAAGTGCTGAGCACAGATCTTTGCTATGATTCTCCTCTTAAAAATCTGCAAAGAGGAGTTGGGTGTGGTGGCACACGCCTTTAATCCCAGCACTCTCGAGGCAGACACAGGCAGATCTCTGAGTCTGAGGCCAGCCTGGTCTACAAAGTGAGTTCCCTATCTTGAAAAAAAAATTTAATCTGCAAGGACATGAATTGCCTATCACTGTTCTATGTTCTTCACAATGTATAACTGCAACCATATGGAACAAAACACACAGAAGAACAACAGAAGGAAAGGTGGAAACAAAAGGAAACCGATCTGATATAGAACTAAGGAGCCTGAATTCTCAAAGACAATAATTAAGTTAGATGCTTTGTCCAATGTTTAGGACAATATTTGTCCATGATTCCACCAGATTCAACTACATTAACATACAAATAATACTTAGAATGTCAGCATTGTTCCCCTAAGACATGAAACCTGCATACTGATCTATTAATTCATCTCAGCACGTGATGTCAAGTGTGTTTTTCAAACACCCTTCAGCTCCTCCAAGTGCTTCTGTAGCCCACAAGGATTGGTTTTAACATTTAAACTAATTTACTGTAGATACAAAGGAAAAAAAAAAAAAACAACCCTTTCGCTTATTCTTGCACATGGTTGACTCTTGATTTATTAAGATACTAAATACCATGCTTTGTATCCTGAACTACAACCCCCCTGGTTAAGACACTCATGTAACCCTGCTAAGCAAAGGCGCACTTACAGCTTCAGCAAAGAGGCCAAGGGTAACAGTGCAATGAGACCACCCCCCACACACACACCCAACCTGTGCCTACCTAGAGGGTAGGTGACAGTTCCCTGAAAATAAACATGATGATCACTTATTCACAGCAGCTACAGAGGTGGAAGTCACATAGTAGTGCCAAGTGCTTAAAGAAAATTTCCCTTTTCAGTTGCTTAAAAACATAAACCTCCCAGCTAAACCCTGCACCCTCCTACCCCCGCTCCTGCATCTAAGCTGACTGGTCTCACTGAACACTTATCCACCACCAGCTCACTACAGGCTCATACCTGTGCAAAATCCATCTGCAGGGGAACTAGGGCTCAGTCCTGGGTGTCTTTGCAAGGCTAATCCTATGGATCTCTATGACACCCCAAAAGCTAAAAATCAGTTCTTTTTATGTAATAAAGGCACAAAGGACGTCCTACTTTTTTTTCTTTTTCTTCTTTTCTTAGACTGGGTCTTATGTAGCCCAGGCTGTCCTTGAACTTAGCAGAGGATGACATTGGACTTCTGATTCTCTTGTTTCTACCTTCCTAAGGGCTGAAATTATACATCGCTGGAGACTGAGCACAGCCAATGCTGTCAGCCAAGCATTTTTACTAACCGAGCAACCCCCAGAGCCCAACATAACAGGCTCTCCTCTCTCTCTCTCTCTCTCTCTCTCTCTTTCTCTCTCTCTCTCTCTCTCTCTCTGTGTGTGTGTGTGTGTGTGTGTGTGTGTATGTGTGTTAACAAAGCAAGAGCACTTCCATGAAAGCAACTACAAAATATCCAAATACTTACGAGAGATTACATGACAGGCTTTTCAAAAACACTTCCCTAGATTCTATAAACACTTTAAAATTTATTACTAGAATTTTCATTCTTGGGATTAGAAGTCACAGAAGGCCAGCAGGTGAAGAGCTTGCTATGTAAGCGTGGAAAGTTTTAGGTCACCAGCACCCACATAAAAGGCAAAAGCAGCATTCCGTGCCTGTAACCCCAGCCCTGGTCACTGGATCCCAGGGCCCTGCTGCCGGCCAGAGAACTCTGGGAGCTCCAGGTTCATTAAGAGACTCTTGTCTCAAAAAAATAAGGAAAAGGATGATAGAAGAAGGTTCTCAACACTCATCTCTGGACTACATACACACACAAACACATGTATGTACACACATACTTACAGACTTTGCATTCTAAAATATTAAAAAATAACTTCCTCTGTGAGATGCTACCTGCTTATATCCATGTGACAATCAAATTTATATAGTCAATCAAACCGTTTCTTTTCATTTGTGCTAAGTGGACTATCTGTGTAGAATTCCCTAATGACACAGAGGAAAATGTTATCTGGGAAAACGTTGTGGGAGGGGAAACAAGGCTGAGATGGCCCTTAGGAAGGACTGAGGAGTAACTAAGAGGCCCCCCATGAGCATTATCCCCACATTCTAACATGCAAGTGCAGGGATGTCCTCAGTTTTACCCAGAGGAGTTAAGTTTACATCACAATGGGTTAAAAGACAAAGCAGGTATAGTCTTATAGCCAAATCTCAGAGGATGAGGTCTCCATTGCAGAAGGAGGAAGAAAGAAAACCCCAAAGTACTTTTGATTTTCCCAGGCCACTACAAGGAGTAAGGAGAAAAGGATGTGAAGCCTCCTCAAGAGATGCTCACATACAAGGAAGCCTACTTCTCCCTGGCTCCTGCCTGTCCATCAGAGGGCTCGATCGGCTTCTACACAATAGGGTAACGAGAGAACAATACTGAATTCAGCGGAGTGCTCACATGTCTAGTCGGATAATGAATATATATCGGAGTTGCCAGTTAGCACAGCTGGGCTCTAGAGGCCCCTGACTTGGGCAGCTATCACTGGCCTCTTTATTATTCCGGGGTACACTTTGTTCCTGGTGGTGCTGGGGGGGTTGGCAAGTGAGTTTTCCCTCAGTTGCCGGAGTAAGTGGAAACTTTTAAGAACTTGCCTGGCATTCCAGAATATTCAAAGGAGCCATGACAAGCATGGCGAAGGGGACATACGTTAGGAAGCTTACTCACTCATTATTTGGTCTGCTCTATTGAGGTCAATGTTAACCTTCATATCAACAGAACAAATGGTCTTGCTAACATTCAAGCATATTGGCCTCAAGACGAAAAGATTGCACCCCAGTCCCTGTTGGTGGGGAACCCTAAATTCTGCTAATGTTTCACAATCACTGTACTAGTTGAACATAACAAGTCCCAAGACCTCTCAATTGCTACTTCATCATTAATCAAATAAAACCAGTCTAAATAAAGTTTCTCTCAAGGATTCTCCTAGCTTTGAAATCCTATGACTAAGTTTTTTCCATTTTCTTCAACACTTACTTGTCCCAAGCCACAGTTGCAAGAAGTGACCTTACACTATGCTGAGGAAGAATTGATCATTCTGGGAAAGGGGCTCCTAAGCCCTGGGAGCTGGTACTCCCGCTTTCTGGTGACATAACGACTGTGTGGGTCTGTCTCCACTGTGCAGGTAGAATAAGTCCTGCTGAAAACCATGAGGCCACCAGCCCCCTCTCAGAAAATCCAACAAAGCAGCCTCCTAGAAAATGTTACTAAAATGATCTGGCTTCAGGAGTACTTCCTCAGAGGAAGTGTGCCACCGTGGAGATGGAGCTTTGAGGTCTCAAATGCCCAAGCTACACCCAGTATGAAACAAATCCAGTCTTCCGGCTGCCTTCAGATCAAGATGTAGAACTCTCGGCTCCCCCAGAGCCACACTTCCTACCATGATGATACTGGGCTAACCCTCTGAAACTGGAAGCCAGCCCCAATTAAATGTTTGCCTTGGTAAAAGCTGCCATGGTCATGGTACACTTTCACAGTTCTCTGTTACAACCTCTGAACAATTCCAGGATATAATAACGTTTCCATCCTATCGATGAGAAACTAAGATGCACAAAAGTAACTTTTAGAGGTCCCAGAGCTGGTTAATTGGCAGAGACCAAATCCAAATCCAGGCAGTGCTCCAAAGCCGTATGCAGTGACTTCCCACAGATCAGCAGACCTGAGAAGGTGACTTTTAGTGACAGCGCTATCTTCTCCCAGCTCCCTTGGCTGTGCTGTATGAGCTGAAAAGGAATCCCCTGGGGAAAACACTTCCCAGACCTAGCTGAACTCAAACTGCTAGTGCTGTTCTAGTAAACATGAAATTTATAAATTGATAACTTCCCTTCTTGCATCTGAGGACACAAAGCTAGCAGACCAGTTCATCAACCTAAAGCCCAAAACTTATCTAAAAATGGTAGTTCCCAGCTGGAAATGGTGTTTTGGATTCCCCTTAAGATTTTGTGTGCCCCCTCACTCATACTCATTCTCATTCTGTCTCTGTCTCTCTCCGTCTCTCCCTCTCTCTCTCTCTCTCTCTCTCTCTCACTCTCTCTCTCTCTCTCTCTCTCACACACACACACACACACACACACTTCTAATCTCCATGTTTAGAAGTACATATGGATTCTGGTGATCCTAAACCTTCCCAAGATAACCCAACCCTTCCCCTGGAGCAGATGAAGGTCTTCCTTTAATTTCCAAAGGTAAGCATCTCATCCCACCCCACATTGTTCTGTTTTCCCAGCCTCCTCTATTCCCCACAGCAAGGACAACAAACCTGAAACGAAAGGCTGCAAATGCATGCCAAATGCCAAACTGGCTACTTGATGAATATATAAATGCAACTGACATTCTCCACAGCCTGCATCCCTCTCTTCACTCTGGGATATATTATGCCACTCCCTCTTTTTATAGAAACATGCTACTTTAAATGCTAATTCAGATACAGCACTCGATTTTTTTCTTCATTTTGTTTTGGATTTCTAACATCAACATGACACTAGATTTCTTTTTGGCTCTGACTAGATATTCTGAACTCTTCAATATTTGTTGGGGGCGGGAGGGTACAGTGCTACAGAGAAAATACATTCGTTTTAAAACATAGCCAAATATGGTTTGCATGTCTTCTACTTTGCTTGAATTAAACCCTTTTCTCCTCTTTCCGGAAATGTTGCCTTCATCTTGCTGAAAAAAAAAATCTCATAAATCTTTTTCAAATCTATTGCAAAACCACGGTGATTCCCTCACCCTGCATTCTGGAAATAACCTCATTTTATCCAAACTACTTTTCAGAACAGCCAGGCAAGGCATTATGTTCTGAGCTTAAGTCTTTTTAAAAAGTACACAGAACTATACATATCAATGGCATCTGCCCAAACCTATTCAATGACTTAGAAGGTCGCTACCCAGCTTGTCTCAAAATAAGGAACTCCAATCTCGGAGAAGCCCTGATCTCGTGCAGGAAATTCTGTCAGTCACACAGCAGTGTCAAGTTCACCCATCTCAGCTCCCCTCTGAGTCTCCAGAGACCAGCACTTTTCTCTGCTTTGAAGGCCCTCAGCACTTTTCGACAGCAGTCTCTCTGTGTGTGGATCACTTTCATTTCCCACACCATCCCTGGATATCCTTGGCTCTTCCTACATATGGAAGATAGATGGAAGGAAGTGGAGTAAGTGTATTGCCTTCTGCGCACTTCCTAATTCATTCATACAGCAAAGGTTTTCAACATCTGCTCAAACCTCTGGTAGAGTGGTCTCGGGCCACTTTTGCTAAAAGGCAGTGAGAGAATAACTAAACGTGTAATAAAAGCACAACAGTTGTGCTTCACCTTGTGTCTCTCTGCTGCCTTTACTGTGGCTGAAGGCACAGGGGAACAGCAAAACCTCACACAAACCTCCAGAGAGGAAGGCAACCAGGCCACTTGCAGAGGTGGAAGTGTCTATGATGACTGGAATGGTGGAGGCTGAAAACCCCATGGCTGCTGCAAATCCCCCTTAGAGGTTCAGCAATACGAGAGATCCCTGGACTCTGAAGAGACAGGTGCTCCCTCTGGTCCACTCTGGGCATCTATAGGTGAGTAGGGTCTTCACAGAGGTATCAGGGATGTAAATGTCATGATATCTAGCGCTCTCATGGACAACTACATGAAAAGAACAGACTCCCAGAACCAACTTGAAGGGGGAGGCCAATGGCTCCTTTATGTGTTTATATTTCCAATATGGCTATATTGAACAAATAAATCCTTTCTGCTTCTTATGATTACTTGCCTACTTAACAGGCATATGTGGCTGGGTGGCCAAACCTAGCATGTTGAGGCAGCCAGAGTCCAAGTTTTTAAGTAGAAACACCAGAGTCACATAGCCAGCCCGCCCAAAGTCTCCCATTAATGAGACTTCAGCTGTCCTCAAAGGCAGGTACATGTAAGTGAAGTATTGAAGGGAAATACCTTCGAGGTCCACACGAATGAATTTCTGGTTCTAGATTGTGTCAGAGAAGGTATGATGAAAATGAGCATTGCTTTACAGATAATGAGATGGGCTTCCTACAGGCCTGTAACAGTCTGTCTAGATTCCTACTGGATATCTCATGTGACCAGCGTCATTGGGGGTACAGCTACTTCCAGAATGGTGAACGGAAAAGGTGAACAGAGAAGAAACGGAAGTTGATGAAGACACCAGCGCTGTTGCCAGATCAGGCAATTAAGGGAGAACATGGCATCACCCTGACTCTCGGGTGCCGTTCCTCAGCATGTGGGCATCCCTTTCTAGAGCTCCCGTGTACATTCAGAGCTGTTTCCGCTTGGGTTCCTGCTGCCGGGTACCCCTAAAAGCCATCTCTAAAGCTCATGTGGCCAAAGAACACGAAGCTGAGAAATCACCTAAGAATCATTCATTGCTTCTACAAAAATAAAGTGCTAGCTGCAATGATTTTTATACATTCCCAGGCCCACTGGGCTCCATGCAAGAACACAGCCAAGCTCATAATTAAACAAGACAGAGGAAAGGCCATATTTAGCAGTGGGGAGAATCTACTGCTAAGAATAGATAGTACAATTCCATTTGCTTTGTGGAGAGATCTGAAAGCCCATTAAAAAGCAGGCAGGGAGGAGGTGGGAAGAACTGGCTCCAGCCAATTTCCTGCTCCTCTCTCCAGGGCATAAACACTACACAGGCACTCCAGGGAATTCCATAAAAAATAACAATAAATAAATAAAATAAATAATAAATAATAATAATAAATAAATAAAAAATAAAAGGCCTCTGTCCTGGGGAGCTGTTTATTTAGGCAACTAACAAAACACAAAGGCACCTTTCAAAATAAGTGGTAGCTGCCAGGGATGCGTGGCTTTTGTTCCTAACTATTCATCAGCTCACATCTTTGCCTTTTTCACTTTTTCTGCTCTTTTTGCCTAAAAACAAATTCCTTGGGCACAGATGTCTATTTAGAAATGCCAGGCAAGTCCTCAGTAGGAGACCACCAACACTAACACAGAGAGTGGTGACCAGCCAAGTAAAAACCATATCAAAGTCCCAGGCTGAACTTAACGACACCAAGGACACAGAACCTGCCACTCAACCATATAGCATCTGTGTCCTAGCAGACAGGCCTGGTGACAGGGGCTATAGAGACCCAGCAGAATACATTCACTCTGCTGGAGGCTGCCTGAGTGGTGGGAGGTGGACTTGTGTCTATTCCACAAACAGCAATACTGGAGATATTACTATAGCAGGCTTGTCAGGAAGAACAACCACCAGACTCAAGTTCTGAAGCTCAAGATTATAATTCATCACCATAATGCAATGATCTCATTTTCCTCCTTGCCTACCTTCTGGCAGCATATCAGAGGCAATTTTGAGAGCTCTCAAACCTATCCACCCAATTCAGTGTATGCTCTTAGTGCCCAACACGGGAAACTTCCAGGTATTACAGAACTGCAGTCATCTGGGGACGATCTTCATCAAGAGACCAAAAAACAAAATAGTTTTGATGCATCCTCATATTTGAAATAGATTTTTTTAAATATAATATCTCTGTAAGTTATTTTCACCCCAGGGCAAAGGTTTGGTTCAAAGCTTGACTTGCACTTTCACACAATTAAGAAGTGAAGTCATAGAAGACGTAACGTAAGCAATGTACTTAACTGCCACAGCTTGCCGTATTGGGAGACTTTAGCCTCTCCATCTCTGCCTTTTTCTACAGTAGCGACTTTTCACACAAACCTGCTTCCCACACATCCCTTACACTTGTATGGTAAACGTATTTAGAATCCATGGAATTTTGCTGTATACTTTTACATTTTAAAATGTAAATGCTGCCTTCTCTCTGGGACTTGTTCATCACTGCATCTGTGTCAATATTTAACCGTCTATAGACTATTTCTTTGCATAGCTACACCAGTACCATGATTTTGGTGGACTGCCGAGGGAGAAGAAACACGGAATGTGGTGACTTAAGTTGTGAGGAAATGGAAGGAAAAAAACTGCTCTGAGAATCAGGGATCCAAAGCCTTCCTTGAATGGAAAAGAGAAGCTAAAATCCGCCTAATACAGCAAGCTGGAGCAGAGATAAGATTTGAGGCCTTAAAGAAGATTAGAGTGCTGGAAAGCCTGTGGGGAAACTTAGCTGAGGTCACATTTATCTAGTAACATCTTGCCTGGAAGGCAGCTCCCTTTGGCTTTTCTCGTGGCTTGCTCTTTGCACTTCAAAATAAAGGTCTTAATCAACTCTGGCACCTTCTAAACTTTATTTATAGGTCATACAGTCTTCATGCCAGCACCCATCAAAATGATTGCAGAAAATTAGAGGAGAATTGAATTATTTTTTCTCAATATTACTGTTTGCTTTTATAATCTCTCCCTCACGAGAAAGCATATGTTCTCTCTTTTATTTATGAAAATTTTATTTTTTAATGTAGCATACATATGTTTTAGGACTGTATACATAAAAGTTATTTTTAGCTTATTCAAAATAATATTTAAAAATGTCAAACAAAGCTAATACATGTTATAAGTTTCAAAGTGGTAGGAATGCAACTTTAAAGTAGCAATATCAAGATAACACGAATTAGAAGCAGCAAGCAAAAGCGATTTCCTCTGAGCCACAGCCCCTCTGACAGGTTCAGTCTCGTGGCTTGGAGAGCAAGGACCGTGAGGCCCACGCTGAGGCTTGTTCATGCCTACATGGAAAATGAAGGACTCAACCCAACAGCAGGTGCCAGCAGAACAACTCAGTCTTCCTGCAGAAGAGTGGAGGAGTTGAAAGCATTTGCTAGCAGGCATTTTGTTTGCAGTACACAGGGTGAGGAAGCTCTGGAAGAAAAATCATGTCCTGTGACATTGGCTGAAACCAGCTTAAAAAGAAAAGCTGCACTGTCATCCTTCACTAGCTCTGTATTGAAATGAACCTGGCACTGTTTGTAAAAAGTGTTTCTCTTTCTGGGTGTCATAAAGGACCATGCATGCAGAGAATAATTACTGGCCCGCTGTGTGGCATTCTCTGAGGATACTGCGGGCTGTGGGGTTCTGCCATATCACCCGTTGTTAATTCTTTGAGGGTAAGTGTAGTAAATAAAAAAAAAACTGTTAAGTTTGGGGTTGACTCATTTAGAAATATTAATTTTTGCAGAATCCACTCTTGACCCACGTGCTTTATTCTACCACCCAATAAATCAATTGATTTTTATTAGAGAAGGGACTTTAAATGCCCTATGTAATTCAAAGCGCAGGCTCCAAACACACTTATTTCATTATCCTTTTTTTTGAATTAATGATTCCATTTTCTCAAGTGAAGGAATATTTTTTTTCTCTTTATCATGTGTTTTCACATCAATTCATGGCTATTAGCTAAAATGAATAGAACTGAGATTTCACTGTGAAAGTACATTTAGCTCTTACACAGACGCAATGGCCTTAACTTCTAAAACTGTATGAGCTTTTGATAGGTATTGGACATATATTAATAAATCTAAGGAGAATTACTGTAAAGGTTGAAACCAAATCTGAACAAATTTGTAAAAGTTTTCAAATAAAGTATAAGAGAAAAATCCAGGGTGCTTAAGAACTAAATAAAAAGTATAGAGAAAACAGGACTGTTTTCTTGCCTACAAAGAGATCTCATGTAGTTTCTCTACTTTTCTCATCTTTGACTTCTAAAGTTTTCTTTTTTGGGAACAGGATCCTACTTGTGACTTAGAAAAGGAAAGCATTTAACCCTAAGGGCACTTCCTAACGATAAGTACTAACCTCCAGCTAGGAAGTGAGGCTAGGAGCTGAAGGCAGTTGAGCTAAGCTTTGAGGTAAGTTTGAGGAAAATAATCAATTATACACCTGGGAGTCTACCCTGTTTCCAAAGGAAAAGAAATAACATAGTCTACAAAGTTCCAGGACAGCCAGGCCTACATAGACAAACCCTGTCTCAAAACAAAATACACAAACAAAACAAAAACCAAAACCAGCCAAGCAAACAAAACAGTAAAAAAAAAAAAAATGTTCACAAATTATGCTGGTTTAGGTTCCTAGAGACAAATTCTGGTGTTTTCTTAAAGTTTCATCCAAAAGATGAAAATAGTCACCATACAGTTTTTTATTCCTCCACAGACTTCTTCAACACAAACCATATATAAAATCCCAAAAATTCAGATTCAGGCCTTATATAGTGCTACTGATAAGAAAGCTATCCTATAGGGAGTGAAGTACTAAAGGACAATTTCACTCTGGACATGGCTAATGAATGAAACTATGATTTGTGCAACTATATAATTGGCCTTAAAAATGAAAGGCGGAGACATACTACAAAGAGTCAAGTCAAGGTGTGCAAATCTGCTATTTTCATACAGGAGCATTACATGTATCCTTTCGATAAGGCTGGATCTAAGAGCAGAAAGTGCAGCTGACTCAAAGACTTCATTCAAGTGCAAAAATGTCTGTAACATAAAGAACAACCCCAGATTTACAGAACATATGGACAAAGCATTAACTCCTGATTTGGGTTACCTTGTGCTATCTGCAGATCAAATCACATTTTTGCTTGGCTATTTAATGGAATTTTTTAAAACTTAAGATCCTCTTATGAATTAGTAAGGGGTTACAATGCCCACACACAGATCCAGCAAATTATAATGAAATCATTACTCTTTGACTTTTATAAATAAATTCATGTTGTTTTGTTGACTCAGTAGCTCATCATTAATTTTTCAATCACCGTCAAAGCCCAACAATTCAGATAGTGATCACATTACAAACTAGACCAAAAGAGAGCAAGGAAAGAGAGTCCTTCTACTTACAGGCTTCCTCTTCTCGGGAGGCTCAACTCCTTCTGCAAAAGAAAAGAGAAAACACACATGGGAGATGCCACACCAGCCAAAGTCGCCAGGACACCAAGGAACACGAATGGACATTCTTTATTAGAATTGATTTGGCCTTGTCATGACACCAAAGACTTTGATGACATACTTTTTTGTGGGACCCCTCCCAACACTGTTCTTGCTGTAGACAAGAGGCCCAAAGGAGCAGTTTACACAGCTTACCTGACTCAGAAGCATAAAACCATTTGACTCGCAGAAGGCAACCTGTGTGAAATACTGAACTGAGCTGCACTGTCCTATGACGAGGGAAGACTAAAGAACCAGGGGACAATTCCAGACAAGAAATAGACAGAAGCAGGAAAAATTTCAGAAGATTATAACTGAGTGAAAGGTGCAATGAAAAGGACAACTAAATCAGATTATTAAACCAGGCCCACTTACCCTCCAAGGGGGAAAAAAATCAGGCAAAACATTATGCATACCAGATATTATACTTCGCTATTTTAAGGAGAGCCTGCAAAGGGTTTTCTGCTGGAATTACTTCTCAAAACATATGGCATTTATTACTTAGGTATTGAAAAGTAGGTTACTGGACCTCTAAAAGTAACTGGACAGCCACAATTACCAGAGTGTTTATAGCTCTAAGGAACATCCTCACACTTACCTCAAATTAAGATCATTATCTACAGAATCACAGAGGGGAAAGGGGGGCGGGGGAAGCATCTCGCAGCCAAGTAAGCAAACAAACCACATACAAAATCCTGACTCAGAAATACTTCCACTCACAACAGAAGTTCTCGAGGCCCCCTCCTGAAGGAAGACTACTTGAAGACAATAATTAAAGAATAGGAAGCCATGAGTCAGCGGCTGACTTAAACTCAAAATTCAGTACACCGCAAATTTAGAAGAGTTTAAACCTGGCCATTCATCCCCAAAATTCTCATCTATTTGGTGTTTTCCAGAAGCTCCAGCATTAACTTTTGGAAGGTGTTTCCCCAGGCTTTGCACTCACCTTGTCTGTCCTCTGTCTTTATTGGATCCTGAGTGTTTGTCATGGGCAACGGCCTCAGCCATCACTTCTAAACAGTGCAATTTACTCTAGTACAGCTTACAGAAAATGGCCTTGAGAGCATCCGAGAAGAGGCAAGGGAAGATATGTGACATGGGCTTTAGACATAAAGATGCCTCCCTGCTAACTGATAAATATGTTTCATTATGGAGTTACCATAATGGATCACTGGTTAGTGCTGGAGAGAACAATCAGTAATTTAAGAAATGAAGCACCGTCCTCCCACAGCGGGAACATTTTCTTTTTGTCTGTTTTTATATGTTTTTCTTCCTTGAATCTTTGATTATCCCCCAAGAAATTATAGTGTTTGCTAATGCTGGCTTCCCGATTCTGAAATGGAAATGCACCTTCATTTACTGATGACAAGAAGACTGTCTTTAACCAGGATAGTCTCCTCAAGGGGATGAAATGTACACAGAAAACCAATGAACAATTTTCTGTATATGAATCTTTGATTAAGCAAACACTAGAAATTAGTTTTGTACTTGGGCTTTTTTTTTTTTTAAAGGAATCTCTAAGAGTCACAATTCATCAGATTGTGTCTTTCAGGAAAGAACTGAGACCCCTTGTTCAGGAAAAGGCCTAGAGCCCAGAAGTTTACTACTGCTCTGGCAGAAACTTGATCAGATTGGCAGCATGGATGATGCCAGAGCGCTATTAGTAAGAGTAAGGAAGTAATAGATGAGATGCTATATCAACTACATATGCAGATGGAGAGCTCAGAAGACAGAGGAGGGAAAGGGCCGAGTGGGTGAATCAATCATTCCCCGAAATGACGCGATCACAAACTGGCTGTTTTGCTCTCGGAAAAAGCTGCTGAAATAGCAAGATAAGGGGATAAGAACCAACTCTGTTTTTAATCAGAAGCCTTTCCAATAGGCTTAGAATTATGAGTTCTAAATAAGGAGAAAGGTTACAGTGGCTCGCACAGCTCTAGTGTACCGTAGGATGGCACCTGAGCTTCCAAGATGAGGAGCAGAGAACATTTAATAGGCCACTGTCAGCTGACCTAGAGCCATACTAACCAAGCTGAAGGAGCTAATCCACCTGACGGCTTGAATGTCAGGCTCGGGATGGGAAACTCAATTTGGTAGCAAATTGGAATCAGATGTGATGGTAATAAAGTGAGAGAAATGAATGTGCCGTGGCCGAGACCTTGTGAACAGTAGCTGCCGGAGTCTGCAAATACCAGAGGGGTTAGCAATTGCAGGCCGAGCAGGCAGCAGCTACTGACCTAACGTATGGAGACCACATGTTAATAAATCAGCCCAGGTCAGACACAAATGAACAACATCAGGGCATTTTACTGCTTAAGCCCCGCTGTACTCCGTGTATGTGTCTTCATTTGATTTCCTTATTGTCGGGATAAGGTCACTAACACATGCTTAGATAATTAGATAAGATGTGTGGTATCGGCCCGGGTCATAAACCAAAGCTAGCATTTGGTATACAGGATATATGTGTTAAAGGCTGCATTAGGCAAGAACTGCAGGTGGAGCAGCGGAAGGTGGAATAGAAAGAAAATGAAGGGGCAGAAAGCATCTATTCCAACTACATATGTTCATTAATTATTTCCAGGTTAAGAATATATTTAATAAGATTAAAGTTAAAAAAATATTTTCATAGACAGTGATTACTCAGGGATTTTGTTTTAGCCTTGTTTCGGTTTTTGTCTTTGTTTTGTTGAGACAGGGTCTCAGGTTGTGGCCCGGGTAGGCAATCTCCTGCCTAAATCTTTCAAATGCTGGGATTCTAGGCAAGGAGCCAGCATATTTGTTCTCAGTGGCTTAATATATTTTAGAATGCTACTTATCGTTATTTTCTTAATATATACTTTGTTCCATTTCTAAGAATGTTAAATAATTATGTTGAGAGTTAGTGTAAAGTGAAAATGATTTTTTTCCTGAGACTTATTGAGATCTCTCAGTAAGATTTAGAATGGCCCGGTACAGCTCACACAACCCCAGCACTGAAAAGGCAATGGCAGGAGTATTTCTCGATCCCAAGAGACTAGAACGACTTTTGGGCTGTAGAGCAAGACCCCTATTTCAACAAATGAACAAACAAACGAATAAATGACAAACAGACTGAAGATATTAAAAAAGTTTTCTCAAATTTCAGAAGAAAACTCATGCGGAGTTCAGGATGACAGGAGAAATCCAGTGAGTGAGTGTGAGCCTTTACCAGTTAGCCTCGGCCTCAAATGGAAAAAAACAAAAACACAAACAAACAAACAAACAAACAAACAAACAAAACGTGGCTTGCAGTGAGGATGGCCTGAGGGACTTACATATGAAGAATGTGTCTACGTCTGTAAAGAGCTGGACGTGAGACATAAAACTCACAGAGGAGTCGACTCACCAGGCCCTACATAGGTGGAGTTTGATGGGACAGAGCCCAGCAGGGCAGCAAGATTGATGTCACCTGATTGATGACACATGACATCAAGATTGCCCAGTGACAGCCAATGGGGCTGTCATCCTGAATTGTTTGCACAGGCAGATGGACGTTCAAATGTGGGTTCAAGAAAGGGGCTGGAAGTAGAAAGCTATGAGCCTGGGGTCAGGGTGGGGGTGGGGGACCAGGGAAGAGACCAGAGTTGGGAGGTGAGACAGTCAGGACACAGGCTCATGGAGACACAAGCGTGGAAAGGCTTTGCTACACTAACGAGCAGTAGCTGGGTCTCTTCAAAGCGGCAGAAACTGAAGGGGGCTGACGAGGAAAGACCTCATTTTGTGGACCCAAACCAGCACTTTCAATGGCAACAAGATGACTGGGCAGACAGTGTAGGACACACTGGGTACCAACACAGTTAGTGCACGGTGAAGGGAAACATGTCAGAGAGTACCTCCTGCAGGCTGTACTTTTAACTGTGCCCACACCTTTAATCTTATGGCTTCTGGCAGGTTACCATGCGGCATGCTCCTGCGGCCAAGCCGGCAGTAGAAAAGAATATGAGCTTCCCTCATTAACACAAAGAAGTAGGGCCAAAGCCACTAAATTCATGCGCAAGGAACTCCTCCAAGATGAGGATGGGGATTTGAAGATGTGCATAGTGCTCCCCCTAAAACCTGAAAACAGAATGGCAATGACCAGGACAAACTACCTCCCAGCAGCTTCCAGAAAGGAGCATGTGGAGTACTCCTGTGCTTCCCATTATCATCCTCCCTACAACACCGGCATCTTCATCTTGTCACTGAGGGCTATGACATGTGCTGGCCACTCTCTCCCTATCCAGGGAGTTCAAAGAACCAGGGTGTGCACAGTAGGGGTATATCAGGCCATGGTCGGGGACATATGAGCTGGAGGACTACCAAAACTAAGACCCACACTCGCAATGAACAAGGAGGTTTGAGCGGGTGCAAGATTGCGCAGCCTAACCTGGATGTGCAAATGCTAACAGGGGAGAGAAAATGACAGGGGAAAAATAACCCCACTCAAGCGGAAGTTCTGAGCACTGGTTGATTTGGCTGAAGTAGAGATTCTGAAACCTGACTACACATTAATGGCACCCGGGGAGCTTTAAAGAGTGCCAGTGCCTAAGCACCACCCCTAGAGAGCCAGAGAGGGAGGAAAAACTGTTCGCAGCCATTGTTTATTAGAGGTTAGTTATTTTAAATCCCTTTAAAGACTACTAGTCTGCATAAGCCTTTTACCTTAAGAAATTCTTTTTCCCGATAGAGAATAGTAATTTCCTGGGCTGCCGTTTCGGCAGCACGGGCTAAGCTGTGACGTTATTTCCCGTGCGAGTGGGATGTGGTACAGGTGGAGGGCCACTGCCATCTCAGGGTCACTGTGGTGCCATCCTACAGCGGAACGCTCACTGTCCAGCACCATAAAGTGCAGCCAGGGGTGGGATCATCCAGAGGTCAGCCCTCCTCAAAGAATGCTTGGGCCACTTTCTTGACTATCACCAAGAGTTAGGAGCTAAGGTAGAGGCAGAGGACAGAAAGGCTTGTGCCTCGGATCTTGATCTCGCCTAATACTTCCCACTGAGCCAGAGCAGAGGGCAAAATTGGTTCTCAAACAGTCCTCAAAAGCTTCAGGAAACTGCCCTGAAATCACATGGTTTTCTGCATGCAGAAAGTAAGCTGGAGAGAGTCGGGGCATCCTTGTAGGGAAGCGTCAACGTGAACACCTTTACCTAGACCGCACCTGTGAAACCTGAGGGGGAAGGGAGGGAAGTACAGGATCCCAAATTGACCCCTCAGGGGGTTTATTTTTCTCTATAATCATAAAATCAACTGGCTGTCTAGAGAGGTTACCATGCGTCCAGGCAAAGTCCACAGGAAACTAGCACCTGACCAGAGGAACAAACCCAGCAGATAACTGTCTTAAAAGTTAAACTGAGGGCTGGATGACGGCTCATTTGGGTATCAACACTTGCTACATAAGAACAAGAACTGAGTTCAAATCCCCAGTATTCACCTAAGAATCCGGATACGGCCACATAGACCTGAATCCCCAGCACTTGAGGGCGGAGGGATGGAGACAGTAGACTGCCCCCTTAGCTCCAAGCTCCATGAGAGACCATGTTTCCAGAGACAGAAGAGTGGTAATAGAGCAGGACACCCAATGTCCTCTCTGGCCTCAGCTCACATGCGTAGGTGCACACACACACACACACACCTCCAGATATATACCACATGAAGGTAACATGTAACACCACACACACACACACACACACACACACACACACACACACACACACGTCATCTGCTCCCATCCTTGCCCCCATTTCTATTGTGAAAATAACACAATGGTAGAATGCTTTCCATTGCTACAACAAAGACCTAAGGCCAACTAATTCTTAAACGTAAGAGGTTTGTAAGAGCTTTGTGCAGATCACAGACTGGGAGGCTGGGGATCCAAATGAGGATATCTTTTGGCCTCATCGTAAATGTAATAGTGGCTACAGCGTGTGCAGAATAGAGCTCTTGGTGAGGTAGAAAACCAGAGGGACTCAGGGGCAGGGCGAGGGTATCTTTTTTTTTTTTTTAATAATAATCCACTCCTGTAGGACCCAAGGTCCCATAACAAGTACAGTAGCCCCTCTTGGAGATGGCATCCTGTAAATGGCCACCCCACCCTGAACACACCTTATCTCCTGCAAAGATGGCATCCCTAATAACATTACCAAGTAGGTTCTACCTCTTAAAGGTATCCTCTTCTCTCCATACTGACATGCCAAGGACCAAGCTTTCAAGACATGAACTTTTGGGAGAATACAACAAAAGACCATATTCCGAACCAAAGCAAGCAGGCCAGATCGGTGATGTGAGAGGCTGAGAGAAGGGAGCTGAGGAGGGGGGTTGTCAGTGATGGTGATTATGATGAGATGAGGAGAAGGAGAACAAAGAGGACATCAGCTTTGCCCTTAGTACAAGTGAGACAGACACAACTTAAAAGTTAAAACTGAAGATTTTTGCCTTTGGTGCTATAAATTCAGTTGCTGGGAAGGCAGAAATCTTATGCCAAGGGTGAAGACAAGGGCACATTTGGGGATTAGAGCAAGCAAAATGGGTTTCCTTTATTCAATCACACACTTTTTAGTAAAGGCTGACAGCGTTGACCATGCCAGCTCTGGGGATAAAGGACTCCACTCAGTGTAAAATGCAGTGTGAAAAGGCCTGGGACCGATGTAGTCAATGTATTCAGCAGCAGAGGATGAGGGTGCTGTGTTTCCTCTGAGGAAGGTCAGCACTGTTTCTTGCCCATTGATATCCCCTGTTTTGCACAATGGCAACTTGTAATGGAACCAACACAGCCCTCAGCCTCTAGAACAGCAGTGGGTCACGACTCCTTTGAAGGGTTGGATGTTCCTTTCACAGGGGTCCCTTAAGACTATTTACTGGAAAACAGATATTTACATTAGGATTCATAAAAGTATCAAAAGTTAAGTTATGAAGTAGCAGTGAAAATAAATTTCTGGTTGGGGGTCACCATAACATGAGGAACTGTATTTAAAGGGTAACAGCATTAGGAAGGTTGAGAACTACTATACCAGAAGAAGCTCTGAACAAATGAAACCAGTAGCAAAGCTTATTTTCCTTGGCCAAAGAAATCAGTTGAGAGATAGCATGTGGCCCAATGTGGGCAAAGCAGATGTAAAGCGATGCTTGCTTGGGGAGCCCAGGGAAGAATTTCATGTGCCTCATCCAAGAGAGTTATCAGGAGAGGTAGAAAGCTCATGATAGGTACCAAAGGTGGATGGGGAGGATGGGGAAAAATAGGCACTAGGTGACCTGTGAAGCAAATGGTCCATCCTTACATATTTCTAGACTTTTGGGATTTGTGAACCAAAGAAGTCCGTTGTTTAAACCAGCTGTGTTTTGCATTTATGATTCAAAAGTTCCCAAGTGACACATACTCTGCTTGTGCCTTTTCCTTCTACTGTAAGGTCTGTGCACTAGCCAGGCAGCCTCAAGGCAGGCTGAGGATAGCAGGGAGGGAAGGTGAGTACAGGATGGGTTCCAGTGAAGCCTTAGAACAGCTGGGAAGAAGAGAAGAGAGAAAACCCAATAGAACAGAGATTTTTGTTGTTGTTGTTTTGTTTTTTTACGAAATAGAACACAAGTCAAGAGTCCAAAGGCAGGGGCGAAGCCATATCACAGTCTGTTCAGAGAGTCCACATTTATCCTGTGGGTGGGGACTCCATTCATCAGGAGAAGATGGGCAGCTGACATGATGAAAAAGGCTACACTCCAGCATTAGGGTGTTACATGGCTTACAGATGGCAAATAGTGGGGAAAGTCTTAGAGGCTCTTTCTAGCATCCTGGGAGCTGAGCACCAGGGCCAAGGATGAGGCAGAGAAAGGCAGGAAGCAGAGGGGCAGGCTAAACAGAGGACTGAGCACACAGGGTCTCGGGGGTTTGAGGAGACACACCTGGCTTCTGGGAAAGTCAGGAGAACCATGATGGGTCATGACTGGGTGCTATCTACCCAGACGAGGGAAGGAGATGTCAGGAGGCTAACAGCACGCAGAGCTTTCAGAAGAGGAAAGGCAGAAATGTGAAGTGGACAAGGGAACAGTAAAAGATGTAAGTTACCAACGTGGTTCCAGAGTATAATGAGAGCAGGGAGAAAGCTGCAAAGTGAAAAACTGGCAAAGTCAGATTCCCAGGCTTGTATGCAAAGTTAGCATCCATCACGACAAACTCAGTTTCCACTCTAAAGCTTTCACGGAAATGGTAGGAACTGTGTGTCTACACTAAACTCACCAACACCACAAATACAATGATGGACTCTGACGTTTGCTGTGTGTTGACAAACACTGGCTCATTCAACCTTCACCACTGTTCCTTTTACACCAATGAAGGAATGCTGGCAAATGGCTTAGTGTGTCCTTAAGCCCACACCTGCCCAATCTGGGGCACCGAAAGTGTCTTTCCTTACCAAGTCGTAGCTGGGTATATTTGTACCAGTCTTCCCTCACATTGCCTTCTAAGGGGCTTCAGAGTGGCTAACCCCCGCCAGCATCTCTCCGAAATGAGAGACACAATTGACTGGGGCAGCTTCTTCTAAGCAAATTTCACACTTAAACTGTTTTTACAGACTGATTTCATTTGCAGCACAGTCCTGCAAGCATGTTACTTTTAACACGGACTTTTCTCCGGCAGAAAAGGCGTAACAAGGCAGATAATCAGCTAACCCTAAGTAAATGAGCAAGTGAAGCAAGTTTCCTTTCCAGTCCATTACTGTGGTTTGGCTTACTTCCTAACGCATCCTGCCCTTGATGTCAAAACATCAAGCTTGGAAATCAGACATGTGCGTTC
>CM053750.1:8315670-8326950 GCA_028658305.1 Pachyuromys duprasi
CAAATAATCCAAAGGTTCCGTTAGAGTTACAGACAACCTTAACACAAAGAACAAAAGGCTGTTCATAGGACCAGGAAACAGGATGAGATGAGACCGTCCGACTAGGAATAGTAAGTCTACTCTCCTGAAGATGAATCATTTTTATTTACTAAGGGTACCTCACAGTTTCTCTGAGCAGTCATTGCTCTGAAGGCCTATTTTAGTGTAGAAATTTATTGGCAGGTCAGCTCAAGGGAGCGTTTGGAAAACTATATGAAGCTAATACCCACAAGTCTACTTTCTTCAGGCTATTCCTCTCTATCTAAATGCAAAAGACAACACAAAATATGCATGCAAAATGGATGCAGGCTATGGAGATTAATGGCTCACATATTCAAATAATCGATAATGTGAACGTAAGCCTGTAATAGTGCTGAAATTTACTGCAAAGAGATGGCTCAGTAACATAAACAATTGACTCGGATGTAGTTCACTGAGGAAGTAACAGCTGCTATTTGTGAGAGTAAAAAAATCTGACATTTTATGTTATATTATTAAATATTTCTCTTATTTCTAAGTGTGTGTGTGTGTGTGTGAGTATATGTGTGTGTGTGAGTATATATGTATATACGTATATGTATATATGTATGTAGTATGTGTGTGATCTACAGTATGTATGTGGTGCTTGCATGTATGTGGTACGTGTAGAGATATGTGGTGTGTGTGTGGTGTGTGTACATATATGTGACGTGTGTGTGATGAGTACATATGTGGTATGTGAATATGTATGTGGTGTGTGGATGTTGGGGGGTTTGTATGTGTGTCTGGTTATGTACAGTTGAGTGCAGGTATGCTCAGAACCCAGAAGTATCAGGCCCCCATGGAGCTAAATTCCAGGTGGTTGAAGCCCCACCCCATCCCCACCCCCCCCTACCACGTGGGTGCCTGAAAGCTAACTCAGGCCCTGTGAAAAAGCTCAGCCACCTCTCCAGGGTTCGGAACTTAAGTTTTTCTCCCTTCTCTTTTATTAATGTTTAGTGTCTTCTCCAGTGGATAGCTGAAAATGTGCTGGAGTGGGAACTGTAAGAAAGATGGGTGTCCCGCCTCCTCCTTCACACCTTCACCCCAGCACCACTAGCAAACATGGGGTGTTCTCACTGGTTTCCTGGAACTCACCACAAGCTGCAGTATGGTGAGATTACCAGTGTTTTCTAACTAGGACCGCTGAGTTTAAAAAAAAAACAAAACTATGATGTTGGATGGCAGTGGTACATGCCCTTAATCCCAGCACTTGGAAGGCAGAGGAAGGTGGAGTTCGAAGCCAGCCTGGTCTACAAAGTGAGTTCCAGGACAGCCACAGCTACAAAGAGAAACCCTGCCTTGGGAAACAAAACAAAAAAAAAACAAAAACAAGAAGGAAGGAAGGGAGGGAGGAAGGAAGGAAGGAAAAAAGGAAAGAAAACGATGTGATGATTTGCCTGATGCCCAAAGCATCACATCAAGGAGAGTGGAGAGAAGACCAAAGTAAGAAGATGCTATTTTAACACTACACACTCACTTTGGACATCCTGTCACAAACATTTCCACATGTGAAAAAGAATGTGCCATGTTAGTGATGCATTTTCTGTTCTTTGCAGCTAAGTTCATTCCTGGTTGAAATCTTCCAAAAGTCCTTCCCACTGACTTCCACCAATTTAGAACTGTGGATCCTGAAGCACAGCACATGTCATGGTGACCCAAACACCTCAAGTGAGGGCTGCTCCATGTTTCCCAGAAAATATGAACAAGGTGTCTACCAACTGGGCCTAGGTTTCATCAGGAACAAGTCTTGGAAACATTGATTACAGATCGTCAATTTGTTTCTTTTTCCTGAAATAAATTTGGGAGAGCCTCACAGTGGGCACTAATGACTTTGAAGTTAACCAACAGACTCTAAGCTTAATGGCATCACACTTGTGACAGTTAATTAGCAGAAAATATTTCAATGCAGGGCCGTTTTTTGCTTTTTTTTAAGCATCAAAAGCAACAAAAGGCTTTGGGGTTTTAATTGCTTCGTTTGACTTCTGGTTCTCTCCCTGCAAAGACACAATCCTCCCTTCAAAGTCAGAATGGTCCTCTGTGACTTCTGTGATCACAAGGACCTTGACTGGGCTGGGCATTTAAATTTGAGCTCTAAGAAGATTTTCACAATATAGCTTATTGTTGTTATCCATATTAGAAAGATATGTTCTCACTGATTTCAGCACTAGATTCCTACATTTACCACACATGAGTGCAGCTGTCTGTAACACCTGTGAATGGAGGTGTTTGCTACAAGTATTAGGTTCTTTCAAAAATTTAACAAGCACACTAGACAATATCACACACACACACACATACACTGAAGTCTAATTTGTGTGTGTGTGTCCTTGTAATGTAGTCTCTGGATTGCCTTGGAAGTATGAAATGGATCACTGAGTCGGATTCCTTTCTCATAGAACACAGCTAAAAACACAATGACAAAACCACATGACACTGCATAAAAATTTAAACCAAGTTGGGGAAAGCAACTTCAGGGCCAGAGAACTCTGAGCCCTCCTGAGGTTAGGGAGTCCTACGAGGGCATTCAAAATACCTCATTATTTAGACAAGTTGAGGAGTTTGTGTCCACTTAAGAAAATGGTCCTGTCCTGTTCCCTGTTTTCTCCCTCTTCCGATGTCTATCCTCTTTACCTTTCTGAATGGGATTGAGTATCTTAGCCAGAGTCCTCCTTCGTGATTAGCTTCCTTAGGTGTACAGATTTTAGTATGTTTATCCTATATTATATGTCTAATATCCACTTATAAATGATTATATACCCTGTGTGTCTTTCTACTTCTGGGATACCTCACCTATGACAATCTTTTTCAGTTCCCACCATTTACCTGCAAATTTCAAGATTTCCTTGTTGTTGTTGTTTTTTATCGCTGAATAATATTCCATTGTGTACATGTACCACAATTTCTGTATCCATTCACCAACTGAGGGGCATCTGGGCTGAGAGGGCCTCTGAAAGGCTCTACCCTGCAGGGTATTGAGGCAGATGCTGAGACTCATAGCCAAACTTTGGGCAGAGTGCAGGGAATCTTATGAAAGAAGTGGGAGATAGTAAGACCTGGAGAGGACAGGAGCTCCACAAGGACAGCAACAGATCCAAAAAATCTGGGCACAGGGGTCTTTTCTGAGACTGATACTCCAGCCAAGGACCACTCATGGAGATGGCCTGGAACCCCTGCACAGAGGTAGCCTTTGGCAGTTCAGTATCCAAGTGGCCTCCACAGTAATGGGGACAGGGACTGTCTCTGACAGGAACTGATAGGCCTGCTCTTTGATCACTTGCCCCTGAGCAGCCTTGCCAGGCTACAGAAGAAGTCAATGCAGCCACTCCTGATGAGACCTGATAGACTAGGATCAGAGGGAAGGGGAGGAAGACCTCCCTTATCAGTAGACTGGGAGGGGAGGACTGGGAGGGGAGGAGGAAGGGAGGTACAGGGAGGACACAAAGTGAATAAACTATAGTTAATAAAAATAAAAACAAAACAAAAAAAGAAAATGATCCTAACACTTTTAATGCTAGCTCTAAAACATAAAAAGAAAAAGCAAACTGAATCACACTGAGTTTAACTGTTTATCAATCAAAAAACAAATTAAGACTGTAAAAGTCTCATATGCCATTGAGAAATAAATATTCATATCCTATATGCTAAATCCTATATGCCAATCCATGCATCCTCAGGTCACCAGGATGGATGTGGTGAAGGGATAGAGCCTTAGAGAAGCAGCATGGCACAATGGACCAGAAGACTCGGGTGTGTGCACTGCAAAGTGAGTGCCAGCCTCGTTTTGCTTATAGCTTTAGGCAACTTGTGTGCCCTGTCTGTGACTTTTCTTCATCAATGGAAACTGCAGTCTCTGTTAGGAGGATTCAATAAAAGAATATACATAAGGTGCCTAGAAGTGGATTGGGCACATAGCAAGTCTTCTATTATTTTCTGTCTTAAATATGTATGCACAAATCTGACACTGCAACCCCAGGGGTTTGCCTTTTCAAAATACCAAGTATTCAGACAAATAATAAGTTATTATCCTGAGATATATATATATATATATATATATATATATATATATATATATATTCAGTGCACCAAAAGAAAGATTAAAAAGTAGTAACAAATTTTAAATAGACTCTAAGCCTACTTCAATGAAAGCTTAGAGAATCTATTCTAGCATTATTGATAGGGCTCTCAGGTGCTTTCCAAATAGCTCTATTTAAAGCAAAATGGATTATCTTGGTACTTGAAATTGCCATTTATCAAGCATGAAGACCACCTATTAATGAAAAGCAAACTTCTTAAAGGGCTCCTATTCTATCCAAACATGCTCCAATACCTGCATATGTCCCAAGTATACTGTAGCTATATATTTTTGCAGACCTTATTTTTTTATTATCTCATGCAGCTTTCACCAAATTATAAGAGAAAAAATATATTTCTTACGATGATCAGGAACAACATGCTAGATTTCTTGTGTCTGATTTTGCATTTTTCTGAGTCCACCTTTCATCAATAAATAACAGTGCTGCTTTAACTAAAAAGTGTGGAAAATTCTGATTGAATTTTCCCCTTCAAAGTACACAAAATCATTTCATCTAACATGCTGTGTTAGAAAATCTATGCTGCATTCTGCCCTCCTGTTGCAGCCTATTTCCAGGACTAGTGATACACCCTATCACCTTGCATGGCTGGTGAAGAAGAGTAAACATATTGGCTGCAAAATGTTTTGAAAACCCCCTACTCCACATAGATCGCAGTTACTGTCAAAAATCACAAACATGTTTGCATTCTGTCTGTGCGAAAGCATGACAGAGCTTTAAGAGAAATTCCCATAACGAATAAAAGCAGCCACTTGTGAAGCACACCGTCTAAGCTAGATATCCCTGGCTTGCAGTCAGAGGGAAGAGAGAGTAAAACTGAGCCCCAGTAACACACTCAGAGGAGGATGGCAGAAGACATTTTGGACTGTGCTCTCCTTTAACTCATTTGCAGGGATGAAAGAGAATGTGGACAAGATCACCAGTACTAGTACAGAGGCACAGTACATGGAACTATGACCTTGGTATACACAGAAAGGAAGGTAACAGACTGACTTTTTCTTTCCTTTGCAGTCTAGGAAGTTGTCTATCTTTTCTTCATTTGGTGGAACTTACAGTCCAGCTTATTTTCCTAGACAGGAAACTAGGACAGTCTGTGTGTAAGTTAGGCAGCAGAGAACAGAATACTATGATAAAAAAAAAAAAAAAAACAATAGCATCAAGTAGGAGTCCCTAAGTGACGCTGTTCTAACAAGGTGAGGGCACTTCCCCCATGCCTGGACTTCCTGGTCCTCACGAGGTGGAGTGAGAAAGATGCACTTCAGGTTCATACAATGGCCGCTGAATGGGGAAATAAAAAGGCACGAAATCCATTTAATTTCACATTTCTACAAACTGTTTGGAACTTTTAAAATTGTTATTATAGTCTGATGAGAAAAATCTTAAAGTCCCCTATGAAAAAGAATTTTGTTCAAGTAAGATCTTTCAAAGACTATTGCCATCATCACTCCTGACCTACTAGGAGCAAAGGCATCAGTTAAAGGACTTTCCCTATTAACTGGGACCGTGAAAACATTGGGCTGGGGACAAATGCTGTTCGCGTGCGCACGCGCACACACACACGTATACGTGAATCCTACTTTTAGTATAATGCTAGAATAACTACAAAGAAGATATGCCAGGTTAATGTAGTACTATGTACTTGCTACCTAGCTTAGTCACTTTGCATCATAGTCTTGAACTGCACTATGAGGGAAGAGGTAGGTAGCCTATGCTGTGATTCAGCAGGGGGTTATACATAACCCACAAGACTGCAGCAAAGAAATTCAAACGAAGACTGAAAACAAGGACCACAGAAACAAAGGCCCCATGCAACCAGTGGTCAACTTGCTAAAGGAGTAAACCAAGACACACAGATACATGACCACTCTGATGGGTCCACAGTCCACGGAGAAGACAAACATGGTGGATACCGACTACTGGCACTCCAGTGTGTTTCCGCCACTGACAGGAAAGCAGGGCTGTGTTCTAATCATCAATGGCCGAGGCTTGTCGTTGTTCTCCTTTCCCTACTGCAAATTTCCTCTTTCTAAGACTTTTATAGTAATGTGGACAATTACAGCAGGCCATTACTCACAGCACTATGACCACAGGTTAGAAGCAAAGTTCAAAAGGAAACGTGCATGCTTGGCTGGTTCCTCCTTGCCGCACCACGGGTATTTCTTCCTCTTGTCACTCCACCAGGGCTGGGAGTGGCCATGGGCCTTTTCTTTCCTTTAATGAGGTTTATTACTACTCAAAAACTTTAACACCCCTAGGCTCAGTGTAGCTCTTTTGTTTTAAGACAAGGTCTGACTATAATGCTAGGGTCCTGATGTAATCAGATGAGAGTGAAAACAATTAAGATCCAGGATACAGGGGAAACTATGGGACAACATGAATGAAGACAGACAGTTTCTACAGATAAAATATGAGCAGAAAGGGAAAAGCTAGAATTCAAAATAGTTAGAGTGAAATGGGATTATTCACCGGAAGAACTGAGTGAAGGATGGATGCTGTAATAGAAACAGAAAAAATAGAATTACCAAGAGGGGGAAAAAAAGCAATGCAAGAGTTTTGAGGATCTATAGGACAAATCATACTGGACAATCTAGGCCTAGATGGAACTCCCAGGGGAGAAACATGACAGCAGACCATGGCCAGGGTATTCTAGAACCCAACAAAGGCCATCAGCCCACACACAAGAGGTACTGTGAAGCCAGGAAGAACACAGACCAAAAAAACCTCAAAGAGTCAGCTTTTTCAATTGCTTTTTCAGGTAGGAGGTGTGTCAACACGTGGAAGATAACTGAGGATGTATGTTTATCAAAATCACACACACACACACACACACACACACACACACACGAAAACAGTCAGCTCAGTACTTGAGAGGCAAAGGCAGGGGGATTGTGAGTTTAAGACCGGCATGGGCTACATGTAGTTCCAGGTCCGCTGACATACACGATGAGATCCTGGGTCAACAACACTAAATGAGTGATCGGCAGAGGATGTGTCAAGATGCTGAATCAATTATAGAAAGATCAGCAGGCAGGCCTCTGAACCTTGGCCAGCAAGTGCCTCTGAGCTGACCAAGCACTGCCAGGAAGTGATGCCTCTGGAATTCATCAGAATCCACAGAAGCAAGACAAGACCAAACCAGACTTGACAGGTCACATATCTGTGTCACTTTTCAAGGTTGCTTGTCATGTTTTGAAGTGCTTTGCTTTTGGCTTGTGGGATGGGTGGAATGGAGACACAGGACCTCGAAGCCATAATGAATAACCATTATATTTAATCTATTCTCTCATCATTTCACCTCTGAATTAAATTCTTCTGTTCTCACGCTGGCAAATTTCCTGCAACATAGGTTTTTGCTGAGCCTAACTCTGATGACTCAAAAAAAAAAAAAGAAAGAAGGTCAACAGCTGCAAATCACCATTGTTTTTTAAGACCCAGAAAAAAAATTCTCATAAGAACAAGAAAGGATGAGCTAAAATAATTTACCCACGTATACTAGATCTCTGTTAGCCACATAAATAAATAAGGACACAGACAGCCACAGCTCTTGAAAATTCCCAACCTCAATAGCTATCCAACAAGAAGCATGGCAAGGCAAGTTAGTGACTGGACAGGCACTGGTGTGGGGAAATGGATGCTAAGGAGGAGTGTGAATGGGAAAGCATCAATAAAAGAGAACACATGGCCTTCTTGTGTTAGGAAAGAAACAGCCCCAATGAAGGAAACTTCCTCTGTGTTTTTCATCATAGCATTTAAGTGGATTCAATGATTGAAATACTAAAGGCCACAATTATTATAATCTTTGTACTTGTTCTTTACTGCATTGTGTAACCCAGTTAGAGCCTTTCCTTGAGCACAAAAGGAAACAAAAACAACCGCCATTTTATTGGATAACAAATTAGGATGGGGCTACTTACATTCGTAATTATATATATTTATTGGATACTATGTTGATGATCTCATACATGTAAATAATATGTGATGGTCAGAGCCAGGTGATTAGCATCTCCTTCTTAAACATGTGTCATTTGCTTGTGTTGGAAGCCCCTGCATGCCTTTTTCTTATTTCCTTGTAAAAGAAGTAATTAATTTCTCATAATCTACAGATAATTTACTGTGCTGTCGAACATGAGAACTTACGCTTCCCATCTAACATTATTACAGTAATGGCATGAAACACAAAGACTTTGAAAAAAAGAAAAAAAAAAGAAATCCAAAGCATCCTGAAAACTGCTAAGGATATCACAATGGGAAGCTCTGGGTGCTGGTGATTTTTATTTTATTTTTATATGGTACTTATTACACAGTTGCCATTGGTCTATGAAGATTTACTGATATTTGTGTTCTTCTGGGTGCATTTTACTTGGCAGAAAGAGCAGTGTCTCGCATCTTTCAGGTAGTATCAAATATTTGTATGTGTGTATGAGAGAGAGAAGGAAAAGGAGCTTGGGAAGGGAGGGTAAGGGGACAGAGAAATAGGGAGGAGAGGGAGAAAAACGAGGAGAGGTGGAGGAGGAGGAGAAAGTGATTTAAAAGCTGACTGTAGGGGCTGGAGAGATGGCTCAGTGGTTAAGGGCACTGTCTGCTCTTCCAAAGGTCATGAGTTCAATTCCCAGCAACCACATGGTAGCTCAAAACCATCTAAAATGTGAACTGATTCCCTCTTCTGGCAGGTATAAATGCAGATAGAACACTCATATACATAAACTAAATAAATCTTTAAAAAAAAGAAGCTGACTATAATCATCTTCAAGTTCAAAAGTTCCCAGAACCAGCCACAAATATGGATGTTCAGTACACATTAGTGGAACTGAATTCCAAAGCTGGTTTTCACGTTGTCATTTTGAAGGGCTTTAATACTGAGTTTATAAATGCCTCATAGAGAGCATCATGGGAAGCAAGTGGAAACTACTTCCTGTAAAATTATCTGAAATGGGTTAAGTAAACAGATAGTAAGCTTGAAAGCACTGGGAAAAATTCATGGCCTTTTTCTTCTCTATCTTGTCCTGAAGTATCCTACTATCCTCTGCTATAATAAAATTTGGTGAATGTGGGCTGGCAAGTTGGCTCAGTGGGTAAAACGGGTTGTGATATGGGTCTGATGACCCGAGTTTGGTTGTCGGAATGTGCATAAAAAGCCAGATATCATGGCACAGACCTGTAATCCCAGAACTCCTCACAGATGAGAGGCCAAGTTAGAAGAACAGCTTGACAGCTCACAGGCTAGTGAGCATGAAGCATGAGGTGCAGCAGAATCAAGGGACACCCTTCACGAGGGAAAGTGAAAACTGACCCCTGAAAAGTTGTCCTCTGACCTCCACACACACACCATCATGCTCACGCCCTCTCAAAATAATATTTAGAAAAGGAAATAATATTCAAAGATTAGTGGATGTGCTTTACTTATTTATTGGTTCACTTGCTTTTCGAGACAGGGTCTCTCTGTGTAGCCCTGGCTGTCCTGCAGCTTGCTCTGTAGAGCAGACTGGCCTCGAATTCAGAGATTGGCCTGCCTCTGCCTCCTGAGTGCTGGGACTAAATGCATGTGTTACCACTGCCTGGTTTAGCGGATGTGCTTTAATAGTTCACTGTTAGATAGATCCAGTGGAAGTCAGAAGTGACCACTATCTATCAGGTATTTGAAAATAACTCAGGAAAAGAAGAAACTCTGGGTTAAAAGATTCTGGGTTTCTTTTTTCTTAAAATAAGTTCAATTATCTATTTAAGTTTAAGTACATGTGTATTTCTTTGTATGTATACCAAGTCTGTGCCCATGGAGGCCAGAAGATGGCATCAGATGCCCTGGAACTGGAGTTACAGGTGGTTGTGGGCCTTCTGATGAGGATTCTGGGAACCAAACTCAGGTCCTCTTTAAGAGCAGCTCCTGCTCTTTATCACTGAGCATGACTACAGGCCTTGGGTTTCTTTTTCTTTTTTTCTCTTTCATTTGTCCTTTTAATCCTTTAAGCAGCATCTTGCCATGTAGTATTGGGTGTCCTTGACCTTGTAATTCTCCTGTCTCAACTTTTTGAGTTGTGGAATTATAGTACGCATGTGCAACCAGGCATGGATTTGATTTTTTTTGTTACATTAAAAAACAACAACAACACAAGATGATGGATATGTTCCTTTGTTACACAATAGCAACACATTTTAATGAATGGAAATGGACACATACACCCATAGCATCACAGATGTAAACCACATACATCTATGTGTTTATCATGCTGTGTACACTAACCATACACAGGAAACTTTAATTAAAATTTGCTTTGAATATGTAATATGCTCATATGTATAACGAGGTATTTAATTTTTAAGTCCATTCTATCCATCTCCTATGTTCCTCTTCTAGTCAGTACTAATATTTAAGGAAACATATTAAACTTCTCCCCTTTGATTCTTCCCTTTGAATGAATCTTCCTCATGGGAAGAGTACCTGCTCTCTCTCACAGCTATGTGGCTTCCACTACTCAAGTGCACTACAGTTTGCCCACTCAGTTAACTTCTAAAGCCGTCTAGGTTATTTCTAGTGATTTATATTAACATTTGTGCTGTAACGAATAATCTTCTCCTTGGCTCATTTCACAGGTGGGCTGGCATGCAGCTCATGGTTAGTCCCCCTCTCAAAAAAGCCAGTGTGTCCAACAGAGTGTGTAAGAACTTCAGCTTAGTATGGTTAAGTATCTCTCTGAAGAGCTTGTGCTCACTCGCTTCCATCAGCAATATTAGTAAAATATATATTATATAATTATATATAGAGATATAAATGATATATTTATATAGAACCATTTATATATAATATATATCCCCAGAAAACATTATTAAGCTTTTAGATTTCTTAGAACTTTTAAAGACCTTAGAACATATTTCCATTTGTACTTCTGAAGTCAGCAGACTTTTGAGACTTATTTCTTATCTGTAAAGCCATTTTATATGTTGGCTTTTCTTTATTTTTTCATGTGTATGTGTGAATGTATACATGTGTATATGCAGGTTCACATATGTGTATGTGAAGGCAAATTGTGCATGTAACAGCCAAAGTTCGAATATTCCTCAGGAGTTGCTGAGGAATATGTGTGTGTAAATAAGGTCTCTTATTGGAACCTGGGGTTTATTGATTAGTCTAGGC
>CM053750.1:8336874-8355623 GCA_028658305.1 Pachyuromys duprasi
AAATTAACTAAATTCTGAGCCTGTGGTTTATTGCTCGTCTTCTGACTCCGAGGTGAAAATGTTATCTTTTTTTAATTAGCTAATTGTACCATGAACTCAGCAGGAGGTAGACATTGGATATTAAACCTGAGATCTGACTCCTTAAGCTCCCGCTTGGTAGAAGGCTGGCTTAGAAGGAGCACACGCTTCCTTTGGGAGGTGAGGGCTTGTGGCTTCCTTCCTCATTTATCATCAAGACAATGAATCTGTAACAGCGGACAGCTTGCGATGAACAAATAGGTATATGAAATAATCAATGTAGTTACACAGAGACTTCAGTCGTACATCTTAATAGAAGCCAAGGAAGAGCCGGCAGGATTAATGTCATTTTAATGAATTGCATGTGGAGTGAAAATAAAGGAATTGTGAACTGCTTATAAAGTTTTCCTCCATGTGATTTTAAACTTTACCATTAATTTTCAATAAAATAGTCACACCGTGTTTTCTTGGAGGTCGGGGAGCTAAGCTGCTCCTAGGATCCAGAGTCAGTGACTTGGAGACCCTGTGCAGTGTACAAACATTAGACCCTACACCGGAGATTGATATCCTTGAGAAGGACTTTGTTCAGTATCAAGGTGTGTCTTCTTCTTCATTTTTAGGGACCCTAGCTGAATGGTTTTTCCCTTCCTTTTTGCTACAATTACTACTTAGCATATATATAAAGCACTGCCTAGTTTAGTCAAGTAAGCATAATAGCATCATTCAGTTCTGCAGTGGAGTATGTGTGCGTGCATGCGTGCGTGCGTGCGTGTGTGCATGTGTGTGTTGCTGGGGATAGAACTGAAGGTTATACATACACAAGCCAAGCATTTTATTACTAAGCTGTATCACCAGCCTGTATTTCACACACCTTTTTAAACAGCAAATAGAGCTCAAACCGTTTCTCAAAAATTAACTTCCCTACTATTATGACTTAAATGCCAAAAAGTTTGGATATTGAAAACCTCATCCCTATGCTCACATATTCATGATATTTCAAGATGGAGCCTTCTGGAAGGGCTTATGATTAGATGAGCTTACTAAGGCTGGACCCCCATGATGGCTTTAGTGACTTTATATCACAGAAAGAAAGCTCTGAGGTGGCACATTCGCCCTGTCTCACCATGGGATGGGTTCACCAAGTGATGAGGCAGCAACAAAAGCCTCAGAAGCTGAGGAGCAAGGGGCAGTGCCGTGCTCTGACCTCCCAGCTTCCAGACAATGAGCAAAATAAATAAATAAAAGTAAATAAAAACTTGTATTCCCTATAAATTACTGGTTTCAGCGATTTACTTACAGCAAAAGTAAACAAATTTATTTGCTTAAATTTGCTTAAATCGTTTTTTTATATTCAAGAAAAACATTGAACTCTATCACTCATGTCAACTCTGAAGACAAATTCTGTGTCTACATTTTTCGTCTCATTTGCTAAACCCCAAGAATTGGCTTCCCTTCCTAAACAGCAGCCCTCAGTCACTCCAGACTGAGGTATCAATCTCCTGATACCATTTACCTCCTGCCTAATGGCATGAACATCAGCAAAATAACAGATTGGACCTGGGTGGGCCCCACAGGGTTCTCTGAATTAAATGGCTTATTTACATATGCAAATCATAGGTCCTCATTGCAAAGAGCCTGGAAGGGGAGCTTGGGGAGCAGAATTCTTCACCATTAGTTTCAAAAAACAAGCACATTCCAAATTTGCTTAGGTAGGCTCAACCGAAATAATTCTGCTATGATAACCACTAGCAACCAAAGTAGTAATCCTCAATTATGCAAATAAACCATTAAAATGACAAAAGAAAGAGAGTTGATATGTGCATGATGCTGAAATTTAATGAGACATATTTCACTTGATGGTAAATGCTCACACCAAGCCTTCACCCATTCGATAAATTGTTTTAGAAATTATTAACATCCCTTAACACTACACATCATACTTTTAAAAGAAATTATTGTTCCCTTGACATTGCAGATCTGATAGCTTGGTACTTTAGCCTAATGTGCAACACATAAACATATTTACAAGAATGCCTTGTGGAAAATAATTCATCAGGTATGGAATAATGGGTACCCAGTGATTTAGTTGCTTACAGCCAACTATTTATAAAAGTCTAATTCTTTAAATCACATGTAACTTACTCTTTCTTAAAATAAGAGCCTCAAGGAAAATTTAAAATTAAGTGTACCTATAATTTTGGCATGAGTCTCATTTTTCAAAAACCTATCCTTAGATATTTCCAGCCTCGAAATTTAAACTACAGAAGGTGGAGGGCAGAAAGCCAAATAATAGATCATAAATTGTTCATGGACTCCTAGACTACTTCTTAAAAATCTATTCAAAGTAGTTTTCATTCTAGAAATGATCACATGCATTCTGAGAGGGAAGTAAACTTGTCCACCCAGGTCTGAGACAAAAACACTTTATTCCTAGTCAAAGTTCTTATTAAACACCATACTTAATTACAAAAAAGTTTATTTTAAACAGACACCACTAAAGAGGCCCTTGAATGTCCGTAAAGCAATCTAGATAGGCCCTCACAAAGTAAGAATACCCCATGAAAATAAATTGATTGATAGAATTCATAAGCCAGGGAGATTGAGCAATTATTAAGCATATCAAACAGGGATCAGGAACACCGAAGGAATGTATCACCTAAAGGACGTGGCTCGCTTCCCATTGTGGCATCCTAGCTCTCTAAGACACACAGGATTCGTCACATAATAATTTATGAAAACTTCTAACATGACTAATACTGTGAAGAAGAGAACAATTCTTTCACGTTCTTTCAAAGTCAAGTTTTCAAAATAGGTCAAGAGGCAAGGTGAGAAGCCAGGACAGGGAGAGGGCTATGCACACTACAAGAGCAGACGCAGGAACTGAGGCCCTCTGGGGTCAGCCCACATTGCTCTCTTTAAATCATGAATTATTTTCCCAGTGCTGGAAGCAATGCTTCATCTTTCCTCTTCTACTTTCATTCTTTTTTAAAACAAATGCTGGCCTCTGTCAGTTAAACTGATGAATGTGACTGGCAGTTAAGTTAGCTTTGTGTTAGAATGCCTGCGAACTCAATCCCTAGCGCAAAACCACAAAACCAAAGCCCATAAAAACCTCGCAAAAGGAGTACATCTTAAGGTGTTGTGACCTCAGGTGTCACTTTGGAAAAAAATTACTAATAAGGCATTAGGTCAGGTCCCAAGTCTCTAGTCATTTATTGGTTTTTTTTTTCCTCAGATTCATATATTTCTTATACTATTAAATCTTCTACATATATTCTTATTTTTAAAAAGTTTCATTTCAGGAAAATGATATCTTTTAAAATAAACCAACATTGTGCCAGGCGGTGGTGGTGGTGGTGCATGCCTTTAATGCAAGCACTCAGGAAGCAGAGACAGGCAGATGCCTGAGTTCAAGGCCAGCCTGGTGTACAGAAAACTTCCAGGACAGCCAGAGCTACATAGAGAAACTCTACCTCAAAACACACACACACAACATTTTAAAGGAGCTTTATGATAACATCTTGAAATCATGGCTTTGTTGTACTAGTCACGTTTTGCTCCTAATGCATATTAAGAATGTATAATAATTACTAAATTAAAACCACCTGTGTACTTACTGGTGCTATTCTATGTGTACTAAATGGTACACTTTAATAGTGTCTATTGAAATCAGTTCACTGTATTTCGTGTTTAGTAAACATTCTAGTTACTTTTCTTATTATTAGAAAATACCTGAATTTTTTTTTTCCAGAGGAGAAAGGGTTTATTTTGGCTCAGTATAATCGAACAAGGTGTCGGTGTCAGGAGCGCAAGAGACCTGGTCTCATCGCATCCACACTGAATAATAAATGTTTGTGGTCACCTCAAGTTCTCCTGTTTCTTTAGTCCAGGATCCCAGCCCACACGGAAGGTCCTCCCACCGCAGCCTTGAAAAACTACAGGCTTCGCTCTGGCCACGCTGGTCTTTGTGTTGTTCCCAGGGCTCTCCAAACACTTCCAGGTCTGGATTCGTAGGCCTGAACTCACTGGAAAAGTTTCCCCTTACGTGTTTTGTTTCATTCAGGGAGAGGCGTATCTGTCCCTTCTAACAGAAGACCATCTCACCCCTCCCTCCTCAATCTTTACTTCGTAACATAGCGGACACAACGTGGCAGCGATTTTCAACCTGTGGGTCGCGACCCACTTGGGGATGGAACAGCCCGTTCACGGGGGTCACCTAAGAACACTGGAAAACACGGAGATTTACATTACGACTCCTAACATTAGCAAAACGACAGTTATGAAGTAGCAACGGAAATGATTTTGTCGTTGGGGGTCACCACAGGAGAAACTGTATTAAAGGGTCGCGGCCCTAGGAAGGCCGAGAACCACTGCAATATAGTATGGATGTGCCTGTCTCTCTTTCCCTAAGCATCACAAAACCAGAAAGTATCTCTCATTTGTTCTCTACCTGGTCCAGCTGATGCCCTTGAATACTTTTTAAATCGGCAAGTGACGCAACATTTTATATATTCAGTACAGGGTTACATGCTTAGAAGCGAACCACACCCAGGCTTCCAGGGGGGATTCTGAAGGACTTCTGTGGGGTTGGGGGCGGGGCCAGAATGCTGACCCAGGAATGCTGACTACCTCTCCCAACTGAGGACAGAAAGGGAGAGAGCTACTTCCAAGATCTGAACCAGAGAGCTGGGAAGAATTCCGTAGGACAGCATTCAGTTGGCCTGGGACTTGGGACAAAGTGTGTGTATTGAGGCAATGGTTCTGCTTCCTTCCACTCTTCTGCTGGGATCGTCACACTAGGCCAAACCCCAACCAGGCACCAAAGCCAGGATGCCTTTGCAGGCTGTCTCTGAGTTAGGAAGAGAGGAGAAACAGCAAGAGAAGGAAGAATGGGGGGGGGGGGGTGGAAGAGGAGCGTGAGACAGGGAGATAGGAGAAAAGACAATGGAGAGGAAGGCAAACAGGCAAGCTGAGCCTCTCAGCCACAGCTGGCAGCAACAGGGGATCCAGCTGCCTCTTTCCTCTGCCAATCACAGCCTCTTAACCCTCAGACCTCACTTCAAGTCCAAAACTGTTTTGCTGTTTCAGAAAAGCTGTGGACGCACAGAGATGCCTGTGCGTCTGCTGGGAAGAGAGGAAAACAATTTGAGTAGAAAAGCCACCTAGTGCTTTTCTCCCAATGGCTTTCACTTTCCAAAACTGCTGAGGATGCAAACTAGAGATTATGCATGAAGCCCATATCTAATCACGGGATTTCTCTTTTGTCAAGGTTTCACAATAATGTGATTCTCGTAGGTCTGCAGTCGCAAGCCAACAGAAAACCCTGGGATTGAATTCCTGATGAAACCCTTTCTTTGAATTCAAATTTGCCCCACAATCCAGGTGTACTTCAATTTGCCTTTTAAAGTTATTCAACATTAAGAAAGGAGAAAAGCTAGTGTGCACAGAGCTTGCTCCTGTCTGAGAAAGCGGCAGCCCCAGCCTTTTCTGAAGGAGACTGAGAAGAATAAACCCCACTGAGAAGAGTCTCCTCCAGGCCAGCACCGAGTGACAGAGAGCTGCTGGGCCATTCAACCTTCCTGCAACTCTAGGCTTGAGGACGGGGAGGTGTGGAATTCTACAACTTTGTCTAAGATCTAGCACAATAGCATAAAGTTAGCAAATGAGCAAATTTAATTACTGAGTTCATGTCACAGTTCAGTTTTCTTACAGGCTGTAAAATATATGTGTTTTGGGATTCACAGTATTGACAACCATTTAGAAAATATTACTGCTTACAGTTGTCCATAGAGAAACATGGCTTATAGCACATGCTACCATCAGTCAATGATCCTTTGTTAGGGCATTTCGAAACATTATATATTGATTCAAATTAATGAATTTTATGTCAAAGGCCAGTTAACATATTTTACCATAGACAATAAGTTTATGGATGTAATTACTGACTGGAGCTCCAAAAACAGTACAATTACGCTTCAACACATACGTCAACTCACTTAAGTCATTTCAAATTAGAAAAAAAAAATCTAATGAAATCACATGCCACACATTTTTAATGAGAAAAATTACAAGATACCTAAATTAAAAGAACCAATTTTCCACAGGGAAATCTGGGGGGAAAATGTTTTAGGTAAACCAATTTTCTGAAGGCAAAATAAAAATTTCAACGCCGCTCCGAGTTGTACCCAAAGCAAATTACTGCCAGCAAGCAATAAGGCTCTGATAATGAGGCCTGATTAGGGTTGAAATTAAGCAGGAGATACAGCAGGCTCTTCAGAGCTGTTTTGATGGAGTTCATCAGTTTAGCAGGCATAAGGTGAATGACCAGGCTCCCAGAAAAGGGTAGCAGCCTCGCAAAGTAGAAGAAGATGCTGTTTAAATGGCCTCACATCTGGCAGGTGCTCATCACATGCCTTCATTTATAAAAGAGATAACCACCCCTCCCCCCCCACACCAGAATTACAGCACCGAACATAAGACATGGTGCTAAGGTATAGCGTCCTGGTCATCATGTCTTCTACCAGCAGTGCAAGCAGCTTGTACACTCACATGGGATACATGAAGGGTCATCTTGTCTCTCCCACTTATAAACAAGGCCCTAGTATTTATAAGATGGAAAACTTCACACACTTTAAGCAAACATACAGGGAATTACACTCAAGTTCAGATCTTCCTGTTACCATTTTCTATTCTCTAGTCTTTAGTTAAAACCAATTTTTACTGGAGAATGGAAAAGAAAACAAACAAACAAACAAAAACAGTTATTTTGGTTCCTTGAGAAAGTCCTTTTAGCTTTTAATTTTGTTTTTGTTTTGTTTGTTTTTGTTTTTTTTTTTTTTTGAGACAGGGTTTCTCTGTGTATCCCTGGCTGTCCTGGAACTCTTTCTGTAGATGAGGCTGCCCTCGAAGTTACAGAACTCCACCCGCCTCTGCCTCCTGAGTGCTGGATTAAAGGCGGGCAAGGCACCACCAGGACAGAGTTCTTCATGGGTAGATGTAGCACATGCAGGGAGTGCTGAGGCAGGGCAGAGAATGCTGGGAGATCCATGGTGAGTTCCATACTGACCTTGTGTATGCCTGGCAGAGGCCCAGCTTCTCCACAGGTAAACTGAGGGTATGACAGTGACTCCAACAGGTTATGTGACAAAAATAAAGACATGCACATGCCTAACTTGGCTCGACATGTAACTCACGATGATTATCAGCGGTATACATGCATCTGTCAGTAATTTCTAATCTATACTATCCTAACACCGGCTCAGTTCACTTCCCTCTACAAATACCACATAACTGTTTCTATGAAGTTTTGAACACTTTTTACATTTCTTCCTAAACAGCAGCAAAACCTCCACAGGGTGTCTATCCCAGGCTTTGTGGGGACCACCAATATCTCCAATGTCCAAAGAGCTACTTAATGCAGAGGTATTCAACAAGTGTCCCTCATCAACCTTCTAGGGTAAAACCCAGGCCAGCCCCTGCAAACAAATGAACAGACTTCAGGAAGCAGATGGCACCGAGCTACCTGTGAACACCTGTCAGAAAGCACAGCTTTCTGTTCTCTTCCAGCCTTATATCCTGGTCACAGGCTGTCAGAGCATTTCCACTCTCATTGTCCCAGATACCCCATGGCCTGCAGAATAGGAAGGAAGCCTTCTGCACAACCAATGAACACAATTCTGCTGTTCTTTTTAAAAGTCAGAGGGTGGGAAGTGGTAGGAGGGAAATGCTGCAGTCTGGAAATCAAGTGAGGGCAGATGACAGAGAGAGAGAGAGAGACGCACACACACACACACACACACACACACACACACACACACGCACACACGCAGGAAGTGTTTGGAAAGAAAAACAAGAAAGGCTGCTGACGAAAAAGACTCTGGCTAAAAAGGAAAAGGTGTTCTTCGCCAAGAAAAATGTGCTAATCTTATGCAGCTAAACAAGATATTTTAGGAACATTGTAGGACGCTTGTTTTTAATTCCTTAATTCTTAATCCTAAAGCCATACTTAATCCTGAATCATCCCTAGAACAATAAAGTGTACCCCAGGACTCAGTCAGTGCTCTGAGCATCACTTGGCTCAATGGGAACCTTATATTTAGGTAACGATAAAAAGATTAGAATGACATATTTTGTTGCTTCAATCAAATTGAAAAGTCCTTGAAGGAAATTAAAGGTTCTTGAACATGAACACACACACACACACCAATTACCATGTGCTAGACTCTGCAGTACCCTCTATGTATTGACTAATTTTGTACCAACCCTAGGACATGGGCACTATTGCTAAGCTCATTACATAGAGGAGGAAAAAAAAACCCCATACATGCATGAAGGTTTTAAAATAGGAAGAGTGCCACGAGGTTAGAAAAATGGGAAGCAAAGAAGGAACGAAAAGGAACAAACTCAAGAATGAACAGACTGGGCAACAGCGGCCCCAAACCAGCCTTCACACACGGAAGTGCAGCATGGCACACAGGCAGTACAACACGCTCAAAGAAAAGACACACTTAACCGGTTGATGAGATGGCCAACAGTTCACTTCGATCCTAGAAATATGTATTTTTTTAATTTACATTTCATAACATATTACCCTACCCCCCCAAAAAAATCAGATGAATAAAAACTAATTTCAAAACAAAATCTTGAATTGGCTATGAAGCTCAACGGCACTAAGGGTGTTGGCAGACACAAGGCTGTAAATTCGATCCCCAAACATTACTAAAAAACGTATACATATCACAGTAAAACAACAAAATCATTGTATACCCTTCAGAAGAGTGAAAATTAAGAACTGAAATGCCATGGGCTGGTGACTAAAGGGAAAACTATAACCTGCTGGCAAAACACATTGGCTCGGGAACTTTGCCAAGTTTGTTGGCCATATAGATTAGGGTTGAAAATACATATGCTGGCACCCGGCATGATGGTACAGGCCTTTCTTCCAAGCACTTGGGAGGCAGAAGTAGGTGGATCTCTGTGAGTTCGAGGCCAGTCTGCTCTGTATGCCCAGTGAAGGCTATACAGCAAGACCCTATTCAAAACAAAACAGAACAACAAACAAAATGTATATGGCCAGAGAATTCAGCAATCCTGTTTCTTCTTGGCCCAAATTCTAGATACTCCTTATGAAGTACTGTAGTTTGACTGATCTCCCATAAGCCCCAGCGGGTGGTACTGTTTGTAGGGACTGCAGAGCCTCTAGGTGGGGCTTGCCTGGAGGAAGCTGATCAGTGCTGGAGCAATTTTAGCCTGCCCCACGTTGGGCTCAAGCCCTCCACTTCCTGTTATCACTTGCTCTTTCCACCATGGAACAAACTCCTCACTTCTTCATGCCTTCGCGACCATAATGGGCTACCAGGCATATCCAACCTTTTACTATATAACAACACAACTCTGTCACCTACAAAGTCTATGGAGGAAACAATGTAATTGTTTCAAGTATGTTTTAGGTTTTGTGTTGGGCTACCTTCATAGAAATCCACGTGGGCCACAGGTTAGAAAAGTACCTGGGCTTAGACTTTCTAAACTATGAGCCAAAATAAGCCTTTCCTCCTGTAGGTTGGTCCTGTTAGACATTCTGCCCCGGTGCCAAGAAAGATAACTATACGTGGAGGGGAAGCAAGAACACCCCACATAAATGCCCTCTGAAGTACTGTTTGCTTCAAACAAGGAACCTGAGAAACACTTAACACTTTTATTGTGAGAAAGGATAAGAAGAAATCAGAGTATATTCATTTGTAGAAAAACTAAGCAGGACTTAAAAACGAATGCACTAGGTCTATATAAATAGGAACACACACACAAATAATGAATGCATATATATGTAAATCTGTACATACACATACATATATACAGATATATGAACAAATTTTCAGTGACAAAAACAGTTGCAAGATATGTGTGAAAGGAAAAGAATACAGACGAGATATATACACGCATACCAAACGGTATTTATAATGGGAGCTGGTTCTCACTGGGGGAACAAGGAAAAGAAAAAAATGCCGGGGGACAGGTGCTCAGTCATTTTCATTTCTGGTCTATTGCAACATCCAATTGCACTCATTAAAAATCCTACCCAAAGAAAAACAGCAAATTGTATAGATATCAGTTGTAGAAGTGATTGTTACATCATCCTCTGAAGTTTTCAGCATTTTGTCAACTTTTTAAAAAATCGTTTTATGAAACTACCTTTATAACTAGTCAGGTACTGGGTAGCCACAACCCTTAACTAGGTCGATAATTAAAACAAGACATTCCAATTTAATAGACAGCATGATCAAAAGATCACAAAGACAGCACCAAAGCTGTCTTTGTGCAAATAAATGCACAGCATTTGACTCAAGTCAGATAACAACAAAATCAGAATCAAGATCAGGAAAGCCATCCATCAGTGTGCTTCTCGCTGATCGAGACAGCACGCAGGCTCTCTAATCATTTTCTCCAAACAGCACTGACATTGACTGGCCTGTGTGAGGGCAATTAATAATTCTTCCAAAGTGAGATCCATATCTCACTTTTCTTCTTGTTCAAGTGCAAACAGTAAAATGGAACAGCACAGGACTCTGAGAAGCCCCCCAGAAAGGACTTATTCATCTAAATTCTAGGTCTTCGGTGTGCTTCTCTTTCCTGTCCTGACTACACAGAGGAAGGCCCTACCTGTGAGTCAGCCTTTAGTCACTCTCTGCACCTGAGCACAGGTGGCCTCCTTCTCAAGGGGGGGGAGGGGGGAGTCTCCCTTCTGTCTGAGATTCGTGAATCACAGCAGAAACTTAGATTAAACTGGTACCCTGGATGTTCTCAAAATCACAGGAGCCTGCCAGGCCCACAGTGAGAAACTGATTCCTGTGGGACAACTATTAAGTAGGGTCCAGGAGACAGAGGTGGGGTCAATATTCATAATAATGCATAATTCAGCTTTCCTAGAGTCTTCAGATGGACCACCCTCAAAGGTTCCTTCAGTGTTTCGGGAGGTCCTGGGGCGGAGGCATCCTTACTCCTCACTGCGCTGATTTCATGTTGCCTCTGCTTCATCCTTCTCCTCTTCCTTGCATGTCTCTCCCTGAAGCTACTTTGTGGGAACCTCTCCCACACCCTCAAATCTTCCCCTCAAGTTCTGTTTTCAAAACTCTAGTGAGGAGAATGATGTTCACCTAGCTCAGGTATAGAAGTTGTTCTTTCTAATTCACCTAATTAAAAATTTTCTACATATGTCAGTACTAAAGGGCAAGTGGACTTTAAGCACAAAAATGAAGAGAACACAATCTGGCATGTGCAATGTAACATATAGATAAAGAAAACAAAGTCTAATCTTACAGTCTGGGATGAAAGAAGGCACTCTCTCCTTCTCATATACACACATACATGCATGCATGAATGCAGCATGTGTGTATGCACATGCACACATGGATTTGCACACACGTATGCACAAAAACACAAACATGTGCACACACATGTAAGCACATAACTACAAAGGCAGGACATGTATGCAGGACATGCACGCACATGCAGATGTCATGAGAGAGAGAGATGGCTTCTGCCTGTGGAGATCTCCCAGGTAGTGAGCTGTTTGATTCCTCTCCAACTGTGGTGGACTCCATTCACAAACCTGGTATCTATCTCTTTTGTAAACTCTTCTCCATGAGCATGGAATTCAGTAATTCACTTCTAGCAATCAAAACTGATGAGGTGTCAGATTTGGGATTGAACTGGGAAAGTCTGTGACTTTTGTGCCTTTGGTCCTGTCTTGAACATGGTTGTCTTATGTGAGCCTCTTCGGGAGAAGCTAACAAACAAGAAGTACAAGGTAGATATTGGGCAACACCTTCACTGGGACTGAGATCCTCAGTGCAGCAACCTGCTCTCATTAATAACCACTCAAAGATGCTTAAGGTGAGTCTTCCAGCCTGCATGATGGCATCCTCAGCCAGGACCTAGTGTTCGCTAGATGAGACCTTAATCTTAACTCATATGGTCTGTATAAACAGACTATATGGAACATGGCAGCGCCCTCTTCTGGCCTCCACAGGCACCTCCACTGCATAGAGTGCAACACATGCGCATACACATAAAATAAAAATAAAAAATGAAATAAAAAGGCCAGGCACATCTTTAATCCCAGAACTCGAGACGTGCAGGAAGGTGTATTTCTGTGAGTTCGAGGCCAGCCTGGTCTACATTTTGAGTTCTAGAACACCCAGGGCTACAAGGTAAGACCCTGCCTCAAATGCCTCAAATAACAAACAAGCAGTGAATAAATAAATAATAAGAAGGGCATGGTTCTAGTTTTTTGTGGAAAATGCTAAGCTCAGTAGCAAACATTTGCATAACTTTACAGTCATTTTAAATTACGACTTATTCCAGATGCATAGTTTATACTGGCCCTGTAAGTATTTATTAGAAGTACAATTAAATTATTCTTTACCGAGACAACACACTTTATGTTCAACGCAAGGTATTTTAAGCTTTCTTCCATCTGCTCAGGACATAAGTATATATTTAGAAAAGAATTCTGATTTTCTTCTCCATGAAATGTCCCTATGGGAATCAGTCCTTTCCTTTTATTCATTCAGTGAACTATTCCCACAGGCAGAAAATGCATGGAGCAGTGAACTGGAAGACGTCATGCCCACGCATTCTGTAATAGTTTCTACATCATCTACATGGAAGCGTACATTTTCCTCCTTCTAGTGGGACTGGGTGGCCTCTGTCTAAACTCCGTGATTTCTAGGATAAGCATACAGATGTGGCTGATTGAGATTACTTCTAGCCTCTGTGGTTTCCCCAAGGTACAGACAAGAAAGAGCACACTATGGGTAGGAGCGCTCCTTTCACCTCTTCAACAAATACTTTGTTGGTCCTTATTAATTTTATTTTATCTTTAAAATATTCTTACACAAAAAACTTCAAAACAACAACAAACGCAAAATCACATGAGAGAATGAACCAGCCTCAAACACTGTTTAATTTTAGAACATACCATCAGGCATTCCTACAGTGTTATAAGTAGCCTTTGGGAAATGTAGAAAGGCATGGCCACTTTGACGGGGAAGAAAAAAGACTCAAGAGCTGGGTGGGAAGAGAAGGGGGTGGGAAGCTGGGATAAGTTTGGAGTGGTGTTGACTATGATGAAAACTCACTGTCCCAACTTCTCAAACAATTCAAAAAGAAAAATAACTATGGCCACTTAAGATAAAAAGGCAAAAAGAAAAGTAAGGTGAAACAACTTCTTCAATGAGGAACTTAAACACCAGACACACACACACACACCAGTATGACTAGAATGGGTAAGTGTACCCAAGGCATGTGATACAGAATTGTAACTGTACTACAACCTTGGCAAGAAGGCTTTCTGAAAATACCTTTGTCTTAACCTCGCCCAAGGAAATCCACTTCAACAACACCACTTGAGCAAAAGACCATACTCATGAGAAGCAATACCTTGATCTCGCCACTCATGACACAGGGCCACAAAGCAAGGAATAGACACCAGAACCTGTGGAGCAGCGAATCACTAAAAGCCTAGGGGTTAATCTTTATGTTTCCTGTTTACTTATCTGTGAGGTCAAACTGTAAGGCCCAGTCTGGCCTTGAGTGCTTCTGTTCTGCCCTCAGCAGCCACTAGCCCTCCATCAGCATTTCCTCTGCATTTTCATTAGGAAGCATTAAGTTCTTCCGACTCACTTCACAGTTTCTGCATTCCCTTTTCCTCATTCATGAAAAAAGTATAGATAATGAGGATCCTGTTGGGGAGGAAAGACTTTACACCTTATTGGGGTGCCCTCTGAAGACGACTGACAGATATCTCTGTGCATTTTCTTCTTAATGTACTCAAGTGAGCTTGGCGAGTCTGTACTGCAGTTAGAATTTCAGTGTAAAAAGATTGATTTCTGCTTCTAATTTTGGGAGAGTGATGCAGTCCAAACCATGGATCTTAGCTGTGTGAAATAAATGTCTTTCATCTCAACCCCTTTCTCTAAATCGCCAGGGCCAGACAAGTGTATAAGCAATAAGCACAGCATAGAAGGTTAGCAGGCCTGTATTCAGATAGATATACCCCAACATGTCCAGGGAATTTGCTGTCTCTGATCCTCAGATCTCCATTCTAGAAAATGGGATTAAGAATGCTTAACAAGATCATTTTGAATGTTAGGCCAATGTACATAGTTCCCAGCAAAGATTCGAATATTTCAAAGTTATCCATCAATATAGAAAGCTACTATGTGTTTTCCAAATACTTTATCACACTTAGCCCAATACTGTAACTCAAAGGAAATTACTATTCATTAAAAATACTAGGAGGTTAGTTTCCTTGGATTATAGAAGAGGATTCAAGCTAAACAAACATCCAGAGCCTTCTGGCTCTCAAATAAATACCACAATGAAATCAGGCACCACTTAGCCAGTCTGAAAACAGTCAGAAAGAAGGGTATAGATAGAAACTGTTCTCAAAAAGAATTACTCCACAATTAGCTCCTGCTTGTCTTCAGAAGCAAAACTGCACCCAGGAAATACTGGTACTTCCAGAGACTCAACAGAAAAACTGCACACACTGTAATAATCCAGTGATATGCAACTGCTATTAAAACAAAAAGGGTTTTAGATATGTAGCACAGGTTTTTTAAAACATTAAGGAAATGGTAACTCTGAAGAGTCATTTCCCAAGGAATGGGAAAGACAATGAGCACGAACAGTAGCTCACACAAATTAAACTGTCCTGTAAGAGCAATGGCCCACGTGCAAAGAATGGTTTTGAGGCTATTTGCAGCAGCCTCGTGGCTCTTGCTATGGGTGTTAAATTTTCCATAACAAAAAACTAGTAACTAACAGGTTGACTCAAATTGCCTGGTGGCCTCATCAATTAGAAGGCTACTCCTGCCCACTCTCCTATTAAGCCTTCTTCAGGAGTGGTCTGTGCTTTGTGCTGCATCTTTGCACAGAAGGACATAGATATCTGATATATGGATGGGTGGGTAGATGGATGGATGGATAGACAGACACTAGATAGATAATAGATATAGATGTTACATATAGATAGATAACATAGATGATACACACACACACATATATATGCATAGACAGACAGACAGACAGACAGGATTGGATAACAGTTCTTCCCCACAAACATCCAATAGTTCAATACCAAGTTGGAATATTGTGCTAAACTCCCATTTGTTTGTAGGATGACGTAAAGCTGCCTTAAACATGAAGACTGAGATTATCACCTATGAGAGATGTTAGTGGTCATGCACCACCATGATAAACACAGAGCAGCAGCAGCAGTGGGAAACACCATTTTCCATTCCAAAAGAAGATCCCTCCTACTCATGTGCGATTTTTTCTTCTGAAAACCTAAAAGTTGTTTCCATGTTTAAAATAAAAATTAAGAGAATTAAGGTACAGCTTAGTGGTGGAACAAATGTTTAGCTTGCATAAGACCCTCTATTAAATACGGGAACCCCCACAAAATTGCTGACAAGAATTATAAACACAAGGATACGTACATATATATGTACGCGTGCACATACATACACACATACACACATACACACACTCACACACTGCTTTATTGAGGCTTGAGTTTGCCAGGTACAAATGGACTTTGAATGCCTCTAGGCAAAGCCCATGTACCCCACTTCCCCCATAAGCTCTATCACTCCAGCTTTCCCCCTACTGGTATTTACATATGTATTTTTAGGTCTAGTTCTGGGGATAATTTGGGTTACCCTCACTTTCCAAAATATAAACAGGAATGGTTTAGAAATAAAGGAAAATACACACTCTAGAAAAGGGATGAAAACAAAGCAAAACAAATCCAAAAGTAACTGCTCAGTGTGACCAAATAGAGGGACAAGGATTAGGCTTGTGCAGAAGCCCAAGTGGCCATACTCAAGGAGCATGAAAGCCAACACCTCTATCCTGACTGTCCCTATTTCCACAGCCTGGGCCCCATCACCCCATTTCTCTAAAATTCAATATTCTTAGCCAAAAGATGAAGTAATTAAGCTAGACTGAGATTTGCTCCCAGCCTTAAATTCCCATGATTTTCTAATTCTAAAGCACCCCAGGCTGTGCCTAGTGATGAGGGAAAAGATTTTATTTTCCTCTTCTGTATTTGGATTTTTTTTTAACAGTAAAGATCTTAAACCGTTACCCTGGATGATTAACACAGGCAATGGAAGATAGATGCGGTAAATTCTTCAGCTGGAATTCTTTAGGGAGCCAGGATGTGCTGAGACAAGAATCCAGAATTCATCATCTTTATTCTGGCTGATGTAACCACCATAAACAATTGCCTCATGCCTGTGAGGTAATACTCTTTACCAAGGACCCCATTATCCTATGAGCAGCTCTTTAGACTCTCCTCTGTTCTCATACATACCTTTTATCAAATTAAATTCCTATGTAAACTTTCTGCTCTTATTACAAAATAATCTAGGATATAGTATCACAATAGAATGCCCCAACAACACAAAGAAAACTAAGATCAGCCCAAATCCTAGCCCTTCAAAATAACAGACATTATCTAATTCTTACACACCTGACCACACTGTACATACAACAGGAGAAAAGCCAGTTCTCTTTATCTCAAGAAGTGGATAGACAGAAGGACGGACATGAAACCAAAAAGTTATGACAGGGTCTGATAAGGACAGGATTAGGGGTTGGAGCCATCAGGGAGAGTGCTGGCCCTCACTTGGCGTACTGAATTCTGGGAGAAAAATCAGAGAGAGGGAAGAAACGGTAAAGATTAGACACATAGAAAAGGGAGATGAGGCAGCAAAGAGGGAGGGGCTAAGAACACAGAAGATAAGGGTAAGAAAGAGGGGATGGTAGAGGGAAAAGCAGAGAAAAGGGAGACAGGGAGATGGCCTGCCTGAGGAGGGAGAAGCAGGCTGACCTAGGAGGAGGGCAGAGATGCCTCCTGGCAGCATCGTGATGGGTTCGGGTTGTTGCCAGTCCGTCCTGCTAGGATATGAAACAGAACGAAACCAACGGGGTGAAACTAGATGGAAGCCTCGCCACCAACTCTGCAAAACACATTTCCGATTCAACCTCAGGGTCATCGGATCTATTCAGCTGGTGATGGCCTCATCATAAATCAATGATGCCCCAAAGAACCAAGAAGACCTATAACAAGGGCACCCTCAATTAACCGTCATCAGGATTACGCATGTAATTATTTCAGAGTCCATCGAGGTTCTTAATGTTAAGTTGTTTCACATCGGCAAGGGCGCGAGAACAGGCTGCTGGGTACGCCACACAAAAAGCTTGTTCTGTGCAGATAACACTCACAGAGGCACAGCAGGCACCTGCAAATGCCCAGCTCCAGGCATGCATGTAGTCTGTAAGAGTGGCTATGGACGTATTCAGAGAACATCTCATAAACTCAATGTGCTGGACAGCAGGAGAAGACTGGGAAGAAAAGAAGGAAAAAGAGAAAAACCAAACCAAACAACAAACCCCAGGCAGGATTTCCTTCTCTGTGTGTTCTAAACCTCATGTGGAAGTAGCTGCTAGCTGTTAGATGAATGCGATCATTTGGAGCAGTCACGGTTAAGAGGCCATAAAGAAATAAAGCTGTAGGCTGCCTCATGGACTTCTGCTATTTGTCACTGACAAATCATTCAAGTTAAAAATTATAATAACTTAGGCTAGCTGATCGTTGATGAAGCCACGCCTGGTAAGTCTTTACTTGCCAAGCAAATAGAAACCTACTGCCATTTAAAAGGAAGCGTTAAGAACACAAGCACACGGAGTCCTCAAAGGAAAACATCTTGAGACAAATGTAACTGACAATAACAGACTCACCGCCTATTATCGTGTCCGTTTTTTTTTTCTCTAACCCACTCAGAAACCGAGTATCTTGTGTAAGACATATTTACATCATATAATCACAAATATCAGTAGAAAGGTCAACCAAGAAAAGTGCAAGACATTTCACTTTTCAGGTAGTCACAGTGGCCGAACTAACTAGATAACAACTAAAACGTACTACTAAGTATTTGAAAGAGGAAAACTTAAGCAAATAGCAAGCAAATGAAAACCTCCAACTTTAAGGGTGCCTTCTGTTCAAGGGATGAACTGAGTCGATAACGGATTTGCTTTCCAAGACTCTAAAGGACCTGCCCACCACTATAACGAAAAAGCTCAGTGTGTGTGCGCGTCAGATCAGTGTGACACAGAGGCCTCCGGTTGACTCCGCTTTCCCTCTCCTGGCTGTGCTTTTCAGGCTCGCTGTCGACTTCCCAGAGCACACCATCTTCAGAGTAGCACCTTTCTGTTACTACTACTGCTCTGTATTCCCTTGTTAAAACCCAGCAAGAACAAGTCCCTTTCCTAGATAGAAGCCAGGGCCTAAGCAGGTGCCCAGGAAGTGTTTCGCACTGGGGGAACACGTCTGTGGATACATGCTCTCTCTGTGTGGTACGTACAGCCATGCAAAGGTGTAACTAATTCAGAATCATTTTCCACAATGAAATTAATAAATTTTCCTCTATGAGTCCCACAGATGTCCCTGTGCAAACAACAATTTTACGTCTTATTGCTTTCACCTTAGTCATTTCTCTTTACCAGAATGGTTCGCCACCTTCCAACTGCTTTCTGAAAGCCTTCCAGACTCCAAGGAAGTGTTCTAGGAATTTTATACCACAATATAATGTCTGCTGCAATTACATAATTTAGCTTTTGAATTGTGAATTAGGCCTCTTTTTCTCTAGGCCCCAAGTTATTTC
>CM053750.1:8355723-8410860 GCA_028658305.1 Pachyuromys duprasi
ATAACGAAATACTTGAGGCAGGCTGCTTAGGGCAAAAACAAGGTTTGTTTAGGTCCAGGTTCTAGAGATTTAAGGACAGGGTGTGGGCATCAGATGGGCTCTGGTGACAGCATCATGAGAGAGCATTTGAAACAAAGAAGAGTTTTGGGAAAAGGTAGAAAGCAGCAAGGAAGAGTGGGTGTGGCCCGACTCAGCTAACTCCAAACAACCAACTGGGATCCCATAGAAAGGCCTTAATTCTTCCAGGGCATTCCCCAAGGATCCTAAAGACTTCCCCTGGGACTCTAGCTCTGAAAGACTCCATCGGCTCGGAGTCCCACATCTCCACTTCTGAGACCACACTCCAAACACATGGACCCCTGGACACATTTGAAGCACAGTACCTGCTATTCTACCTGAAAACTTCTAGTGAAATTGTCATGGTTGGCTAACCTGCTGACCTCAGTGAGGCAAGCAGTGTTAAACCATCAAGGATGAAGTCAGACCACTGTGACTGTAATCCAGACATCTTGGATGCTGTCTCTTACTAACTCAGTGAATTAATGACAGGCTAGGCAACTCTGCCTCTTCCTCTCCCGAAAACATAAAAAAGCATCCCCCCTCCCAGAGCTGCAGTAGAAATAAAATGAGATGACACATATAAAACTTTGTGTCAATAAAATTAATATTCAAGACTAGGATTCTCATTTTCAAGAGCATCTCTAAAGTCCCAGTGAAGAGGAAGACCAAATACGCACTATCCAATGCAAAACTGTCTATTTATTAACTTGCCTGCCCCTTCATGAAATGTCACTGAACAGTGGAACTATTGTGACTCATTTAATACTAGTCTTTCTTCCCTGCTTATGAACATAAGCTTCGGGAGAAATACCTTCTTCAGTCATGTCATTTCAGTCTCCATCTAGCGCATAACAGAGATATGAGACCACAGATAGGCACAGCCACCCCCCTTCTCCTGCCTCACATATTTACTGCAGAACTTCCTCCATTTCGTTAACATTAGAACGTGATTCCAATCACAAGAATTTACACAATTCTGCACTCTAAACATGAGCACTGAGGTACCCTGCTCTACAGAATATCAAAATTCCCATGAATATTTTTGTTTCCCCTTGGCAACCATACCTTCCTGGAAATAAGAGTCTTCCAGAATACAAAAAGAGCTGATAAGGTCACCTCTGACACAGCTCCCATGCTTTTATAGTACCCTATATCATAATGCCACCTGTATCTCTGCCTCTGGGCTGGTTTTGGTCTCATCTCTCTAGACTTGTACATATTCTTCTTGCCTACCATACACCTCCTTTCAAATTTTCCAGTGAGATCCAAAGTTTAACAAGAACAGGATGGAAAGTCATGGCCAATATCTACCTTTGTGATCATGCTTCCCATAACCCCATCACTGGATAAGCATTCTCTTACATGCTTTCATGGCCTCCTGGCCACCCACTTAACTGAGTAATTACTATGTGGCTGACAAACCATCCTAGCAATAACTGTGACTACAATTAGTTTTTCTTCTCCATATCTGGCCATAATCTCCCAGCAGGCAACAGGAATCCAGTCTTGGATGCCCTTACATCTCTAGCCTAGCAAACCCAAAACTGCACAGCAAATACCTGTTGGGTGAATGACTGTATGTCCCCATGAGACCAGTTCGATAATGACGCTAGAGAACTAAAGCACTCCCCACAGATCACAAATTTATTCCAGGAAGAGATGGGCTGCTGAGAAGGATGTAACGGATGAGGTTCTCTGGCAGAGTTATGAAATCCAAAACTGCTTCCTTCAATCAAATCAACACGATGCTGCATCCCTAAAGTAAGGGTTGTTTTCTAATATGAGTGGAAAAAAACATTAACTTAGTATATGTCTACGTTTGAAAGTTCAAGTTATAATAAGAGTTCAGGGGTGAGGAGCCCAGGGTAGGAGGGAGATCTGTAGAAACCAACCATCCACAACCTTCAAGCTAACATGCAGGCATACGTGCATGAGTGCACATACACACACACACACACACACACACACACACACAGAGACTGGACTGGCTGAGAACAGCTGTTAGAGATGAATGCCAGACTTCACACCAGCTTCCAGTTTAGAACAACCTAAGGAAAGTGCCTAACAATGACAGGAAGGACTAATATAAAGAAAGTCAGCCTCCTAGTGAGGAGGCAGGAAATGGTGCTAGGCTGCCACTGTTGAGTGTGGCTGCCGCTATTCACCCAAACCGAAGGAGGGTTAGGGGACACAAACAGGGGTAACTCATGAAAGTTAGCAAGAGGGTCCAATACTAGTAACTTAGACATTACCCTTCTGGGTTCTAAACAGAGGCACTGGCACATCCGGGTCCACCCATCAAAATTCCCATGAACATTTGTTATTTTCTCTGAGCAATCAGCCCTTCCAAGAAATGACAGAATCTTTCAGGGAACAAAAAGAGCCGATAAAGTCCTTCCTGACACAGCTCTCACAGAGTGACAGAACGTCTAATTCAAACGACTGCAAACATTCCTCCCCAGAGATGCAAAGCTTAATAAAGAACTCCACATAAGCCTGCGTTCCTTCTACTAAACCAGGTATGGGGGAGTCGCCCTGGATCAGGTAAGGAAACCATTCCCTCTTCTCCTGAGTGGGGGAAAAGGGCCCTGGAAGACAGTGATTGTTTGGAGGCAGGGGCGTAATTATAGAGCAGATCAAATGACAGAGGAACCATGTTACTGACATACAATCTCTCTCCAGAGAGCTTGACAAATGAAAAGTCGTACACGACTTGCAAACACAGGTGAATGGACAGTCCAGGGAAGAATATTCCCTCCCGGGACCACTAATGTAACAACTATTACACAAAGAAAAGGAGCTTTGACATCAAGACTCCGCCTCACAAAAACCTCTTAAGCGCCATATACAAAAGGGTAAAACAGCATGAAGTTGTTTTGACTCCTTGCCCATTTCAGAGGGAGGAGGATTTAGATAGCATTGATGAGGTACAGAACAGGGTGGGTAGCCAAATACGGATATGTAGACACATAAAAGAGCCTACATTTCCAGTTATTTTGATTGGTTAAAGTTGCCAGGGCTAATGTGGTGTTAAGAGATGTGAAGTTTCGTTCATGAAATTTTAAATAATAGTAATAGGATTTATCTAGACACAAGCAGAACCTAACTATAAAGCACATGAATAAAGAATGTGCATGAATTTTGAATGCTTATTTTTCAGAAGAAAACAAAGAAGCAAATGTCTGACTTCTTAGAGTCTCTAAGCATAGCCTGGATTTGCATTTCAATAGCTTCCAAGGTAAGTACTGTGAAATTGGTCAAATGTACAGACTGGCATCCCGTCTCCAATCCAAATCAGCCAATTAGTTTCTATAAAAAGTGGCATCGTGAAGTTAATATCCAGGAGCTCAAGACCTGGTCCCACAGATGCACATCAAGTCACCTCAAAGCAAGGATGGTGGTAACACAGGTTTTCAGTGGAACACATTCCAGAGCGGCAGCACAAAGTGCAGGCACAGCTTCTATGAACAGGAAATGAACACACAAACACACACACATACCACACAAAAGTAACAGAAAAGAACAACAATACATAAAAAAAATGGGGAAAGCATGAAAAGAGGAGTGAGGTCCAGTGGTCTGACAGGAAGGTAAGCTTGTTTTGTCTCTTTTAAAACTGACCCAATTTCAATGCAGTCTCCACTACCTACAGCAGGTTAAAGCAGGCAAGCTGTACACAGAAGTATCACGGGACCCAGCCCCTCAACCCTGCCCAAGTCACCTTGTAGCAAGTGGAGAGGCTGAGTGGATCCTAATATGCATTCTGCAATCCTGTAAGGGGGAGCTTTGAGGGAAGCCATGCCAGCTGCCCCTTGTCCTTCCTCGGTCCCCGTATCTCAAAACACTAACCTTTGGAAAGCCGGGAGAGGCACAGTGCTAGGTACCTGAATAACCTTCCCAGTACTGGGCCCTTCCAGTACAGCACTGTTGTTCTTTCCTTTCTGCCTTCCTTAGTCTTTTTTTTTTTTTAGTTCCTTTTAATAAAAACAGGGTTATTAGACACCAAGAAGCCCAAAGGATGAGGTATCAGGCTTGGCTCATAGCAAGTACCTAGAAACTTAAAAAAAAAAAAAAAAGAGTTGAAAGAAATAAGACAGAAGGAACAAGGGAATGTATCAACAGAAAACCTACTTTTACTAAGTGTCCACTCACATGTTACAGTTAGTGTTACAGTCTAAATGTGTGTATCCTCTTCCTCACACCAGCCATTCACATGCCAAAGCTCGTAGTGTGACATTCACAGGTGGGCTTTGAGAAGTAATGAGGGGTGGGTTAGATATTGGGGTCAGGAGGTTGACATCAGCGCCTTTACTAACACGAAAGACATAGTATCTCTTTTCTAAGCATTCAGCCGGGTAATTAAAAATGGGATGTCAGGCACAAGGTCTGCGGGCACCTTGATCTCGGACTCCTCAGCCTCATGTGAGGAAGGACTGTACTATTAAGGCCTCCCAGCCATCACTTTGTTACAGCAGTCCAGACGCCAAGAAGCCCAAAGGATGAGGTGTCAGGCTTGGCTCATAGCAAGTACCCAGCACAGAAAGTTGCCTGCTTAGGCCTCATAAGTAAACGTCAGTGCTTTCACACAGCAGAGGAAACAGAACATCAGACAAATGAAAGCAGTGTCCTCCCCGTCTCCTTGACACCGGCTGAGGTCATTTACACGTGCGCGTCATACCTATTTTGACAACACCCTTCTGAGTTAAGAATTATATCTTGCTGATAACAAAAGTAAAGCTGTAAAGGAGCACCATGCCTAAGGGAACAGAGCCAACACGTGGCAGGTCAGCACTCAAACAGTAGTCTGGTAGGCCTTGCAGCCACGGCTCTTAGCCACACAGAAGCCTGTCCTGTGTGTTAGTCTCTGCTGTTCTCACACATTGCATCCCAGACTGTGAAAGTCAGTACTTATGTTTGCAGGTCTGCAAGGAGAATGTGAGTCTGCTGGTTTTGACTCCAGCTCTTGGGCCAGATTTAATGGGCAGTGGCTGCCCTAGCCATGTACCTCTTAAAGGAAGTCGCCAGAGACAACTCAGGGATACTGCACAAGCAAGCATGTGTCAAAACCTCAGCTGTGTCACACAGAACAATGGGAGTGACACAGGTGAGCTGAGAGTCAAGCCAGAAGAAAGGACCTATGTTGACCATGAGGTCACATGAAGGGAATGGATACTGAGTTCCACCTACATTGGAATATATAATAAAAATAATCTGCTCTTGCACATCATCATATTTGACTCATTCTACCATTATGTCTCATAGCTAGATTGTTAAATAATGGGGAATGAATCAGTAAGCTTCACTATTAATATAAAGAATAAAACTGAAAATAGTGTCATCAATAGTATTATTCAACTTATCAACACTAAAAACTGAGAGAATATGTCATAAGAAACTATGAAACTATCATTGTCTCGTCATTAAAAACATGACATGATAAAATCGTAATTGAACTAAATCTAGGTCTATTTCTTTTTAAAATATTTTCTTTTTAATTATGTGTCTCTGCATGACTATATGTGGGTTTATGCACATGAATGCAGGCGCCTATGAAGGCCAGAAGAGGGCGTCAGATTTCCTGGAGCTTGTAAGCTAGCCAGTGCAGGTGCTGGGAACTATGCGAGGGTCCTGTATAAGAACAGTAATCAATCTCTCTTTCTCCTCCCTCTCTTTCTTTCTCTCTCTCCTTCTATCTGTTTGTTTGTTTCGAGACAGGGTTTCTCTGTGTAGCCTTGGCTGTCCTGGACTCACTTTGTAGACCAGGCTGGCCTTTAACTCACAGAGATCTGCCTGCCTCTGCCTCCTGAATGCTGGGATTCAGGCTGTGAGCCACTGTGCCCAGCTCAGTAAACTCTCTTAACCTGTGAGCCAACTCTCTAGTTCCCCATCCAGAGTGAGCTCTAACTTTGAGCATCAAAGATACTAGTCTACTAGTATTTTCTATAATCATTTTAAACTTCTGACATAATCTGTGAGTTCCCAAGGCTTCCCTGAGGGTTTGCATGCTCTCAACATATGAAACTCGGGAAGTATTGCTAATAAAATAGGCCAATATTCTCCTGTATTGGCCAATCAAAAAAAAAAAAAAAGAAAGAGTTGAGTCTTTTTATTATCAATATAACTTAATGGCTTTGTGTACACATTCACAGGTACAAAAGGACATGGGAAAGAGTGTCAGAAAATTGGTAAAATGGTCCCTTTCATCACGTGCCTTTCTGAGTTGAACTCTTTATCTTCAATTACAGATATTCCATTCAAATGGAACAAAAATTTCAGCTGAATTTGATGTAATCTCACTTAGGTTTTAAATTCACTCACTGTTTCAAGCAATATGGTGCCAACCTCATCATCTTCATTTAAGAATGAATTGCTTTTTCCATTATAGCCTCTCTTGTCTAGGATGTTTTACTTTGCTTTTCAAAATTATGCTGGAATGAGACTAGTATGCAAGTTGTCAAAGTTGGAAGCAATTTTTTAAAAGAAAGAAAAAGGAAAAGAAAAAAGGATACATATCTTCAAACTGGATACACTGTTTTCAAGGTATGACTCTAAAAACCATTAAACTATTCTGTGCAGTCCAATTCTAGGCATTCCGGCAAAAATACGCATTAAGATAACAGTATAATTCTTAAAACTATTCTGACATAAATCTGTTAACCCAGGAGAATCATATGCTCTCCTTACTTGTGGTCCAGTTCAATTATTTATTAGGGCTGAGGTCGTAAGACTGTCATCTAGACACCTCTTGAGAAGACTAAAACTCCACAGACAACTTGCCCCTCCACAGGGACCTCAGGGGGCTTCCACAGGTGCCATGTCTCTCGTCAATAGTCAAAGCACTTCCGCTTCTTGTTCTTATTTGTCTCTGCTCACTAATCCCTCAAACCCTTGGAGTTACCTCCTCCAACCTTCCTTTCCTGATCAGCCACAGATCCCTTGCATCCTGTTGACATTGCCCTAAATTGCCTTTTTGGTACTTCCTCTGCCAGCACCTCAGTTGGGCAGTGCTGCCCGCATCCCTCCTGACCCGACTCCTGTTTATCCTGCTTCTAGCACTGGGCTCTTCCAAGCACTTTCCATGGTAGCTGCTAAGGTATTTCTGTGCTCTACTGTAAATCCTGCAGTGGCCTCCTAACATAAAGTCCAGTCCCTCAGCATGAAACCACTACTGGAACTTGGTTCTTTGCTTCCTCTTATAACTGTTTGAAGCTCCTTAAGAAGGGTTTACATGTCTGTTGGATAGCCTTGTATATGCTGCATGCACACCCTCCCTAGAGTGTTCTTATTGCCTACTCAATACTTATCTGGCTTCCGCTATTTCACAGAAAGATTCAGCCACCATAAAGGCATGACTGCCATGGCTGGAAATCACGCTGCTTGAAAATTACGGTCACCCCCACCATTCTATAGGTCTCTCCCATGTCAGCCCCACTTTCTACCCTGCCAGAGTCTAAGGAAAAAACAAAACCAAACCAAATGAAACCAAACAAAAACCAGAAGCATATACTGAAGACAAAACACAGTCTTCTGACACAGGCCTGCTCAGTACAACTATCATCATCATCATCATCGTTGTTTTTGTTGTTAAACATCTCTGGAAAGGAAGGCAAGGGAAAGGGGCTGATATTCGCTGCCTGGAGGAAAAGTAGACAGTTTCACTACCTAAAACAGGTGTGTTCCTCAGGAGTATCCGTGGGAAGGATTCCATTCAAAACTGTGGACATTTGTTATCTCTGGCACGAGGAGGAAGCTTCTAGGAGCAAGGCAATTGTCCTGGTGTGCCCTTGAGGTGGTCTCCTGATGTGTACCATAGAGCACGTGGCAACAACTGTAAAACTGTAAAATTGCACCTGCATGCTTTGGTGTAATGATCTAGCGCTTCCTCTAGCCATCCCCACTATAATAAGCATGCTCCCAAGTGGGCTGCTAAATGGTTTGCGCTCTCTCACTAGTACCATTGATGTTATCTGGGAACTCAAGAAACAATACAGAGTTTACACCTTCTCTCCCTTCCTGTCCATGCAGAAAACACATACCATCTTTTTTTTAATTGATTATGACAAAAATCAATGCTTTTTAATTGATTTTGACAAATATCATGTGCTTACTACAACAGGAATGAGGACAAATGCAATTTTTTCATCACACCCAGATGTGGATGAGTTAATCTGAATGACATGAAGAAAAACAAAAGAGGTTTTAGATATTAGTTATGACGGGTGGCTATACCTTGTTGTGATCCATCTTTAAGAACTCTGCAAATAAGTGCTACCGGCTTCCTGGTGAAGAATGAAACAGCTGAGCTTACACAGTTAGGGAGTGGGTAGAGATGAGATGACTTTAAACACTCCAAAACACGTGCAGGCTCTTGCCTTCTGTCCCATTAGGCAGGCAGAGCCACTCATGAACACACACACAAACACACACACACACACACTTATTCCTGCCCCATAAGCATGTACGTGTTTGTATGTGTGGGTGGTACACATTTTAAATAAGCTTACCCGTACTCTATAGCTAGCAACCTGCTCTTAAACACTTCACACACTGTCAGCTTTCCACATGTCTCTAAACACATTCAAAAACACTATGTTAATTGCAGCACTGCCCTCTAACATGCTCTGCCAATCTCCCCGCGTGTGGTTGATGCCAAGAAAAATATGTAATTCTAAGATATATTGGTAAGCTCTACTTGTATTTCTTAATTTATTTGAAATGCTTCTAGTAAATTTAAACAGCCTATTTGCCTTTGTTAGATTCCAGAGCCAACAATAAAATGATTGGTTGCTTCATGCATATTGATCTCTCTGAGTTCATGTGATTCTCAATTTTTATAGTTTATTGATCAGTTTGTCTATTATCTCCTTTAGTCTTCTCACATTCCTTTAAGTAATTTCATTGTTTTGAGCACAACATTATCAAAGTTTTAGGACCTACCTCCGCTAAGGCTTTTTTTTTTTTTCAGACAATTTAAGATTTTTTTTTTTTTTTTTTTTTTTTCAATTTAAGATTTTTAAAAGGTACAATAAATAAAACCAGATGATGGCAAGAGCTAAAGAATGAAGAGCCATCTGCTGCATTTATGTAGTAAATTCTGAGCAGGTAGGCATGGGTGAGAAGACAGGACAGTGGCCATCACTGGATACAGGCTAGCTCACCCAGGGAGGGAGGACAGGCCGGCTCATTGGCTAGTTTATCATGAGTCTAAACCAGTTCATCCAATGGACCTAACATTATGCTAGGACAGTGCTCAGCATAATCGGTGGGCCTTCCAACTGTCAGGGGTGGGTTACAAAAGGTGGAGAGATGTTTCTCAGTCATTTTTCCCATCATTCCTCAATAAAAGGACTTAGTGTTAGGCAGCAATTCTGCAAGAAGGACTCTATGGGCAATCAGATGAATGAGGTAAGTGTTAGAGATTCTATGCTAGGATCTGCAAGAGGGCAATCTGGCAGAAGAACAGGAGAGGTCCTCCTGGGTTAGTCCCCTCATGCAGCTCTGGCTTCCTGAGTCACTGAGCCACTCTTCCCACTAGCTTCTGACCATGCTTAATATGTAGGATCCACTGCAGAAGGACAGGGAAAGTAAGAAGGAAACAGCTAAGACAGAGGTTCTCACCCTTTCTAATGCTGCGACCCTTTACTACAGTTCATGTGGTGGGGACCCCCAACCCAAATTATTCTGTTGTTCCTTTATAACTATGCAGGATATCTAATATGTGACCCTACCACCAAATGGGTCATGACCCTCAGGTTGAGAACCACTTACCTAAGTAGTCACATGGTTGACTATGTCTTCTAGAACTCAGGGTTCTATTAAAACTGCTCTTAAGTACTTTTATTCAGGAAATCAAGTATCCCCTTGTTGCTTCTGGTCCCTACACATTCACCTAAGCTTTTCTAATGCTTCCCACATGACTTCATTAAATACCTTAAACCAATTTGTGCACACCATGATTCTATTGCTTGGACACTGATGACACGCTTATTTAATTACTTAAAACTGCACTCTATGCAACTTAGGAATAATACCAAAGAGAGATAAAGTTAATGGAAAAGGTCCTGTGTGCTAAATGCTGAGCTAAGAGAGTGGCCATTCTCCTCAAACTTTCATCTCTACATTGCAGACGTGAACACAGAGATTCAGACTGGTGAACGAACTTGACCCTGGTTGCAGAGATATTCCATGTCACCGAACACAAATCTGGTTCTAATGCCTTTGACCTTTAATAAGTGTATAGTTTTAAACATGAGATACTTACAAATAAAAAATGTAATGATTTAAAAACATAACAAAATAATTCAAATATGCCATAGAATTAAGTATGTAAATAAAACAATGTTATACTGGAAAGATTAGGATGGAATGCAGTAATTATGGAAAATTCTGTGTACTACTGAGAACTTACTTTGGTCTGTAATAAACAGAAAGAATTTGGATAAAATAAAGAAATGTGACCAGGCATGATGGTGAATGATGGCTCACTGTTGGGGTATGCTGTGTGAAGGGGTGTCTCTGTTCATTCAGTTGTTAATTCAGATAGCTAAGTGATGGCAGGATCTTGTATTGCTCATTCCTCACCTGCCTAAGGCATTCTAGAATTGTGTCTGATTAGCTTTAATAAAGAGCTGATGGCCAACAGCTGGGCAGGGAGTGGAAGGTGGAACTTCCAGGTAGAGAGAGAGGGACACTGGACGAAGATTCAGATGGGGGAGATTCGCCATCGAGACACTGAGGTGAACAGATGGATGTGAACAGGAGCAGAGAGGTAGAGTGAGCCACATGGCAGGACATAGTGCCAGGGTTAGTCAGGTTAGGCTACAAAGCTGGCTGGGAATCTGCTGAGCTAAAATGCCCAAGCGTTAAGATGTTAAAAAATCCTCTGTGTCATTATTCACACCACTAGTGGGTCTGAGAAAGTCCCTATAGTGCACACCTTTGATCCTGTCACTCAGGAGGCAGAGGCTGGGTGATCCCTGTGAATTCAAGGATAGTTTGGTCAACATAGTAAGTTCTAGGACAGCCTGGGCTTTATAGAGAGACCCTGTATCCAAAACAAAACAACAACAAAAAAAAGTAATTGAAGTGCATGCACATTAGGTACCCTAAAACATGATGAGACAGTGTTGTGAGGCAAGAGTAAAGCTAGAAAAGTAGACAGACCAGAAGAAAAAAGAACTGTTCATTCTTATTCTAGTGTAGAGAAGAAGGAAAGTTTGGTGGGAACAGGGTTGAGAAACAAGCTGGACAGGATAGGGCTTGAACCCTGACCTCACCAGGTATCCTGGCGATCCAGGTATGAAGAATGGGAAGACCTAAACTCATGGAAATTAACATGGCTTGGTAAGAGGATGCAAGTGATGAAGAGAATTATTCTATCACTCACAGAGTTTCAAAGATAATATGCTGGTTCCTTAACTATGAAAAGCCAGGATCTAGTTTTGATTGGTTTTTTGTTTTTTGTTTTTGAGACAAGGCTTCTTTGTGTAGCCCCAGATGTCACAGAACTCACTCTGTAGACTGGACTGGCCTTGAACTCAGAGATCTACCTGCCTCTGCCTCCTGAGTGGTGGGATTAAAGGCGTGCACCACCATGCCTAGCTTCAAATTTATCTATCTATCTATCTATCTATCTATCTATCTATCTATCTATCTATCTATCTATCTAGTAATTTATGTAGTATATTTATGTATTATTTATTTTTATATCCTTACCATTTTTTATTATGATGATTAATGTTCTTATTGTATAAATTATCATTATTTTTCCTGAATTCAAGGACATATCAACATTACCCATCAGGAAGCTACAGAATCATGTCTGTCTCCAAGCAGAAAGTAAACTGTTCCAATGCATCTGCAACAGTACTTGAGAGCTGGAGAGATGGCTTAGCAGTTAAGAGCACGGGCTGCTTATCCAGAGGTCCAGAGTTCAATTCCCAGCAACCACAAGGTGGCTCACAACCACCTATAATGAGATCTGATGCCCTCTTTTGGCATGCAGGCACACATGCAGGCAGAATACTGTATAAATAATGAATAAATAAATCTTTAAGAAAGAAACTCCACTCATCTGTGTTTCTTATCTGCCTAACAAATTAGGTGGCCATTCATAGTTCACTTATGATCTTTATTCTTCCTTTCCCAATGAAATCTACAGGCTTTTCTACAATTGCTAGAGAAGTACCTCATCCCAAAGAGGAATAAATGTTACCTTGAGTGTGCCTACTATGCCCTTCTAACTTGATGACTCTAAATAGCCACCTAGAGTCTTCAAATGACTAGGGACATAGTGGTACTCCCACATAATTAGAGTGCTGTTGAATCTTGGGTAAGGTGTAAACACACCTCTAATTACATTAAAGTTGGCACGGAAGGGACACTGGGACATCATGACTGCAATGACCTATAGTCATGAAAGAAGAGGCGATCTGATACTCAGTCCAAACAGTAGGATTCTGTCTGCTTCGCTGCTTTCTAAACTTGAGTTCCAGACCAAAATCAGAGGAGAGTCAGGAAAATCAGACACAAAGCACATGTGAGTTCTTTATTATTAGTTTTTGTTTTGTGGGGCAGGGAGTGAGATCAGGCAAAGGAAATCAAACAAAGCTCAAGCATACTGGAAGGTCTGAAATATCAGCATCTAGTTATTTTTGCTGTTCTGCGTAATGCAGCAACTAGGGAAAAACTGTTTCCACACACTAGCAGTACATGCTACCTAGGAAGTAGACTTGCAATGAGGATATTTAATGTGGGGGGGAAGGATCAAGAGAAGATGGCACCTAGAAGGTCACTGCTCAACAAGACTTTGGACAGGAACTGTGGGAAGCCTTCCTCAGACATCCCACCCTTCTCTCAGTGACTTGCACCCACCTCAATGATTCTGGGTACTCATTGTTCTCCAGCCTTGGAATCCATCACACTAGAGATAGGGACACTCTCATTAAAACAAATAAGAGGGAAACATATAATGGAAATCACTAAAACAATTAATTTCCCTGACAGTTAAAAATATGACCCACAGATGAGGGATGTTAGGCCTGAAAGGAGCCAGTTATCCATTGACAAATTAGACCTGTCTAGAAATTCAAATTGCCCAAAGTCCAAGGCCTGCTCAAGCCCATCAGTCAGTTTCCCTCCTGTTTTGAGATGCTGTCTGAGAAGTTTCCAGTCAGACTCCCTTTTCAGAAGCTGTGGCTGAAGCTTCGTCACTAGCGCTGGGAACACTAACAGTCCACACACGGAAAGTGCAGGCACTTACAGTAAACAACTTAGCAAGGCCACCACTGACGAGGCAGCCATGCTCTGAGAAATTACACATTCAGACTAAAATAGTTTTGTTTTGTTTTTTCAAAATCCAAATCTGAAAGACATTACCAATATGCCTGTTCTGAAAACCTAGAGGTACTGAGATCTTCCAAACACACACTGTAGGATTCTGCACTCAACACATACTGCATTATTGTAAAATTAGATTTCAGAAAATTACAATATTGTGCACTTCAGATTTCTGACACTAGGCTTTAAGTTATTTAAAGAGCTGGTTAGTTCCCCACACTGTTCATTTATTCATTGCACAGACTCTTATCCACTATAGTCTATACATAAAACCCTCCATATTTATAACTGTCATGATCTTGCTAATCAGTATTTACTGGCTTTCCTAATAACTGTTCTCACGTAAAGATAACGTGATAACTAATATTTACTGTATTAGGCGGTCTTTAACTTTAAAAACTCAAGCATACCCACATCTTTATTTTAAAAATGCAGGAGTCCTATGTTGAGGCTTGTCAAATTACGGGAAGATAAGCAGAGTCCAAGGGAGATGAGGCTTGCCCAGGATTTCCTGTACACAGAGGGTCAGAAGCAGGGATAAAGATGAGGGAGGAGGTTTGCTCCTGGCTCTGCTGCTTCAGACACCTCACCAGCGGCCGGGACGCCCCACATAGCTCTATCTGTAAAGTCACTGAACCCCAACCTCACTAGGTGGCGCTACTCTAGCAAGTTCTACAGTAACGTCCGTTGTGATGCAAATTCAGACTTTTTATTGTTACTTACATTGGAATTTCTTAAAGCAGCTGCTCTGTTTGTGGGGGGGGGTGTCTTTTTAAAACACTGATTGCCTTGTGTTTAGGCGAAAGGAGCAAGCAGGCTTTGTTTAAGCAAGTGAAGAGTTGTAAAGGAAGAACTTTTAGACACTTCCAGGATCTCCTTTCTCATAACGTGAAGACTCAAGCTTCTCACTCACAATACAAAGTAGACACTCTTGATCAGGATATGTATCAGGACATCCGCTGCCCCAAGAGCTGCTCACAACAAGACCCAGCACTCTAATTCTACATTAACAAGTAAAGTTTCTTTATTTTGCTATACATCTTTTTAAAGAAAGACACAGCTCTAACACTTTAAGTGCCACCCAGGACTCCTTTATTTCTAAAATGAAGTCAAACCAACACTCCTGCAAAGCACCACAGCTTCCAACCATCTCTGACATTGTTACGATAAAACATCACAGAGTGAAAGAAGAAGAAAAAAAAAGCTACAAAATTTCTTCTCAAAAACATATTTTAAAACCATTAGAGTAAATTACAGGAAAGAAAACACTGACAAACGGCTATCAATTAATATTAACCAGCACTACCAGGAGTTCAATAGCATATCACTGTTTTGACAAAAAGCCTTTCCATATTTAACCAGTGACTCTGCGGAGGGCAGGAAGACACACAAACAGCTGTGCATTACCAGAACTTTATGGAGATGACGAAAACAAAGAAAAGGAAGTCCACAGCAGTGACTGTACATTCAAAAACAATGACCACCGGACTCCCACAGGAGGTCATCTGTTTACTTAGGTCTGGAACAATAGATGGCATTGAACTGCAACTTTTTCAATCCTTCTCTTGTTTACCCACAAATAATCCTTTGGCTTGCCCACAACACTATAATGTAAACTCGACCTAAAGAATGTCAGTGTTAATAAAGGACAGCACCCAAAGCAGCTGGCTAAGGCAACAATGACTGGAAAGGTCACAGAGAGAGCACGGCCAAACATGTCATCTAATCTGGATCCTCAAGCAGGCATAGTTTCTTAATTTCAAAAATAGCGTACAAGAGTTCAATAATGGGCAGATTCTTCCCTAAAGGAAAAAAAAAAAAACAAACTACCTTTACATGGGAAACAGTTATCGGGAGATAAACATGCTAATTATGAACACAGTTCTGCTATGACATCCTTATTAAACTCAAACAACTGCCAAGCAGATGTTTTTTGGCAGATTTGTTTTTTTTTTTAAGTTTTCATATTTGCTAAGTTTTCACTTGGCATACAGCCATCTGTACACTAAGAGACAGAGTGATTTGGACAAACTCGGACACAGAAAAGCAAGGCAGGGAGACAAACATCTTTCCTAGTCTCTTGATCACAGACAACTTCGAGCCAGTTGCCAGCAGAAACTTTCATTTCACGGACAGGTAGACGATTAACAGCTGGAGACAACTGCCCAGATGCCACCAGGAGGGGTTGACCCCTGTGCAGAACTGAGGGCTGTGTTCCCAGAACTAGACGGAGTTGCTACTGCCTCACACTTCCCTGACACTTGATAAAACACCGGAGCCACTTATCAGCTGCCACCACCACCCAAGACTGAACTATTCCTCAACAACCATAGCCAAAGTGTCAAACTAAAAGTCCTGTCTGTTGTCTCTGACCAAAACAACAACAACAAAACAAAAACAACAAAAAACAAAAAAAAAAAAACACCTCTCACAGAACCGCGTGTGTCAGACCTGTAACCAGAGCCCCAGCAGACCTCACTGCTAAGCAGGTATTAAGAGCTGACCACAGAGCTGTGCCCAGTAAAGGAATGACACAGGAACTTTGAAATCCTCAGTGGCTGGCCACTGATTAGCCTGTGTGTCAAGAATGGAAGGTTTGCCTACCTGGAGCCCTCTCCGTCTCAGAATGCTGGACTCATCCATCTCCCTCTCTGCTTTCTCTGAGCCTGTCGCCACAGTCTGGCCATGCTGTACTACCTCTACTTGGCCACGCTAATTCAGAGCCCGGCAGCTGCTAAACACTTACATCACGCTCTAGCTGATTGGAGCCTGAAGTCAGCTGGTCCCGCTTAGTTATTCACTCCACCAACTTCGGAGATCAGGGATGCTCGCAGTTGGCCGGGAGAGCGCAGCAAGTGGGCTCCGACAGGCACCTAATGTATTTCCCCAGCAGGCAAAGAAGCCTCTCGCTATCAGCCTGGAAATCCTGGGATTCCTGTTTTGTTCTTCCAAATGCTGACTGGTGGTATTCCGGGCAAGCAGGTTAATGGCTTTCAGCAGCAGCGGCTGTGGGTCAAGCCCCTTCCGAGGTCAAAGTGGCTAAGTAAATCAACGCTGACACTCACCTCTGTCAAAACAGCCACTGAATGGGAAGGTGTGGAAAAAAAGAAAACCCAGGGCACAGCTGGTCGGTCCAACGGCACCACCACGCCTGGTGCTTGTCCCTTCAACCGGTATCAAAGAAAATAAATTGTAGCAGAACACACAAGCTGCCGCTGCCTGAAACCTGAAAGCGAGAGCTCAGGGCGCGGCTGCTCCCCAACGAGCCTCCAAGGAGCACTCCCCACCCCGAGGGAGCTCTTCATTCCTTTACACAGAAGTCTCTCCCGGTCAGTTCCCAGCCCTAAGACACACCGAGAGTGTAGGTTTTAATTTCCCCCATCCAGAACTTAGTTCCGGTGATGCCTGACCAACATGTAAAAAGGAGGAAGAAAAGTCCAAAGACCTGTCGTTAGCTGGGATATTAACCTATTCATAGTCTTATAAGCTGCTGGGGGGAGGGGGATAAAGATTCCCGTCATGTGCAATTTCACAGTTTGTTTCGGCTTGTTTACCCCGCGCATCTTATTGCAATTCAAAGCAACTACGGGATGAATATTAGGCTTTCATTACCGGCATAGCACAGGCACAGGAGTAGGAATATACATTACTACCAATTTATAAGAAATTATTCCTCCTGTGTCTACTCTAAAGATATTTAAATTGAGGGAACTGTTTGGTCCTCAGGGAGATAGGCACTCAGTGGGATGCCTGAGAACCACCTCCCCAGTCAATCAGCATTTACAGGTTTGTCTTCTGGAAAAACACAGGAAAGAAAGCAGCCATAAAATTATTTAAAATATCAGCCATTCCTGGGTTCCTACCTAATACAGAGATCTAAGGATTTCTAAACGTGGGGAGAGAAGAAAGAAACGTCTGGTAGGTCTCTACAGGCCCCCCTGCTTCACTCTAGCTTCCTTCCTGGCTGTCAGCATGCTGGTAGCCTCGCTATCAATTGATTAGATTATGTCATTAAAAATAGCTCTGGGATTTATGAATCTAAGCACTGAGCGAAATTGATTGCATTTTACATTGCCAGCCCTTGCATACATCTCTAGACATACAAAAGAAGTCCAGTCAGATGCTCCCAAGCTGAGGCTCAGCAGAGAAGGGTGTCAGTGTTTCCCACTTGTTCATCTGACACCACTTAAGGCAGAAAGCCCCAGAGAGTTTTCAGCTCTAGCTTATATGTAGAGAAATGATGCCACCTCTACAAGAAGTGGAGGGGGTGGGGGGGTGGGGGGGGGCGGGGAGCAGGAAACTGATCATCACTCAACTGAAAGCACACCAATGAACTTGAGGGTAAGCCACAGTTGGGAAAAAGATTCCTTTAGAGCTGTGAATTCATGTTTATAATTGAAGGTGTAAGAATAGTACGTTCGTTCTTTATTGCAAAGAAAAGCCCAAGTTAAAGATGGCAATATGTGCTTGTAAGAGTGCCCAGAAACAGCTCGCACCCTGCACTTTGAATTCTTCTTGGACCATGAAGACCAAGAGGTCTTTTCAGTGCTAACTACAGGAGGAGTACTCCTGGTCCATTCACTTTCAAGTGGTTCTCAGAGAGAACCCCTCTGAATTATAGCAGCCCTCTTAGACAAAGACTGTATCCATGCCTTTGAAAGTCCTTGCTGTCTCCCCATAGACTAAGAAGGAAAGCAAACTGACTTTAGGGGGAGGAACATTTTTTTTTAACCCCAAAAGCTCAATTTTGCAAAGTAAAAGCCACTCATGGTTCTTTTACTAAACCAAACCAAACCAAAACAAACTATTACATTTAAATAAATACAATACAAGCAGAGAACTTTGAGGGCTTGATTTTTCTCCTATCATGTGGGTTCCGGGAATTGAGCTTGGATCCATAGGCTTGGAGGCAAGCATCTTTACCTGCTGAGCCTTCTCACACACTCCCCCCCACACACACACACACATACACACACACTATGGTTCTTCCATGTATTCTTTTGCTTTGAAGACTATGATCTTCAGTCTGCTAATGCTTCTAGAAAGTAAAGTCTGGTGGAAGGTGCAAAGCTCCCCCTAAAAAGAGAAAAATGGAAAACCACTTTCCCTCTGGAAATAAAGATCACACTTTTCCAGGAGGCAGGGAGGTCAGGCGTATCTTTTCTGTGACCAATGGTCGGAGCTGCTTGGAAGTATTACCAGAAGATGCTCTGGGAACACACTGTTCAAGTCAGCCGACGTGTGTCCCTGATAAGCAGGCACCTTGGAGGTAAAGGTGCCTGGTGCACTGTGGCTGAGGACAAAAAGTCTGTCTCTTAACAAAGGGATATTTTGAGATAAAAATCTAGGCTAGCATTCCACCCTTAACTAAGTCTAAGATGAAGATTATAACCATCAAATCTAGTATGAAAAAAATATCGATTACCTGTCAAAATGTATCACTTTGAGAAGTGATACACATACATTTTAAAGAAACAAAACAAGCCAGAGGCAAAAACATTTGGGACAAAAATGAAAGGCTGCTGAAAAATAACATCAGGCAATAATGGCTCAGCGGAGGGAATAGTAAAGGGAAATTGCTACATTTACCCTTTGCTATATATTTTCTCATCAAGATAAGCCATGTGTTAAAATGCAATAAAACCCTCAAATGATGACACTATTCACAGGTAATAATTGGGATCCAAACTAATTTCCGTTAATAAACTCATTTTTCCTGTGGTTTAAGATCTCCACAGAATATGTTCACAATATGGAGAGTTAGCTCACAGAGCACATCACCTTTACATTTGTGTTCAAATAAGAAGACCTAGTGGGCTTTTGTCATGCATTATAGTCTAACTCCAGGAGCTTTGAAATATCTGGTTTAAAAACATTTATATGGATATGTCACAAAGCACATCTACTGTCAGCATTGTTTATTCACAAGGCATTCAAAATCCATGGTCACTATAATAAAGGTTAAAATGACATTTCAATAATCATCGCAGTTCAGCACCTCCCAGAGGCAGAAACAATTCCAAATCCCAATCAGGAAAGCAGCACCTGGGTGCTTTTCACAAAGAGGTGATGGAGCTTGGCAGCCAGAGGCACAGTGTTAGGGTGTGGCCTAAGGATTCAGGTGTGTCTCCTGTCAGGTTTCTGTCTACCACATATTTGGAAACCTGTCTTTGGTACAGCTCTGTTGGTTACCCTGAGTCAAGATTTCTTTGGATTGCATCCATCCTCTGGCAATTGAGTGCTCACTGAGTTTGTTGTTATACATGTTTGTTTTTATAAAACAAAGCTGTGTGAGGTTTTCGGGCCTGCCCTCTGTACCCCACCCCACTGGCTCCATCTACCCCCTCGAGGCAAACTCAGCCTTTGCTGAACATCTGTCTACCCAGAGGCTCGATGTCAAGGGAGGGAGAGGGTCTTACCTACCCCACCCCCAAAAGAACCCTGGTCCTCCCTCCTGTTTTCTACCTGAGCCACTGGTCCTCCCTCGTACTTTCTACCTGAGCATGAATGACAGAACGGTGCCAGCATGATGCCCACCCCCTCAGGACAACCCCAACCCTCAGAGCACATACAGTGTTCATGCCTAAGCGTGGTGGTGACAGCTCCTTCTCAACTAGGGTACAGATAATGACGAATACACCCATCACTGTACCCTGTTAGTTATGGAAAGAGAAAGGAAGCTTCAACGTCTTATCTAGTCATTCCCCAGGGAAGTCAGTATTGCCAAATGGATACATTCCCCATTCAGCTACTAATTATGGTTTCCATTCATAAAATTACTACTGGTAACTACTGAATTGTGTTTGCCACCTTTTTAATTAAAAAGTTATGGGCACTCACAAGAAGGCATACAAAAGTCTTCTCTGGAAACAGTCATGGCCCTTTGTCCATCTGATTGGGGCAGACAGCCTTGAAAGGCAGTAGGGGCATGGCCTTTTGCTTAAGAGCTTTGTTCAAATGCATATTTCCATGCATGTATTTCAATTCCTTCCTAATTTTTGTTTTTTATTTCTATCTCTTTTACTTATAAATAATAATGACTGATATTTATTTACTGGTCAGATACTGTGTCAATCAGTCATGTCACTGAACCATAAACAAGAGCCTCATAAATTAGGAAAGCCCACCTCCCCCATTATAGATGAGGAAACTGACACTCTCTGGGATTGTGTATCTTCCAGGAAAGGCAGAACTGAGCCATCAACTCAGACCAGGCTGGAGTCTAAATCCCTACCTCCATCCTTTCCTCCCCCATAGTGTTTAAATCAAGGAGGGAAAGAGCTTTCAAAGTGAGACAGAGCTGTGAAAGGCACTGGGTCCTTTAGCTCCTAAAGAAAAAAAAAATCTCACAGTCAATCAGCAATCGGAACATACCAGCAAGAGCATGGGAATCCCTAGTGATCCCTATGTGCCTTGGGCTTCTAGGACAAAAGGAACATTAGGGTAGGAATGAAGCAGAGGAAAAGGCCATCCAGAGATAAACTAGGCAGAAGTGGCTTTGGATCTCCTCTCTGTGCAGGCAACCCTTGGGTCTCCAACTTCTCAATTACACACCTCTAAACACAGCCAGCACTTAGTCGCAGCACTCACCCTACCTACACAAAGCCAAGGGCACTCTCTCAGCTGCCGCGCTGGGCATAGCACGTGTCCCGGGGGTGGTACAGTACCAGCAGCTTCTTATTTCCTAATCCAATAACTTTTCCGGAATTCACCACCAGGAGAATGCTCCTTAGAGTTCCTTTTCCTTTTCAGCAAATGACTCAGAGCAAGGTTGTTCTGCTCTGAGCCCTGCTGGGAAGGAGAGGGGAAATCCCAGTCATGACGTCACTCATCGTTTTCCAGAAGTTGTTCCACATAGCTAGCCAGTCAGCCCTCTCCAGGCTCTGCCTGAACAAGTACGCAGGTTATGGCAAGTCCTCCCTTCCTGAAGCCTCCCTTTCTTAGGTATCAAGGTGTCACGGGCTTAGAGAAGAGGAAAGTAAGAGGAGTGACCCAATGGGAAGTATGGAAACTAGTCCCAGTGTCCTCGGGGGAAGCCCAGCACAGCCCTGTATGGGAACTCTTGCCTTCCCAAAAGATGCACAAGGACTTCACTCTGACCTTCCTCTCTCCACACAAGACCATCTCACAGAACCTCTGCTTCCCAAGGTCCTTGGGTCACAGTCTCTTCAGACCCTTCAGTTCAGTCCAGGATTCCACTCCGGGATGAGGAGGGAACGAGGAGGAAAGACAGCGGTAGCTGGAGAGTGCGCGCCTAAGGCACCCTGTAATGATGCTTCTGTGATGAGACGAGATCGTGCTTCCACAAAAGTTGGACACTCACCCTTATTAGTGCCCAACACGCATACCGAGTTATCATGATAACAGCCCACTGTTGAATCCCTGTAAATATTTGTCGCTTATTAAAAGAACACACAGAATAACCAGGTATTAATCAGCAGCATCAGTGCTCAGGAGTAAACAGAGCCCTAGAAATGGGTCCACTTCATCTAAAGTTCCAGCAGATTCCACTCAGGCACAGGCACCGAAGCCACAAATGATCTTCTCTTGTATTTTAAAATAGTCATTTGAAATGGTACAATTCTGACCTCTAAGGTAAGAATGGATTTGTGTGTGCACACACACACACACAAACCCACACCAAGCATACGTATCTGCTCCCTGAAACGATTTGAAATCCATCAGGAAGACGATTCAAACAAAGGGTGAGACGCCTCCCAGCCTTCTAGAGACAGACATATTCTTCCTCACTCAAACAGAATGTGAGGGCCTAACACCTTCCCACAGATAAAACTCCCAGAGTAGCATGTTCCAAAATACATTTAATTTAGTTCAAATTGCAGGTGGGGTCAGCAGCAAGCATATGCCTACGGAATATGCCGCAGCCCACGCTCCTTGCATTGAGCTCCCTTTCCATGCTGCCTGCAGTCTGAAGGCAAACACAACCTGTGATTCCTACTATGAAACACGCATGCTTCCGCTTAAGCCTCTTCACCAGAAAGCCACATTGTCTTGACGCCTGCATCACCATTTTTTATCTAATTATTTCTGGCATATTAGCCATCAAATCACTACTGACAACATGATAGGAATCACGGGATTGAAAAAATTACATCCCAGGAGGAAATAATAAAATATAAATCACATACATAATTTTCTTTTGAACATTTTAACAATGACACCCTCATATACATATGAAATATAGCAGACTATCCTCATAAATGCCCTAACATCAATCACAGCAGGAAAATATTCTCTACTTTGCGAACACACGAATCCAACAAAATGTAGCATTTCTAATAAAACCGGGTAATACAACTTCATTTTTTTCATACGACATTTATGAAGAACTGACAATTGGAAAGAGCACCAATATATTTTTTTCAATTATGTCCCTACATCTCTAAATGATGCATAGCTAGCACTGGGACAATGAACTGGTACTTATCTAAACTCCATGTTCCATATTAATAGATAATGGGGATGGGTGTGTGAAGTGACATGAGCAGGGTCACTGTGAAATACCTACCAACCACACAAGCTTTAGACAGTCCTGTGTTGAAACGATAATGATACGGAGGGTGCCTGAATCAACTAAGTATTCTATCAAGCTTATAAAACAGATATTCCTAAAAGTGAATTCTATGACTAATAGACCTTGAGATAAAATATAAAGGCTGATTTGTTTTCAAAGATCTGAACAGCATCCTCCTCATAGTAGATTTCTTGGTTCAGAGATTGTAAAGATCACTGTCAACTTATTATGTGTCTGGCTATAAATAATATAGACAAATATCCAGACCCTCTGGATCTGGAGTTATAGGCAATTTCACCCAGCTGATATGAGTGCTGGGAACTGAACCTGGGTCCTCTGGAAGAACAAGAATGTAACCACTGAGCTATTTCTCTAGCTTCACATGCCCCCCCTTTTTTTTTCCTTTTTTCTTTTTTAAATCCTACAGTGACAAGAGGCTAACCTGTAAGTTAAATAAACTGTTACCTAGCTGAACTTCTTGGAAAATATTGAACACAAAGTATTAAAAAAAAAACAAAACTAAAAACAAAACAAAACAAACAAACAACCCAAAGGATTGTTTTGTTTTGTTTTTTAACCTTGGAATTTAAAAGACAGTGGGTAAGATGGCTCAGTGGGTAAAGGTATTTACCACACAAGGTGACCAGAGTTAAATCTCTGGCATCCACCAGAAAGGTGGAAAGGGAGAACAATTTCACAAAGTTGTTCTCTGATATCCATAAATGTGTGTGTCACACTCTCTCACACATATACATCGTGTGTGTGTATGCATGCATATGTGCATGCACATCTGTGCTCACACACAAACACAAGTTTTCTATAAATAATATTCTTTTTATTTATTAATAATATTATTATTTTATCTTTATTATTTATTTATTTATTTTATATCCCGATTGAAGCCCCTCCCTCAACTCCTCCCGGTCCCACCCTCTCTCCCTCTCCTGCCCTATCCCCTTCCCCTAGTCCACTGAAAGGGGGAGTCTTCCTCCCTTGCCATCTGCCCCTAGCCTATCAAGTCTCAGCAGGACTGCTTGGGTCCTCTTCCTCTGTGGCCTGGTAAGGCAGCATGGCCTTAGGGAAGTGGTCAAAGAGCAGGCAACTGAGTTCATGTCAGAGACAGTCCCAGCTCCCCTTACTCGGGGAAACGACATGGAGACTGAGCTACCCATGGGCTACATCTGAGAAGGGGGTCTAGGTCCTCTCCATGCATGGTCCCGGTTGCACATACACACACACTTAATCCAGGATTTTTTTTTTCAGGCAGGAATGCAAACGTTTAGAAGCTCCACCTGGATGTTTGTAGCTGAAAGAGAAGTCAGTCCTCTTTGGGACTCTCTCACATTGCAGTGTGCGCTGTGTGCTCCTTCTCCATTGCATCAGCTCTGTCTTCCGACATCAACTAAACAGACTCTTTGAAGAAACACAAAAAAGGCTCTGGATTCTACCTCATCAATCCTCATCGGCTTCCTGTGAGCTACTGGAAAGGGGAGAAACTGGTTCAATTTACCACGGTGGAAAGTGAGACAAAGAGGCTCAAAGAAGCAGCCAAGGTCATGAAAGCAGTAAAAAGGTGCAGTTAACAAGAAAATCTAGGTTCTTCTAGCCATGCCCAGGTCCAGGCAGCGAGCTGACTCCAAAATAAAGCTTTTGTCTCCCCTTCCACTTTTCCCTTCCACTCACCAGGACAACAAAGGCCACTCAAGGGCAAAACACTGCCCTGTGAAACCTCTCAAGCAGCCATATAAACAAATGGAAAACCAAATATATGCAAAGCCACACATACGCCTCCTCACACTACTGAGAGGAGCACACTAGTGCCTAGAGGAGGAGAAGCCAGCCTCTGGTGAAGATCAGACAGGATATACATAGAAGAAGGACTCACATTAAGACCACCCAAGAACACAATATGTAAATATGACTAGTTAGGGGGGTGATAGAGAAAACACGGAGCTTACATCATAAGCGAGCTGAACACAGCTAAGTCAGCTCTGGTTTTCATTGTTAGTATCTTCCTACCCTGTAAACACAGCGTCATCATCACTACAAAAAAAAAAAAATATCCTGTGGATGGTACCGCCCATTTCATCCTCAGCTCTGTCTGGGACCCTGACAAGCGCTCTCTTTTTCGCTCAAGGAAAATAAAGATTTGTCTAGGTGTTTTAACATGAGGTTTTAAAAGTTTTGATGTTATAGATGTCTGTTGTACACATCTACAATATAAAAGAATGCGGTTAAGTCACATCTAATTTCAATGATTTTCAAAGATTTTCAACCTTTATTTCTAATACATCAAAATATACATGTTCTTTTAGACCTATCAACATAGCAATTCATATTAAAAGTCCTTCAAAATATTGTTCTTAAAATTAGACTAAAGGGTGGCTTTTTTTTTTTAGCCAAAGTCAATTCACAAAGATCTTCTCAAACAATGACAATAAATGTTTAAAAAAATTTAATCACTGGGGTTGGCATTTAATTTCGTACATTTATTTTCTCTCTAGTGTATACTTGAATTCAGTAGGAGTGCTAGCACACTGTCCTTAAGGATCAAGGAATCTATCGTTCTAGTTTTACTCACTGACACAAAGTCACTACGTTCTATTTGAAACCCCCAGCTCATGCATTTATATTCATTAATCTTAATGATATCATTAATGCACGATGTGTTTCACAGAAACTAATTGTATTTTGCCAGAATCAAACATTAACAATGATGCCTCCCATTATTACCTAATAAAATAAAATAAAATGTAAAATGTCCCAGGCACACCAGTGAATATTTTGATATGGTAACTGATTTGCATTTTTAACGCTACAATAAATTGACCAGATTATCATCAATTAGATAAATTAATATTCTCCAGGTAAAGTGTTAGGGAATTACTGCTGAAGATCCACGGCATTTCCCACTCGATCCCTTGATCTTTATTGACTCCAAGCTTAGCCCTCCTTGGACCCCTTATCTAAAGCTGGCTTTTGTGACTCAAGCTAATACCCCCCAGCTCAACACTATATTCTTCTTTAATTTTATGTACTTATCATTGCTTTAAGGAAAGATAAGAGATTAGGGAATCTGTGCTCTTCAAGGAAAGTATCTTCTAAGACGATGAAGATTTCTAAGTCAGAAGTGAATGAATCGATTTTTTGAAACCACAGTATTAGTATTTTTTATCCCCTCAATTCAGAAACCAATCACTAGGCATCTCCTAAGCATCAGACATCAAGACGGATTTTTGAGAACAGGGAGGGGGAAAGACTCAGTCTCCGGTTCTAAGACACATGAATAAATAAACAAAAGCAGAGATGAGCAGAGACAGGACACTACAGCAAGGTGTTTTGCTGCTGAAATCTGAAGAAGTGAGGATATCAGGAGAGCGGGCCCAGAGCAAGAAAGTGCTTGGCATCAGAGGTCAACCAGGCAACACCAGTCATCCCCAGACTTATCTGTGCACCAGAGCCACAGAAGCACCTTTAATAAAGCCAAAAAGCTAAGGCCACTCCTAGGACACCTGAATCCCCATCTTCCAGGGTAGGACTGAGCCCTGGGAGTTTCTGAAGGTCCCTGGGGGAGCATAGATAGGTTGGGAGCCACAGGAAAAGGATGCAGAAATTCTCAGTGAGACAGAAAGGATGTGGAGAGGTTCTGGGAACATGCCCAGCCAGGACATCAGTGCTACAGAAGAAGGGTGGTGACAAAATGTGACAACAGGTGAGGCACAGCGGGTTGTTCTCTCTACCTACAGGTCACCCTGAACACGGATACTAATACGGTCCACAGAACTAAATCTTATATGATGCCTGACTCCTGCTACCTAAATCTGCGCGGAGCAACTCCCTTGTACTTTTTGTACTCCTACAGATCTCGTTTTCAGTCAGTACCTTCGAGACCCTCTCAATCCCCTTCCTCAGGAATGACGATAAAACCTAAGCAAAGGCCCAGAAGAGGGGGACAGCTGAAGGAAGCAGAAAGGAAGAGAAGCATGGAGTCGTGTGGCCATGGAGGGATGTGGCTTTCATCTCTTGAAGACTAGCACTGCCACAGGAAGGCCGGGCTTTCTCTGCAGGCTCTCCCTCTAAGACCCAAGGTTACTGGACTGGGGCCGCCCTGCCCTCTCTGACCTTTCTACCCACACTACACAGCTCGATTATTAAAAGTAAACAGGGTCCTTCATCTTTCCTTTCTCTGGGTCTCTCCAATGCCACCACACTCGGGTGACAATTTCATACCTCACCTGACAACCTTGAAATTCTGTCACAGCTTTCCTCTGAGACAGGAGGTAAGGAAACCTGTGAGCTGCTTGTTAATTGTATTCTTCAGCTGTCCTCTGCAGAAAGCAGGACACAACAGGACGTGGCTATCTTGGCTGTTTTACCTTCAGAGAAAACTAACAGGGTAAATCAGATTCTACAGTAGATTCTTCATCCTGAATCATCAAGAAAAATACGGGTTTCTTTCCAGGGAAAATATAATGAAATATAAAAATTGACTGGAAGAGCGACTAAGGGGGAAAACATTCTTATTTGGGTCTGAGACACAAGTTTTAAAAAGTATGTCATTGATTTTTCTATTCCATTTCCAGAAGTACTTCCATGAAGAAATGTAAATGTCTGCTTCCTTTGCTTGCTTATAATGAAGTACCTTTGACCATTTTTATGTAAAAACCACAACTACCACAATCTCAGCATGGAGTTATTCATTTAGCTGTGGTGTTTAATTATACATGCAATGAGTTATTGATAATGCATCCAGGACCGTCTTCATGGTCTACTCCTTCAAAAAGAACTTATGCCTAAAACGTTCCATTAATTCCCTTTAAGTTATTGGAAGGAATTTCTGCAACTCAAATATATACCATTCTCTGTCCATAATTCATATATAGAAACCTAGGATACAAAAATACCATCCACGCATTATTCCCTAAAGCTCAAAATACTATCAAGATGAACAAATTCCCTCCTTTGAGGCAGTGATCTGAAGCTAGCCACTGTGGGGAAAATCTCTTTATATGACATCATAAAGCATCTTAATCTCAGATTATCCATCCACTTTCAAACGAATAGTTTCGTGTGCTTTGACTGCTTTTCCGCAGCTGGCTTGTGAGTCACCTTGCTGGCGGAGCACACCTTTTACGTGTATTATGGCTGAATCCTTTAAAGAGGCCACTTGCTCAAGCGCCACCTCGTGGACAAAAGTAACAACTGCAGGGGTGACTTCACCGAGGCTCTTTCCCCTCCACCCTTTAAAATGCTTGACTAAAAGAGTTAGTGGAGATGAAAAGAGGTGAAAACGCATCCAGGGTCCTTGAAGACCCATAAGAGGACAGAGGATCTTGAGACTCAGTCATCTGTCTTCGTACTTATGGCACACAAACCTCACAGCATTAGGACATAGCAATCACTCCTTTGCTTTTTCCAAGGACTACACCATTCATTAGTGAGGTGCAAAACTGTCACGAAGAGGTTGCCATAATCTGTCTGTAGTTCAGGGAACAATGACACAACTCCAAAAATCTATCTGGGGATGCTCTTTTCTGAGGCTCCAGCATGGCGGCCAGACACCACTGTCTGTCTCTGTAAAACCATCCCACATCTTACCCCACAGGTCTGGGATCAGGACATGGAGATTTGCTTACCGGGCTAACAGACAAGGAAGGGAAATTAAGACGCTTGCCATGACCTTCCATGAACGCATTTGGTTGTAGAGGCAATGGGAGAGTGTGGTGTTCAATGCTGATTTATCTGTTCATCAGACCATCAGGTGTATATGTGCCTGACATTCCTTCTAAACACTGCATACCATGGACTCGGTTTTTGTGTGTGTGTGTGTTTTACATGGGGTTTCTCTGTGTAGCCTTGGGCATACTAGACTCACTTTGAAGACCAGGCTGCCCTCAAACACACAGTGATCTGCCTACCTCTGCCTCCCTGAGAGCTGGGATAAAAGGTGTGTGCCACTATGCCTGGCTGGACTCAGTTTTGTTTCAAGCTACTAGAAAGCAATGCTCAGACTCTGAACTACCTTTTTTTAAAAATTTATTTTTTAATGTATACATTGTTCTGTCTGTATGCCCGAAAGGGAACCAGATCTCATTGTAGATAGTTGTGAGCCTCCATGTGGTTACTGGGAATTGAACTCAGGACCTCTGGAAGAGCAGCCAGTGCTTTTAACCTCTGAGCCACCTCTCCAGCCCCCACTATTTTTTTTATCAGTGGGTAAAACATTTACCCCCAGTGCTACTTGATTAGCAGAGGCCATTTGTTCAGTTGGTTGGTTAGATTTGAGATGTGTATGTGCACGTGTGTGTATATGTGTGTGTGTATGTATGCATGTGTGCATGTTACACACATTAAGCACAGAACCCAGGGCTTGATACATGTAAAGGAGTTATACACTACAGTTACTTCACCTGCTAAAGGCAAAATTAGTAGTTTCATAAAAGGTATACTTAGGTTCTGATCTCCTATATCTTTTGCTTTGGTGATTTAGAAACAGAAATACAGAAGAGTACTGCAAGGTTCAGCAATAGGACCAAAAAACAAAACAAACAAACAAACAAAATCTTGCCTTTCCTTTAGGGAAGGACAATGATACAAAAAGCACACAAAGGAGGCTGGGGGAAGGCTCAGTCTATAAAATGCTTACCGTGCAATCCTGAGAACCCTAGTTTGGTTCCCCAGACACGTAACTCACACCTACAATCCCAGGAGCTTCCAGGCTAACTCCAGGTTCAGTGAGAGCCCCTGTCTCAAAAGTAAGACAGATGGTGATTGAGAAAGACACAGATGTCAACCTCTGGCCCCTGTAAGTATGCATGAACAAATGAGTGCTCTCTCTCTCTCTCTCTCTCTCTCTCTCTCTCACACACACACACACACACACACACACACACACACACACACACCCCAAGAGAGATAGGCAGGCAGGTAGAGATACAGAGAGGGAGAGGGAAGGAAGGAACATACAGGCCACATGAAAAGGGCAACAGAACAAATGAAATCTGTCCCCCAGTCCTTCCTCACATACCTCAATGCCCTTGGGAAGGTACTCTAATTAATTGCTTCCTTTGATTTTTTTTTTAGTTTCCTTAAGGGAAGAGAAACCACATTTGTCTATTTTTACTTTTAACATTTTAATTCCTATGTTTTTTTCCCAAATCTATATTGTAAGCATAACATTTTTCCCCAGATAACTACCAATTGTGTACATTTTTCTGTAGTGCTGTAGATAGTTGAGAAAATAAATGTTAAACAGAAATATTTTTTCAACTTTATAATACAACTTGATAAAAAAAAAGTTCTTGTACAAGGTGCTAAAAGGTCAATAAATACACGGTGAGAAAGACACCCCAGAGTAGTCATTTAGGAATTGCACTTCCTTAAAAAAAAAAAAAAACTCTTTCAAACATCAATAAACAAACAAACAAACAAATAAAATCTCTGGAAAAATACTTCTTTGATTTTATGTCTCCCAACTGAATATACTTCCATTGCAGAGCTTGGAGGCAGGCACTTCCAAGCCTTCCTCCAGAGATGCATTAACTTAGCCCTCACCGAGCGCCTGGATCTCAGCGCCAACTCTGTACTGATAATAAGCTTCTTCACCATGAGAGAAAGAGGGAAGAATCGCAAAGGCAGGGACTGGAGGGAGGGGCAGAAAGCAGCCAAGCATGGTCAATAAATTCCACAGCAGACAGTCTTCTGTGCTCCACTCAAGGGCAACATGGAAAAGCTGCCCTCCAAAGCAAACCTTCCATCCCAAGGTCTCAGGATCCCCCCTACCTCCTTTAACCTCCTTCTTCGAAGGTCTGACTTGATGCCTAAGTTGTTAACATTTCTATACTCCTCTTATAGCTTTGGCTGTTCGTCTTCTGCTGACTTACAAAACGCAGGTTGTTTCAGAGGGAAGATCTAACCAAAACAAAGCAAGACAAAAAACAAACAAAACAAAAAACCAGAACAAACAAACAAAACCCCCAAAACAAAAACCAAAACCCAAACCAACAACAAGCAAACAAACAAACAAACAAAACCCAAACTCTGACCCATGGTGTAAGGCTCTGCGACTTAACCAGCTCTTTAGCAAACTCAGGCGGGCTCCACCAAGAATATATTTGCAGGATGTGCATTTCACAAACCTTCTCTTAAGGTGTTTGCTGCTTGTGACAGGGTCACATGGAGCGTAGCTGGCTTCAGCCTGCTGGGTAGCTGATGATGGCCTTGAACAGTAGTCTTCCTGCTTCTATCACCCAAGTGTTAGGATCACAGGCATGTGCTACCATGTCTCTTTAGGCCAAACGGATGTTAGGGGATGGGGTTTCTTCTGTTTGCTCAAGAATAAAAACTCTTTTTATAAAAGGCGTGGCCTGGTGTCAGTCTCTGCAGTCCTAATCTACTACACACGATGAGGAGGAGGAAGATGACAATTTTAGTCTAGCAACTTACTGAGCCCCCGTCTCAGAGTTAAATAAATAAATAAATAAATAGGGTTGGAGTGCTAGCTCAGAGGTGGAGACTTATCTAACTTATGGAAAGTCTTAGGCCCAACCCCAAATATGGCAGGAAACAGATGTTTCCAAATCTCTTTACAAAGAATAATAGAGTATCAATGTTCAGTAAAACATCCTCTAGCGACTGTATCCTTCGCCCAGTGTGCCCAGCAATCAGCTCCATACCCACTGGCTCTGCTGTAAGAACATTTAGCCGTGGTGTTCTAATCCATAAGACCGCACATTTCCCAACTGGCTGCATCAGACTCTTTTTTTTTAATGTATAATTATTATCACGTGGATTGTTTGTGTGTATGTGCTGCGCATGTTCCGTCAAAGGACAACTTGCAGTCAGTACTCTCTCCACTCTGTGAATCCTAGAGAACAAACACTCAGGTCCTCAGGCTTGATGGCAAGCACTTTATCTATTGTGCCATCACATACCATAGCCACTACCCTTCTGCCAGCCTTTTATTATGCAGGTTCCTGGCTCAAGCAAGGCCCTGGACAGTGGATAAAGGGCAAGTTGGCTGCAAGCCGCCAATTGCTTCATTTATAAACCAGGGCAGCCATGATCTCCTCTGTCCAACACATTGAGATGCTTTCATAAATTATAGCTGAGCTGTACACTGCAGTGTATTGATTCCAGAAGCCACCAGGTCCTCTGTCAGTCCCTGCCGAGTGTACAGATATTCTCTTAATGTCTTTTCTCCTTTCTGAGAAAAGCGTCCAAAAACCTGGCAGGTATCATTACTTAAAGAACGTGCATTGCCTCTGTCATTTGGGAGTATCAGGTCTTTAGGTTTCCTTCTCATTCTCCCTACTCACTTGCCCCTTTATGTATGAATGACTATACTAAGACCCAGCAGATGGCTAAATCATGATGTTCACCAGATTATACTTTTCTGACACAGCCAGCTACTGAAATGCTTAAGATAACAGATGCTAACCTATCTGGATGTATTATATTCTCTATCAAGACATCAGGAATACTCCCTGGCTTTCCTAAGCTCTGAAACACATCCACCTCACTGAATAAAAAGAGAGAGGCACAGGAGGTAGAATGTCGAGGACAAAGGACCCATTTTCCAAAGTTTCCAGGATCATTTCTGCACAGTCTTACATTTTAGTTCAGTCCGTCTCTCAAGCATTTATTTCTCCAGTTGAAAACATATCCACGGATCGAGAATGTAGCTAGTTTTAAATTTTTTCACTCCCAATGGTGCTATTGAAAAACAAAAGCCAGAGTGCCGAAGCAGGGTGATATATAATCCTCACTAATTCTTAAATGAACAAGCTGCATGTGGCCAGAAGCCATTCATCCTGCGCCACAGCCAGGCTGGGATTCCTCTACAGCAGAGCCAAGGGCAGCAGTGCGTTACTGATATCTCTCTCTCCCTCCTCCAAGACCAACTGTGCTGGAGCCCAGGTGGTGACTCAGAGGGGCCAAAACAAGCCCCAGTGCCTGGCAGATTCTCTGGGCCTCTGGCCAGGGCCTGTGTAGACTTTGCTCTCCTTGAGTCCAGAAAGCCACCACCTGGAAAAGCCCCTGAAAATAGAGACACTCAGATTATCAGAGGGAATGGGCCCTTGGTCCTTCTAGAGAGTGAGAGTTGCACCGTCATATCCTCTGCTTACACGGCGGGGCCCAGGGCCAGCAGGAGAAAGCCTCTCCTGCAAGTTGGCTACCCCCACTTCTTCCTCAAACTCAGGCACACATTCACATCAATGCCTCTGCATATGCACAGATTCACGTTTTTGACCATTGTTAACTAGCCATTTACTTATTGACCAAATCCATTTCCTGTTATTTCTGGGTAGAACAAATTTCTCAGTCTACTGTGTCCTTGGGTGTGGTTAGACAATAAAATATGGCCATTGTATGCCTAGCCTCAAGATTTGACCCAGCAATACTTCTCATGCAGACCTGACTTTTATAATCCCCATTTATCTTCTGGATTGCACACGCGCGCACGCACACACATACACACACAAAATGATGGCTCTTCTGTCTGCCTGAGTTCACAAATGATTGTGTGGGGCAGAGCATGGCCGACCGAAGCAGCCTGGAGGCAATGGGGGAAATAAACCAAACAGACCTGAGAGAAGCCTGAGCAGATCTAGTCTGCTTCAACATAACACGTAGCATGCTGAGGCATCCTGACTAAGTACTGGGAAAAGACTTACCTCACCAACAGCCACACTCACCCTCCAACTAAAAAGCATTATCTCCCGCACTGTCTCATACCAGTCACCAGATAAGTCACAACCACAAGGCTACAAGGCTAGGATTTTAGAGTCCAAACCCTGGTAGCTGGCTGGCAAACTGATAGCATATCACACTGCTCTATCTGAACTGCACGTGTTACCGCGAGCAAGCTTCAGACTGAGGGAGAAAAGAAATAGTAAACACCGTATTAAAACGTTGGGACTGGGGCTGCAGGGATGGTTCAGAGAATATGAGCACACACTCTTCTGACAGAGGACCAAAGTTTGGTTCCCAGCATCCACATTGCTTACAACTGCCAGATTGTGTACCGCTACACCAAGATTGCTTACAACTGCCTATAACCCAGACGCAGAAGATCTGGCACCGCTGGCCTCCTCCACAGGTACCCACACTCACTGGCACACACCTATATACATAATAAATGAATGAACGAACAAACAAACGAATGAATGCATGAATGAATGAATGAACGAGCCTTGTCTGTCATGTGTGGGTCTTTTTTTTTTTTTCCTGGAACAAATAACAAGAAACTAACAGCAACAATGCCTGTGAGGAGAAGGTTGAGGGCGGTAAGTACATCACGTTGTACTTTCTACCATGCAGCATTCTTGGAATTTCAAGTATTCCATTTATATTACTTTTTAGCACAAGGTCAACAGGAATAAGCGCATTGCAGTCTCTTGTTCACTTATCCCCATATTAGAAACAAATTATTGTTCAAACATAAGTCAGTAGCAAGGAAGGAATCACACCAACAAAACAATCACACCATCCCTCCTCCCAGAGAGACTGACTTTCCAGTGAGGAACCTAGGAGGCTGCAGATCAATGTCCAGCCATAAGTACAAGCCCCGAGATTGGTATCAGGGTTGCCCCTAACAACTTACATCACCAACCAGCACAATCACAGTTCTGAAAATAATGGCTCCCACACAGTCCAACACCACACAAGTCACAGTCACAAGGCTTTAAAGCTGTAGCTTGGGACCCCGGACCCTGGGGACTGGTCACCAATTCAGGGAATGGTGTTTTGATAAGAACAAAGGGTCCCCCACTGTTTATGAGAGAGGTGACCCATGGCAAGGGCATTTCTGATGACTGTGAACTGGGAAGGGCCCTAAAGCCTGCCTAGAGCACAGGAAGCACTCTCTGAGATAACTACATGTCTCTCCTCCAAGTCCAAAGACATCAGTGAGTCTACACATGACATTTTTGTGGGTGACACTTCAGTTTCAAACTACAAAAAGGAACCAATCAATCAAACAAACAAACGAAAACTTGGGGTGATGGGGACATAGAAAGGCTGGTACAGACGCAGTTTAGAAAGTCTGCAGCAAGGGAAAAAAACACCTTGATTCAGGGTCTCATTAAAAAACATTCTTCTGCATAGACACACTTCTTTGATCCGCTTGGCTCCCAACCATGCACAAAAGATGCCTCTTAGGAAGATGAAAGCATTAAATCTGTAGGTAAGTGGATGGACCTAGAAAATATTGTTCAAGTGAGGTAGCCCAAGCCCAGAAGGACAGACACTGCATGCTCTCCCGTACTGTGGTTGCAGGGTCCTAAGCCTCAGGTATAAGTTTACAACACAGGGCAAACACAGAAGTAAGAAAATCTCAAAGAGAACACAGGGGTGTGAGGGGAACCTAGAGAGGAATAGCAGGATACAGGCAATATGAAGCGGGGAAAACAAGGAGGGAGCTTCAACCAAGAAAGACAAAGAGTGGACAGTGCTGATGGAGGAGGAGGAGGAATGGCAGACAAATAACACTGATGCTTTTCCAGAAAGCCTCAAGGAATTACACTGTCTTATATTTCCCCAATATTATGCACATTACATACACATGTATGTGCATGTATGTATGCATATATGTATGTATATCTTAAAAAAAGTTAAGCCACTTGAGCTGACAATTTTTCACATGAGAACCACAGACTAACCAAAACCCCACTACGAAATACAAGAAACCTCCTTTTGAAGGGCTGGGCTGGGTAGTCCAAGTGATTCCCTAAGCAATATAGACTATAAATATACCCCCTGGCTGCCTCTCAGGGGTTAAGGGTAGGTCCTTATTGTTGAAGACGGCACACAGCTCGGATGGCTCTAGCTGGATTTGAACTGAAAGCCTCTTTTCTGTAGTCTAACCTTCATGGTTCCCGAGAATGCTATGCAAGCTGCCAAGGGAGGGAAGCAGTTAAACGGTCCTACCTAGGCAGAGCACCTATGAATCATGAGAATTACTATCGTGGCAAGATATGCTCAAAGGCTCAGTAAGTGGCACCAACATTAGCAGGTTAGTGACAACCAGCAGCTGTCTAATCGGACTTAAGGCCTACTCAACAGGAGGGAATCATGCCTGGTACTAGAAACCTACCCCAGCTTCCTAGGGCTAGTTGAGTTATGGACCTTAGAAAAGATTTACTGGTCCACCTTGCTGGACCAGAATAATTCCCTCCTACACCTAAATTTTAACCTTACACCCATAGATAAGTGTAGCTACTACCCCTCAATGGAGATCCCTTTCTTTATAGCAAATGGAGACCATGGCAGAAAACCACAATTGGGAAACAATGCAGAGATCAGTGGATTGTAGGGACCTCAGCCGAAACAGACTTACAACACAGTTCCTGCATCTATGGCCCAGAGAACATCACAGAAGGAGGGAGAGGAAAGATTGTAAAAGCCAGAATGCCAGGAAGCCTGCTGTGAAAGAACTTTTCTTGGAAATAGTGTAAGGAGCTGGAGAGATGGCTCAGTGGTTAAGAGCACTGAGGTCCTGAGTTCAATTCCCAGCAACTACATGGTGGCTCAGGACTACCTTTAGTGGAATCCAATGCCCTCTCCTGGCATTTAGCTGTATATGCAGATAGAACACTCACATACATACATACATACATACATACATACATATATACATATATAATCCTTTCCAAAAATTAAAAAGAAAATAAAGCTGCATAAACATGACTAGAACAATACTAATATCAATGGACATGTTTTCACTTCTAGACAAAGAACTACAGGCAACTACTGACTGCTGGGAAAGGGAGAATTAGCTCCCACCAGCAATGAGCACCTTCACTGCCTGTCCAATACAAAGTAGTCAGCCTTGATGACACATACACACAAAATTCAAAAATAGACTCAGAATGTTATATATATATGAAACCATACACTTGTGCATACAAATGTAATAAAAAAAGAGACTATCAACTTGAGAGTGGGGGTTATGGGAGGGGCCCAAGGGAGGGTAACTGGAAGGAGCTAGAGGGAAAAAAAGGGAGGAGGAAGTGATGTAATTCTATTTCAATTTAACACACACACACGTATATAATAAAACATGCACACACAGATGTAATACAACAAAACAAAAGTGCTTCTTAGAATTCAGAGTCTGACTCATCTCTTTGGCTTGGGTTTCAATTCCACACAGGGGAGAAAAGGCAGACCCAGCGCATGGCCACGTATCTAGAACACTGGTGCCCACAGAGCCACTCCGTGTTTAAGTCAAGAGAACACCGTTCCACTGGCACATACCTGTTAAGGCACAGAAAGTGTCTGCGTAAATACCATGAGGTACATGTTAGTGGGGCAGTGAGTGACCAAGTGAAGAGCAGAGAGCAGAGGTGAGAGTGATGCTACCCAGAACTTCCCTTGCATAGCCCGAATCTCAGAGCAAAGAAAACGTCAGTCTTCGAGGGTGTGATGCTTCATGGGGAAACAGGCTAAACAAATAAAAAGACTAGAGACATCATCTAGTGTTAAAGCTTGCCAGGCAAGCTCCAGGCCCTGGGTTCAACATTCTGTACCTAACGAATGAATAAATGAGTGTATGAATGAATGAATGAATAAAAAATTAGACATCTAGGTCAAATGCTGCAACATAATAAACAGTACTTAATGTTCAGCTATTGAGCTGAACATTCTTAGACATTTGATTTACTTACTTAATTTCACTTGGAAACAGGTTCTTAGCTATCCCAGGCTGGTTTCAGGTTCCCTATGTAGTGAAGGATGACCTTAAACTTCTGATTTTCCCTGCCTCCAGCTTCTAAGCACTATTTCACGCACGCACCCCGCACACCCTTCTGAGCCAAAAAATATATTTCATTGTCTTATTCATGACTATGCTACAGATATTTTTATATCATTTTATGCTTTTATTAGTGTATATTAGACTTAATAATGAATCTTATTATGGCATTTTCATAATCCATATAATGTATCTTTATTTCATTCTTTTTCTCTTGCATGTATGCACGCACACATACACACACACACACACAGTTTCCTATTAACTTTAAGTTGAGATACTCAAGAAATAACCAGCTACATCCTCTACAGGGCCCAAGCAGCCCTCACAGGATGTGGCCTAAGGACAGACCACACCACCATCGCAGCCACTACATCACTCTGGCAGTGCTGCATATACAAGCCCTAGCAAGTAGTCCTTTGGAAACTACTATCCCAAACCCTCAGGCTACACTTTAAAGCAATGCTTTTCACTATAAAGCTTCTCTGAAAAGAGATTCCCAGGCTCTGGCTTGGCAAATTAAAGGCAGGGACAGGGACACCAGGGAAGGGATGGATACTCCCCTTGGAGATTGAAATGCACCTGGAAACAAAAGAAAGGGCAAGGGAGGTGTGTGTGGTATGGACCCAGGATGACAGTCAGCTCTGTTTTCCTCATGTTGCCTCTAGGCAGAGTGAGGCAGATGCTGCCATCTAGAGATAACTAGGGATATGGCTTTGATAGCAGCTGTGGCTGACAAGGGAAAGGCGGATGGGGTGACTTGGAGGACTGCAGCCTGAGGATGGCATTCTTTCAAGATGATTCTGCCCTACTTAAAGAAATAGCATCTCCCATGAATGCATGAATGAAATTCCCCTGGAAGAGAAAGCTGGGGAATGAAGAACTATAGAGGAAAGAAATCAAATAGATGATTTATGTTTTGTTTTGTTTAAATGAAGAAAAGAAGAAGATGTGTAGCCATGTCACCAGGGACCAAGGGTTAGCACCTCTGGAAACCATTGGACTTCCAGAGTTATGAACTACGGAAAAGGAAAATGAGATTATAGAGAAAGCCACAGGGAAAAGTTAAAGTCAGATAGGCAAGAAAATAAGCCAGTATTGAAACTCAGCCCAAGACTGGCATCTCAGGGAAAACAAGAGACATGAGAAATGAAAATATAATGAGTATATATTTGACATCACAGGGTATCAAATCTCACAAAAAGATAAAGGAATTCCTGTACCTATAGAAAAGAGGTTAAAAATGACTTTATATCTACGTGGTTTTCAATCTTTAATTTAAATAGAATTCTCAAAATCTTCTATTAGAATTTATCATATTATATAACATGAAATAACTAAATCATATTTTTAAAAAATGCAAACTGACATATCTACCTAACCCTGGATTTCCCAACCAATGAACTTGATCTAAAATCCTGAGACAGGTAACTAAAGAGAGTTCTGCCTGATCAAAGACCATGCTTTTATCTGCTCTGATAACAGGTTCCCAATCTGTCACTCTTAATGAAAAGCTTTCTGTGTTGATGGAGCTCAGACTCCCAATGCCAGTTTGTGCCACCTGTCAGCCTTGTGGGACAGGTGATGAGCTTCCCACTGTAGCGAGAACATGAGCCATGAACAACTTCAGCTACATCTACTTAATTTCATACCAAATGCAGATTAGTTTAAAATGCCAGATAAGTGGAGACCATTCAGTGATGGCCAAGCCCCTCCCTGTTCTCATGGGATGAGAAATCCAAGGGCTGTCAATGTGATGGATGAGGGGAATTACTCCTGGTGTGCTGTCAGTGCCCGGCCCCCTCAGAGACAGCCTTCTCATCAGCACTACAGCCCAGAGATGCTCTCAACAAGTTAGGATAGAGGCAGCCTAGGAAAACAGCTCAGCCCCATGGAGCAGAGCACTCCTGCCCTTGGCACTTCTCTGTTGGTTGGCTCTCATGACACACTGCATGCAAACACGTTTGCAATGGAGGAAACTATCACTAAAGTGAGTGCGACACTTGGTAGCATTTATGACTTCATAACTACAAACTAACAAGGAAATCTAAAATTTCCCTTCATCATGGCACAGAGAAGCACCACCCCTACCTCCTGCAATGGGCAAAGGACACAAGTCTCTGCACCCAGAGGGCACACTGGCCTCACAGGCCCAGATCTGATTCCTGGAGGAAAATGCAGTCTTTGGTCTTGTTCCTTTATAACCCAGCTTCTCATCCTGGGGTCAGCAGGACTTAGTGGACACCCATGTCCTGGGCTTTTCTGGCCGAGACTCCACGAGGACCAGTTACACAAGCATGCTGGCCCAGCACAGAGCAGAGCTTAGGAGGTAAACCGGAGATATGAGTCCTCCTCCATTGATCTAGAGTCCAAGAACTCTGGCTACATGAAAGAAGCTGCTGTTCAGTGTTTTTACAAGGGACGTTTTATCCTCACTGGCTTTCAAAGAAGAGGAAGATGATGTTATTTATAGGGATAGAAAAGGTTTAAACTGAGGGAAAGACTTTACAATATAACTGGAAATAAATTCTACTCCAAAAATTCTGAGGCCCCCCTACCAACTATTCTAGATGGTAAAAAAGACAGAAACCAACAAGAATTGGATGATGCGGTGTAAATACAGGAAGACACACAAAGGGAAGGATCAACAGCCAAGACACACACCTTTTATATAATTGGGAATTTAGTGTAAGCTAAAAGTTGTGTTAGAGATTTCAGAGGAAAATAACTGTTGGATAATGCTGGAGTAACTGGCTGGCCACTTGGAGAAAGAAAAAAGTGGAAATACTCTATTCCTTAAAAAAAAAAAAAAAAAAAGCCCTAAATACTAAAAACCAACATGTAGGGATACCAGGAAAATAAGAATATTCTTAGAATCATGGAAGAAAAAAAAACCATTTTAAGCCTCATATCCAAGCCATTGGACAGGGTTTCTCAGTGTAGCCATGACTGTCCTGGACTCTCTTTGTAGACAAGGCTGGCCTCAAACTCACAGAGATCCTCCTGTCTCTGCCTCCCTGAGTGCTGGGAGTACAGGTGTGTGCCACCACGCCTGGCTGGTGAAGCTATTCTTGACATAAGCTCTACCTTAAAAATGAGGAAACTTACTCTGTGGAAAATAAAATTATTGTTCGCAAATACTCATGCTTCCTCCCTCTTGACTCCACTGATGCCTGACTGTGGGACCTGATTTGGTCATTAGGCAAGGAGGCCTTATGTCAACTCGAGTTCTGTTAGCTATGTAAGAGAGTCCAACTCCTGCATATGATGAGGATACAGACCAGCACTGCCCTTCAATCAGGAGAGTGAGAGGTATACACCGACATGACTGACCTGCAATTCAGGCCCCAGCCATCCCAGGCTATAGGTACAGAGCTCAAAGCATGGCCAACTGCAGCTGTTATGCTCTGCCCGGCCAGAGACACCAGGGACTGCCTCTGAGAAAGTGACTTGCTATACATATAATGGTCCAGACAGCCGGGTGACAGACATTCCTAATTTTCTTTGTTCAGCGAGTTTGCCTTAATGTTAGAGACGAAAAGAGTGCAAGGAGATACCACCTGCAAATACAGATGGAAAAGCCCTAAACAAAAATGTTTGTTTTAAAATATTTCATCATGATAACACAGCATTTTTCCTCAATACTGTGAAATGAAAGACTTTTTAACTTTTTTTTTTTAAATGAAGCTTTTTATAGCTTCAAAGAACTTTATTTTTATACCGGGCATTAAACTCAGGGTCCTGAGCAGGCTAAGCAGGTGTTGCACACTGAGCCACACCCTCAGTCCAGAATTTGGTATATTTTTTAAAACTCAAACAGGCAAAGGGGTGTTCTGCACATGATGCCAAGCTCTTCCACAGACCACTGCATTTACCACCACTGGTGTGAAGTGACGATGGCGTTTTGTTTATGATAAAGACAGTGACGAGTTCTACCACTGCTCTGGTTCAGCTGAACCCAGCAGGCCCTAATGAAGAAAAGGAGAAGAATGTATAAAGAATGGAAGAATACAAAAAGAAAGCTGTTACATTTTTGTGTGTTATCACTGTCTATGATTCCAAACCGAAGCTACAGATAAGACTAAAAGTTACAAAGCTTAATTAACTTCAAAAGCAGTATCTAGAAGCTGATTCAATTACCCTCACACTTTAGCAAACAGGTGAAAACATTTATTTGTAATGGATATTATTTAAAGTCCCCAAGGGCAAGCCTAACAAAGAGCATACAAACTCTAGAAAGAAAAAAAATTATTGAAAAACACTAAAGAAGTCTTCAGTTAATAGAGCAATATACCATGTTCTAGACTAGTAAAACTCAACATCATAAAAATGCCAATTTTCCCAAACTGATCTACAGATTTAATGTAATTTTAATCAAAATCTCTATCAGTGTGCAGAATTTCATGAGTAAATTTATACAGAAAATAAAAGTGCCACAAGGAACTACTGTGACCTAGAGGAATTTGCTTGAACAGTCACTAAGACTTGTCATGAGATCCCAGCAATTAAAAAAGTATGACACAGGGGCAGACAGAGGGACTAGCCACAGGCCAGATCACCACAGAAACAGCCACAGGAATTGAGAACTACACAATGAACACCAGAACTTAGCAGTGTGTTTTGATGTGACTTACTGTGTCATGGACAATGATGTTGTCAAGATTACCCATATCCACACCAGGACTCTACTACATTCATTGACAGTTCTCCAAACTTACATAGCTAAGAAATGTCATTACCAGAATCTAGTCTCTCACACCCAACCTCAAACAGCCCAGTCTTCTCCAACAGCTGTCTTAAAGAACAGCTAGCAAATAAAGCTAGACAGAGAGCCTGTACATGAAGGGTGATTGTAGTTCCTGAAAAGAATCTCAGCAGGAAACAAGGCAGAACATGGTAAATGCAAAAAAGAAGAGATAGCGATGATGTTATAGGCAAGAGTCGAGAGTCAAAAAAGATGGTGCACTCTAAATTATACTGGTAAATTGCCATGTGTGGTTTCAGCTCACTAAGAATCTGGTTCTGGAAGCGGGGTTGCTCCACTTATTCAGACCCAGTATGTTTAGGCCAATGCATCCTTCAAGGCTTGTTTTCTGGGGGGGAGGGGGTAGGCTGACCCCCAAAACCCTGTGACAGGGAGGAAAGAGAACAGCAGAACATTCAACAGTAAAAAGGCCTTGCCCTTAAGAATTGCTCAAAGGTGAACCAGCTCCAACAGGGTAACTGCAATAGGAAAATCCAACCACAGGCAGTTCATCCATGGCAAGAAGTCTCAGCTGGGAACAACAGCTGGCTGCCTCAATTGCCCAAGTGGCTTTCTGCTGGATGCTGTAACCATCTGACTTGATGGCATCTACCTAGCGTTTTTACTACCTATCGATCCCTTTCTATTTATTCTTTTACTTTGGCTTGCCATATACTTAATAAACTCACTAGTTCAAAACGAAAAGGAGGACTGTCTCAGACCATCCTCTGAACTGTATGGAATAAAGATAAGAAGAAACGGTCTCCTGTTCAGAGAAAACCACATTCAAGCCAGACCACGAGTCCATGTAATTGAGGAATAGAAACTGTGAGTCACAGAGTCAGACGTTGACAGATAATGTGATGGGCTGATTTATGTGGGTCACAGCTGGGGATAAAGAGAAAACTCCCTTCACCCCCACAGACATACACTCAAATTAGAAGATGCGCACCCACACAGGCACCTTCTATTAGAGGGGGGAATACACAGAACCCTAAAACACCACAGGGACCCAAACCCTGCATCTGTACAGCTGTTAACCCTAAATCTTCAGAGCCATGTTTAACACTTCATGCATACAAGAAGAGGAGGAGATTTAAAGTCAACTACACAAAGGCTGTGTTTTAAAATCACCAGAGCAGAAGGTGAAGCTGGTTCACCTTGTCCCATAAAGTTTGTTCCCAAAGAGCTGCAATTCTGTGGCTAGGTTCTCAAATACTTAGTTTAGTTATGCGAAATTCCTATTAAAATGCTTTATGTTCTCAGCCCATTTAATAGCTTGATTTTTTTCTAGTTTGTGTATGCCTAGCATCTATGAATACTGAGAGAAACACGCTTTAAATAAAAATGAAATAGAAGAAAAATGACATTTTAAAGAATGGAAATCAAATTAAAATCTAAATTGCAAATTGTGTAACATGTATAAGAAAGTAAAGTTAGAACACCAAGAAATGCTGAAAGGGGATGTACTTTAGAGGGTCATAAACCAAACAATAATATTAATTGTAATCTGAAGGCTTATTTAAATGAAAATGCCAAAACTCAGGCTTTTCATAAGCAATGGTCATGACTTCCCCAGCTAACATGCCAATATTTTTTACTTTCTTTTACATAGCCAACCAATTAGAGCATATTTCCAGAGAACTAGTTTTATTTGCTGGCAATTATTTGTTATCTTAGCTATAATTCTGTAGCTTTCAAACAATAAATAACTGTCTTACATCTGGAAAAAGAAGAAGAAGAAGAAGAAAAAGAGATGTCATAATGTTTGACAACACACGATCGCGGGTGTGTTGCCTTCTAATTAACATCATCAGCTATGAAGCAGTCCTCACGATAGCCAACAGCACTCATGGCACTTTAGTGGCGGCTAATGACATGTGTAACAAAAATGCGATTCTTTCTACTTAAATAAGAAATTAAACACACCTCTTATGAAGGATAGATGGGTTCTGCCTCACACGATTCAAACCTCTTTTCAATAATCAGGTTAGACTTTAAAGGTTACAGACTCAGGTTGTCAGGATTGGCAGGTAGGGGCTTTCCACTCGACACCATCTCCCTGGCCCCAGTCTCTAATTTTTAATCTCCTTATTCATTGTTACTGCTTTTACACATTTCCTAAGTTGGTATTCATTCTGAAACTTGGCTGGCATGCCTCAAAGATGAGGGCAAACATGTTTTCTTCCAGGTATAGGTAACTACCTCCAAGCCCTCCACAGATATCCCATGTCCCTCATCAGCCACGCCGGGGCACTCAGTCCTCTCCAGGACCTGTCAAGCTCCTGTCTGCACATCCTTTCTGAAAGCCTCCATACAGTGTCTTCTCTGACAGGTTGCTAGTGGAAAGTCTCAGATGTGTCAAAAATATTTTGAATATTTGTAAGCACAGGAAAATCACTGGTTTACATATTTCATTTATTATGTGTGTACACATATGTCTATATGCGTGCATGCCACAACACACATGTAGAGGTCAGAGGACAACTTGCAGAAGTCAGTTTTCTCCTTGTATTATGTGTGTTTTAGGGATCAAACTCACAGCATCAGATCTGGCCACAGTTACCTACTGAGCCATTTTGCTGGTCCCATGAAAATCATTTAAAAATATATTCACATTTTAGGAATTCAGACTCAAAAGTGTTTCATTGATGGGGTGGGCCATCAAAAATATTAGAGGCCTGATAAATATCCTCTAATGATGCTACATCTGGGCAAGTAACATCAAAGTCTAGCAAGAAAAAAGAGATGGAAATTTTAGCTGTGTTTTTGGTAAAAGAGATGTTATTGCTTCAAAGATCCAAATACACAGGCACCATACAAATGCTATGCCGGACGTCAGTTCACAAGTCATAGCTTTTTACTTAAATAAAACAGGGTTCTGGAACCCTGGGCAATACTTTTCTGTCATCCATTAAGAAGAATGAAAAAATAAACCCTATTCTTTTTTCCCCCTTTTTCCTAAGGGTTTTAGTTAATGTTGAAAATGACACTTCCCAGGACTTTTGATCTCAAGTAAGCATTAAGCCTTGCCAATTATGCCGCAGAAAACACAGAAGACACACAGCTCTTTGAAACAGATTTCAGAGGGGCAGACCTTTCCATGGCGAGCATTGTGTACATGTTTAACCACAAACCTTAGGTACTCATTTAATAAAACAAAACCAAACTTCTCTGATTTAATAAATTAATAATAACTGCTCTTTGTCTAGGATGATAGTGATTGTCAACAGTGTGCATTTGGGGGTTTCCTTTAATTTTTATGCGTATAGCTGTTCTGCCTGCAGGTACTCTGTACACCACATGTGGGCAATATACACGGAAGTCAGAAGAAGGTATCAGATCTCCTGAGAGGAGTTACTGACAGCTGGAAGCACCATATGGGTACTGGGAACTGAACCTAGGTCCTCTGAAAGAGCAGCCTGTCCAGCCCTATAAGTGTCCTTTTATATGCCCCAAGTGGATGTTCTTAATGTTCTTATATGTATGGCTTCACTTGATACCTGAAAACCATATAAAACAGAAGCTACTCCTATTCCTGTTGTTGAGAGGCATGAAGGAGTAAATTCCTTGGTCAAAGTCACGCATCTAGCAGGTGGCACAATAAGAATCCAATTCAGAAAGCCAGTTCTTGACACCTGTGCTCTTGAACGCTCCTCCCGCTGTGTTTTTCCTCTATGTACGTATGTACGTGTCCCTGTTATCCTCTATTCTCTGAACCTTAGACTTCTGAGACAGGACCTGTCACTGAACCTGAACTTTCCCTATCAGCTAGGCTGCCTGGTTGGTTAGCCTTCCTGGAGACCACCTGCCCCACAGGAGCTAGGGTCACATAGAGACACATATCCAGCATTTAATTGTTAAAGTCTCTGGGCAAGGGGAGAGGAGTTACCCATGGTCTGATCCAGCCATGATATTCTCCAGTTGCAGGATCTGTTTGTGAAAGCCAGGTCTTTGTGTTACTTAGGTTCTCCTAACCTGAAAAACTTTACTTAAGTGAGGAGAGGTGGGGTCTTTACTGTCTTGTTTTTATTTGTTTGTGTGATCACAGGTCACAGGACGCAGTCCATCGTGAAAGGGAAGGCATGGCAGCAGGCGGCTTCATCGCTGACTGAGGGAGTCTGTGACATGGCTTAGTCCTTATATCCTGGCAGATCTGGAAGCTGAGAGAACTCAGATGAAAATGGAACTAGGTCAAAATCCTCAATGACTTCCCAGTGACCCACTTCTCTCAGCTAAGTTTCACCTCTTAGGTTCTTCCATTTCCCCAAACAGAAACACCAACTGAGGGTCATGAGCTCAACTACAAGAGACTATGTGGCATATTTCACATTCAATCCACAGTGGTCCTCAAAAGCCAACTGAAGCATAGAATGGTCAGGATAATAGTTCCATTTCCACTAGCTCTTGCAAAACCATGACTCGAGGGACACTTATACATTTGTACATATGCATCTACATTGATCCATGGTGTTTTAGAGTCCAGGTGTTATTTACTCAATATTATATTGTGCAGTAACAACAGTACAAGCACCTTCATTTCTCAGTCTGTTCAGGGTATGCCAGCAAGACAGCAACTCAAGGCTTTTTTCCCCTATTTATTTATTTATTTATTTATTTATTTATTTATTTATTTATTTATTTATTTAATCGCTTTACAGCCTGACTGCGGCCCCTCCCTCCTCTCCCCTCAGCCCCACCCTCAATCCATCTCCCTCTTTCCCCCTCCCCTTCTTCTCAGAAGAGAGGAGGTCCCTCCAAAGGTACCAACGCATCCTGGCACAAGTAGAAACAGGACTAAGTACATCCCTTCCCACTGAGGCCACACAAGGCAGCCCAGCTAGGGGAAAGAGATCCAGGGGCAGGCAACAGAGTCAGAGACAGCCCCTTCTCCCATTGTTAGGGGACTCACATGATGACCAAGCTGCACATCTGCTACATATGTGTAGGGGGCCTAGGTCCACCCCATGCATGTCCTTTGGCTAGTGGTTCAGTCTCTGTGAGGCCCCGTGGGCCCAGGTTAGTTTACCTGTAGGTCTTCTTGTTGTCCTTGACCTCTCTGGCTCCCTCAACACACCAATGGCATGCATTCACTTACAAGTGGATATTAGCCACAAATGACGGGACAAACATGCTACCACGCACACAACCAAAGAAGCTAAGTAACATGGATGGCCTAAGGGAGAATGCTTGACTCTCACTCCGAAGGGCAAATAAAATAGAGATCGGACATAGATGAAGAAAGGGAAACTGGCTGGGAGAGGAGGTGGGGAGTGTATCAGGGGTGGGAATCAGGTACGGGGAGAGTGAGGTGGGGGTGGGGATGGGGGATGACTGGGAGAAAGAACAAAAATCAGTTGAAGAGGGCATCTCTGGGACAGGGGAGGGTCCCTGGAGTCTATGGGGGCTGACCCTAGCTGAGACTCCTAACAGTGGAGGATATGGGGTCTGAAGTCCCCACCTCCTGTAGCCAAATGGAGGGAGAAGGACACTAACCCACCCAAACCACTGTTTTGTCTACAAGAAGTGTAGGGGATAAAGATGGAGCAGAGATTGAGGGAATGGCCAACCAATGAGTGGTCCAACTTGAGACCCACCCCATGGGAAAGAGCCAAGCTTTGACACTATCAATGATATTCTGCTGTGCTCGCAGACAGGAGCCCAGCATAACTGTCTTCTGAGAGGCTTCATCCAGCAGCTGATGGAAAGAGATGCAGAGATCCACACCCAGACAGTAGGCCAAGCTCTGTGGAAGAGTGGGAAGAGTGTGAGGAAGGAGGAACTCAAGTTTTAGTAGTAGGTTAGACAGAAAGAAAGGTGCAGATCCAAAGTAGGACAGATAAAGTAATAGGAGCTGAGGCTTTGAGCAAACAAACAGGGGAAACAGTAGGGCTTGGAACAAAGACCACCCTTAGGATGAAGTCAGAGTTTGCATAGCATTTATAAAAATGTCCTCATAGGCATGCACCAGAGGCTTTCACTTATGATTGTTACTTTAAAAAAGAAAAGAAAATAGAAGCTGATGTGCCCTGGCCAATAAAGAACACAAATAACAAAGGTGGACTCGGCCACACTGCTGCTCTTCACATGAAGGCAAATGAACATAATGTCTGATTACAAAGGAGAGACCTCAGAGGATCTAGGAGACCATCACTAACAAAACAGAGTCAATTTCCCTTAGATGAACATTCCTGAACAGTAATTTTAACCGTAGACAAAGCACTCTTTCTTTGGAGGCTTCCTAAATTAAAAACAAATGAACAAACAAACAAAAACAAAATCACCCCCCCCCACACACACACCTCACTCAACTGGATGGTTGAAGGTACTCCACCCACCTCATAGGAGCATCCTTCACTCTAGGAGCAGGGATGCTGGTGGTGTTCTAGCCTTCCAGGGAAACTCACTCAACTGTCATGACCCCGGAACCCCGGAGTTTTCATGTGGCCCTCTGTCTCTTGACTAAAAGCATCAGGTGAGAACAAACACCATTGGCTGATTCCCCACCCTTTCTACCTCCTATCCTGTGGTCTCCATAGGTCCTCTATGTCTTGAAACTTGCCTGCTTAAAACCTATGCAGGTTTTTAATTCAGCTGAAATGACAAAGCCTTTCACCTGCAGCCTGAGTCACTCTTACACTTCCATGAATCCTCACAGCCATAACTGATGCAGCCACACCTCTAATTTCCCAGAATTCTCCTTTCAATGAGTCCTACAGCTCTTCAGAAGTGAGAACAATGTTACATCATTTCTACAAAGACTTTAATAACAGTTATGTAGTAGAGTCCCCATTAATAGTCAATTAAGTGAGAAATGAACATTATGGGGAATATGCCCCCATTCAGAATTGACAGATGGATACTTCAGATGCCAACAAACCAGGGATAAATACAGTTATTGACTTTTCTCATTACACTAGCCATGAAAGTGTTGGTAGGAAAATAACAAAGGTGCCAGGCATGGCGGTGCACACACTTAATCCCAGCACTCAGGAGGCTTTGGCAGGTGGATCTCTGAGTTCAATACCAGCCTGGACTATAGACTGAGTTCCAGGACAGCCAAGGGCTACACAGAAAAAAACCTGTCTCAAAAAACAAAACCAAACAATCAAACAAAAGACACAACAACAACAAAATCAGAAACAAACAAAACCAAACACAAAAACAACAAAAACCCAAAGGATGGGGCTGGAGAGATGGAGAGATGGCTCAACAGTTAAGAGCATTTTCTGTTCCTCTAGAGGACACAAGTTCCATTCCCGGCACCCACACCCATTCACAGCATTGCTGTTCCTAATGTGTTTTGCTTCCCTCCAAAATGGCAAGCAATTAAAAGAGGACATGTGTTTCTTGGCTTTAGCAAGGGCACCAGTGACCTCAGACTTTCTCAAATGCCCTTGGTAACAGGAAGTCCACAGCCGGTTGGCCTATCCAGACTCACCCATACACTGAGCTGTTCCAGGAGGTGCCCGTGTCCTTTTTAGGAAGGACAGCACATGTGCCAGGTAGGAAATGCTTTTGAATCTTTTCAGAATGAACAGGAGAAAAGACCTAAGACGTGGGAAGCGTCAAGCTGAATTTCAGTCTTGAAAACAGTCTATCCCCAACCCACGGCATTCTTTCTCCTTTCTGAATAAGCTGAATCACAATTCTCTTTCCTTGAAGGGTGCTAATTATCCTGTGGGCATCTAAGCACACTTCACATTAAGGGTACACACCAGAATCTCTCTTCACAGAGGCAGTAGCTAGATCATAGTGAGGATTTTATAGTTTGCGCTTAAAATGATTTTTGATTTACGGACCCGTGTTAAACTGGCTCCTCTGCTGATGGGCCCAGGTGAGCCCATAATGAGATTTATCTTTGTGGATTAGGCCTGACCTGCAATAATCGGCTCAGGGCCCCCTATTGCTATTTCAGCACTGAGTTATGAAAATTCATCCCTTCACTATAAACAGAACCTAGCTCAGAGGGTAATGACTACGAGATGTATTACTCTTGGAATACAAGCACTCCTGAGACCCTGATTATAATGTCCACAGCTGAAGGCACTATTTCACAATTGAGATTACTACTTTCCAGCTGAAAAAAAAAATTTGAACCATGGAATAATGCCTTTAGCTACACACAGTGTAATCACACTCAGCAGTTCCTGGATCCCAGGAGCGATCCAGGTTGCCGACAGCAGGGCTGGTAAGTTGATTTAGGAAATGCAAGGGAAATGGTAAGGAAGGAAGTACTGAAAATACTTGCTTCCTACTTGCCACATCTATGGCTTCACTGCACCTAATAGTCATATTGACTTTGTAAATGCATATGTTTAAAAGAATGATTATTTTTCTTGCTAAAAAGGGCAGAAAAGTTTTTTTGTGTTTGTTTTTCTTTTAACTTTTGGAAAAACATACTAGCTGCTGACAGGAATATAAGAAATACACATCAACATGTAAACAATGTGACAAAGGTTAGACAGACCTTTATAATCTTATCTGTTTTGCCCTAACAGTCCCCCTGCAAGTCACCCAGCTACTCTGGGGTGAACAATTCTTAACAGTAGGAGAAACTTAGAAATAATTTAAATAAGACAATATACTGTGATGAAGCTACGCACCGGAATATTATGCAGCCATTAAATTGAGTCATAATGGCTAAGGATAAATGCTAATTTAGAGATGTATTCCACAACTTTTGTTAAGCAATTTATCCAAGGGCACTCAAACCATTCCTACATCAATATTTAATAGGCACTCTCTTGGAGTTAACTAATTAAACTTCAGATCAGGTTCTTGTTTTTGAGCTATAAGGCTAATGAAGTATTGATATAATATTAAATGACTGTAAATAAAGACTGCACCCTAAATAGATGTTGGCATCACTGTGAATGAGTGAAAAAGGAAAATACATTTCAGCATCTGTTTAGTGAATTTTCCAGGACTCCTCACAATGCATTTTTGCAAATGTAAAAGATGAATATTCATTGAGGCTCTTAGAATATATTACAGTTTAAATAGTTTGGTTTTTAATATTTATAGTACATCATGAAATATAATTTTTCCATTAAGGGAAATGGATGTGATATAAAAAGATAATCACCAAAGAAACAGAATTTCACCACTTAACCAAAAGCTTGAAGTTGAAAAACAGCACTTGAGAGCCCCTTCCTCGTCTAAAAATGTTTAGTCACCTGGAAAGCGGAATTTTGTTTTGAGCACAGATGAAAAACAAAGAAACAATAAGATAATCCACTAGCACAGAGAGGAAGGCCGTACCCAATCGTCCAGAGGATGATTTTTTGTTTTCGTCTTTTCTGACAGCGCCACTCCAACTAAGGCTAGTTCACAGCCTCAGCTTCAAGACACATTTTACTCAGCAGCCCCAGAAACATGGGGGGAAAGACTTCTCGAGTTACAGGCACTGTTCCACGCTCTGCCCGAAAGGCTACTCATTTAATCCTCATATTATCTGTATAAAGTTAACACAATGCTGATCCCCATTTCACAGATGGAAAACCCCGAGGCCCACACAAATCTACATGGAGCTAATAAAAGGTAGACTCTGGAGTGATCTAGGACTACTCATACTCACAACTGCTTCACTATCCCTCTCATGTCATGTCCAAATGGACAATTATCGCTTAACTCCTGAATACACATTCACCAGTACCTTCTCCCTGGCTTGAAGAGAAATGCCTCAGATAGACCACAAACCAAAAACAGAGTAGACTAAAGACAATAAGTCCATAAGAGCCCGTTTCTGGATCACCAACATACACAAAAACGGGACTTCTTTGCTGCATGAGCTCCCATGAGGAGTCCTGCACTATTCCCAGTACCAGGAACATAGAAAAAAAAACTATCTTTACCTTCATAAAAACTACGCCACAGTTATAGGAGACACAGAGTGAGCCTTCCTCATCCATGGGTCCACACTGCACACAAATAGACTATTTTCTTGTTGCCATTCCTGAAGATGTACAGTGTATTTGCAGAGCACTTACAGAGTATTAAGTATTACAACTGAGATGACTTATGGTAGATATTCACAGAATCTATGCAAATAACATGCCATTTTCAGTAAGTAACACGAGTCCCTCAGAGCTCCCCCACCCCCATCAATGCTGAGAGATAGCTAGGAATAAAATAGCAAATGCTACAGCATATTTGAAGATGGTAAAGACAGGGAGTAAAATGAAGGCCGAAGGGTATATATCTTGCAAAATACAGAACAGCTTTAGACAAATGGTCAAGGAAGACCTCTATGAGAAAGAATGTGAATGGGACGTTTAGATGAACACAATAGATGAGGCAGGCAATTCAGGCCCAATAGAGCTGAAGAGATCTATGGGCACCTAATTTTCAGAATCCCTCCTCCATCCATTACAGCAAAGCGCAAAAGCAGTGAATGTTTCTTATGATTGGCCACATCCACCATTTCTGGATGTCAGTCACTGGGGCTTACAACCATATTTTCCTACCAAGAAATAAGTCACCACTGGTCTTGGCTCTGCCTCTGCCGCCTGGAATTTCCGTCTTTCCTGCCAGAAAGCAGCATCTGTACGGTCCCCCAGCTCCTGTCGGCGACGATGACTTCTTTGATAAACTACCCGAGTGTGTGGGGAGGGGCAAAAAGATGGAGACAGCAAATGGGAAAATGAGTTTCCCACCCTCAGATTAATGTATATCAAGTGTACATCTGACACTTCATCAGCACTCCCGGCTGGTGTCCCAGCGGGCGGACACTGGCTGAGCATGTATTCTGCCAGCTGCCAGGCTACTTAGGATGAATTGGCAACGTGCCATTTATCTGAAATGCCCAAAGTGTCTGAGAGAGGGAACACAACTACATTTAGCATTGCCAAGGAAAACTAGATACTTCGGGCTAGAAATTAATCTTCTCCTCGAGAAGGTATTTAGCAGTACCCTCAAGTGTGCCGCTGGCTTTTAAATCACTACAGGTCATATGTTTACTAAAATTCATATTTACCAAATCACACGGCCTTCATTAAATTCTTACTAGCATATTCTCAACTCTCAGGTAGAAGATCCATACTAAGATATGAGTTGTTTCGAAGGAAAAGGATTTTGTCATGTCAAAGGTGATGTCTGTCACTTGAGCACAACCACTTTGAATCTGTTTTTTTTTTTTCCTGGTTCTTCTATATTTGGACAAATATCTCTTCAATCTCTTTAGTGATTAGAAAAAAATCAATAAACCATGACTACATAGCTACATGAAAGCAGATTAACGAGCATCCCTTGATTATGGACAATGCTAATAATGTTACAATTTTGTCGTATTTTTTGAGTGGCTGTCATGCACTAAATGGGATTTGGCCTGTTCTATGGATTTTGAAGCTGGTCACAATTGTAAGATACACACCGAAGAACAAAACCAGAGAGGTTTTAGGTGATAAAACAATTAGGCCACCCATCAGAGCACACAGTCATACAATCCCTTCACTTTGTGGGAAGAGAAATCTGTCATTTTTCCATGAATAATTATTTGTTCCTTCATTACTATTTATTGACTGCCTTCTACATGGAAGATATTGTGCTAAAGGCAGGAGAGACAGAGGAAAAAAAATCAAGTCATCTGATAAGCCTGCTTTCAAGACGTTTACACTCTAATGTGGACAGATTAAGCATTCAAAGGTCATGAATGAGTTGGGAAAATTAGCTCAAAGGTCTAAGGGGATTCCAGAAATGACACTAGAGGCCTGGAAGGCAGGATCAGTCAGTGAGAAGGCATGTCCTAGTGCACAGAAGTGCCTCCACAAAAATTCAGCCTGTTTGGAAGGGAATTCAATGAGAGAAAGGTAGAAGGAGAAAGAAAGAAAGGAAAGAAGGAAGGAGAAAGAAAGGAAGAAGAAGAAAGAAAGAGAAAACCAAGGACCCCACAGTTGTCTGTCTATTCCCATGCCTGGCACCATTCTCTGGTCAATCTGTTATTTTGATCAACAGAAATAATTTAAGTCCAACGCACTACAAACATACAGAAAAATAAAACAGGCTAAGCTCTAAGGTCCTGTAAGCTATACGGGCAACAACACAGACATTAGAGTGCAGCCCAGTGACACACTGAGCTAAGTATATGGGCGCATCACAAGAGAGTGAGGAAGTCAAGGCAGGGCTCTGTCTGGCAGGGCACCTTGACACCCCCCAGGAAGTGGCTCAAGCACATTCTAGCCTCTGTGTCCGAATTTAGCCACACTTCAGTCATCACACCTTGAAGCTTCATAAAGCTTGCGGTAGACCAGCTAATAATTTACATGATTCTTTGCCAAGAATGATATCTGGCACATTTTAGGGGATATTCTTCTCATGTTATCTACTAACATTTCTTAGTTTTGTATCTTATTCCCAAACACTTTCAGTTGTTTGGCACACATTTTAGCAATGTAAAGGTCAGTCTGTGTCCGGGCATGTGTTTATTAGGTAATAAAATAGAGTACATGAGGCAGAGTTGCTTTCATCAGAATGATTTACTTGCCAAGAAGCATATACATACTACTACTATTCAAATGTTAGGACCACAGTGTTTGAATTATATTGTCAACAATCATAAATTGTGACGTATTTTTGTTTTGAAAAGTAAATACTTACAGAAAAGAATAAGCTTTTAACAAATTCCCCAAGGAAACCAACTCAGTTGCAGATGAGGTCATGGAATTTAAGAAACTAAGACTTGCTCAAGTTTATGTATCTCCTTAA